>OZ030009.1:2972500-3512500 GCA_964023405.1 Apodemus agrarius | reverse complement strand
TTAAAGTCTCTTCTAGGGGTCTGTTTATTTTCTCTACCTCCCCTGAGCTCTGGGGACAGTACGCCCAATAATTCTTCCAACTAGTCCCTAATATCTCTGTCAATCCCTGACTTACCTTAAAAGAAAAAAGCAGGACCCTTGTCCGATCTAATTACCTTGGGCACTCCGAACCTTGGGAAAAATTCCTCTGATATCTTCTTTGGCTGTCATGGCAGGGATCTTGATGAGAATGGGAACAGGGTCAGGGCTGCTCACAGCAAACCAAAGACTCAGGTCCCAGCTGCATCCCCAGGCCAGAGTGGCTCTACTTGGCAGGAGCTGGGGATTGTAACCCTACACAGCGACTCCCCTGTATGTGTCTTTCCATACAACTCTGTTCTTCTTGACATGGTAGGTGCCGGATTGCAGTAGATAACAGCCTGGGGGGCGGTGGGAGGCTCTCCTCAGTTCAGAACTGACTGGGTGAGATCCCTTAGACCAAAGCACCCCTGCTGGAGGTGCTGCAAGGAGCAATGGGTACCCAGTTTCTCTGGGGGGAGCACCCCTGCCTGCAGGCTGGAGCTGGCCAGGTGCAGGCATCTTGCCGGGCCTTTGTTCAACGCCCTTCACGTATCCCACAGTTCTGCAGATCCGGTTCACCAGGCAGATTGCCTGAAACCAGGACTGTTCACAATAAGGGGCTTTTATTTATTTTGGGGAGAAATACTGACATTTCCTAAAATAGTGGTCTTTTATTCAATTGGCAGTAAATTTGGGAGCTGTTAAACACGATTTGTGCCCAGTGGGTGGCAGCTAGGGACAGGGCTTTTTGTCTGTCTGCGTGCTGGGGGGGCCGGGCTCTTTTCCACAAGTATTTTGGTCCTGAGCCCTCCTGTGGCTCAGGGGACGCTGGCAGTGCTCCTGCTGTCGGGCTGGGGCTCGCTGCTCTGCCACCCGCGCCACGGCTCGGTTTAATTTCCTTTTCTTTGAAAGGGAATATTCTTCACTCATTTATGCACCTTTTTTGGCAAGGCGTGAGTCACAGATGAAAGCAAACAAACAGAAAGGAGAGGGGGAACAAAACAAAGCCCCAACCGAAAGCCAGGCTTCCTGTTTGTTTTTTAGGCAGAGCAGAGGATGTGGAATTTGTGTGGAATTTGTTCAAACAGCAGGTAATGAATCCGGTTCTGTAGAGACTGTGTCTGAGCGGCCACTGCTGCAGCGCTGGAAGCAGCTAGAGCTCTTGGGAGAGAGGCGAGGAAGAAGACACTGAAAGATGGGTACTCTTCATACACGTGCACGTGTGTGCAACGGAGCATGCGTGGGCGTGAATGGGTGCTGGAGGTCAAAGGTCAACTTGGATGTCTTCTTGGATTGTCCTCCACCTCAACAGATAGGGCTGTTCACTTGTTGACTAGACTGGTTGGTCAGAAAATGAACCCTCTGGGGGTCCCCTGTCTCTTCCACCTTGGGCTACGGTTACATATGTGTACAACCATGTGCATATGCATACATGTGCACAACCAGGTCTGCCTTTTGTGTGTGTCCCCAGCAGGTGCTGAGAATCTGAACTCAGTGCTTCATGCATTCAATGGAAGCACTTTCCCCAGCCCCTGGAAAGGATGTCCTATCAGAATCCACAGCAAGCCTTCCGCATTTGTTTCTATTAAGCGGCAGCAGGGCACGGTCAGCTACATTCCTGTGGTGGCCATCTCCCCGCACTGCCCCTCCCTGCAGCTGCAGATGGGCGCATACATCCAACTGAAATACCCACCGATGACCAGAAGGGGACGATACTTCCTTATCACTCCTGAAGACCCGCTAGGGTTAGGAGGCCATGATGTCTGCTAGCGCCACTGGCCCAGTCTTCAGCAATAGTGTGGAACCTTTGAGGGAGACACAGTGAGCAGGTGCCTCTCTGTGCGAAGCCACCTTGCTAGCAGGATGGGCAGTTCTTGGCCTTGATGGCTGTTCCCAAGGCTCCATTAAATCTTTTGAAAAGGACTGAAGGAGGTACTGGCTCACCTGCTGATCTGTGTATATGCCGCAGTGCTCTGGGGAGCACTGAGCTCTGGGGAGCACTGGGCTCTGGGGAGCACTGGGCTCTGGAGAGACTCAGTAGGGAAAGGCCATGGAAGGCAGTGAGTGGGCAGAGGCACGCTAACGGGTCGAGAGAGAGGGCTGATGTCCCCAGAGGCTGGCTGAGCTAGAGAGGGTCCTCGAGCACGTCCTCCAGAGGAATGGCAGGCCCGCTGACACCTGACCCAAGATTCTGCTGCTTCAGGCACGTGTGTGCGTGTGTGTGTGTGTGTGTGTGTGTGTGTGTGTGTGTATTTCTGTCTTTTGTTTGTTAGAGCAGACAGAGGAACCTCAACCAGTGTCCCCAAACAGACTTCTCACTATATCCAGGTCTCTCGCATCCTCTGACTTGAGGTAGCGTGACTGGCGTCCACCCAGCTCTGAATCTCAAAGGCGGAGCCTTCTTTGCCCCTCAGCTCCTTTAGCTCCCAGCTCTCCAGCAGAGCAGGAAAGCCCTGCTCCACAAGTCACCCAGGCAGGCGGGCGTCCGTCTCCCTGAGCCTTATTCAATCCTCACCATCAGTGAACTGTACACTAGCTTCCAGCCAGCCCCAGGCATCCCACATAGACGCGGAGCGCGCTCCCGCTAAACAGTTGGTAAAGTCCCCTCAACCTGGATCCCAGCGGGACCTGTCTTGTCTGGTGACTGGCTGTGTTTCAGCCATGAAAGCTTTGTTTGTTTGTTTGTTTATATTATGAATTCAAGACATCTTCAAAAAGCCTAATAGAATCATTCTGCTGGGTTAGAACAATTGACTGATGCCTGTACCTGCTCTCCAGCCTTGTGTCCACCTCAGAATGGTCACTGTCCCATCCCCCTACCCCCATCCACCCCTACCTCCCACCCCCTATGCCCATCCCTCCCACCTTCGTCCCTCCCATCTTGACCTTAATAATCAAAAGTTCACACTTCCCAAAATACTAGTTTTTGTTTTCCACTTCTGCATGTGTATCTGTGTGTATCTGTGATGCACATGTTTGGTGTATGACATGTGTATCTGTGGCATACATGTATGATGTATGGCATATGTATCTGTGGTATGTATACATGTATGATGTATGGCATGTGTATTTGTGGTACACATGTATAGAGTATGACATGTCTCTGTGGTATGCATGTATGGTATATGGTATGTATATCTGTGGCATACATGTATGATGTATGACGTGTATTTGTGGTATGCATGTATGGTGTATGGCATGTGTATATGTGGTACACATGTATGGAGTATGACATGTGTATTTGTGATATATGTGTATGGTATACGATGTGTATCTATGGTATACATGTATGGTGTATGACATGTGTGTCTGTGGTATGCATGTATGGTGTGTGGCATGTGCATCTGTGGTATACATGTATGGTGTGTGCACAGGCTGAGCAGGTGACTTCCCCTTGCATGCCCATGTGGAGGCTAAAGGAGGCTGTCAGGTGACCTGTTCTATCACCCTCTGCTGTGTTCCCCCAAGACAGGGTCTCTCACAGAACTTGGAGCACTTGGCCAGCAAGCCTCAGTGACCCCCTGACTCTTCCCCAGCCCCCTACTTCTAGAACTACAGACACCAGACTTTCAACAAGGTTGCTGGAGATTTGAACTCAGGTCTTCCTGTTTGTGCAGTGAGTGTTCTTGCCCTGGTCTCTGCCTCCCCTTTTTAATTTCAGCTCATTCTCCCTAGATCCTCCCCTGGGAGATGAGGATTCTACCTCATGCCCTGTTTCTCTTGCCTTTCCCACCAGTGTACACATGCTCAGACTCACACAGACACAGACACACACAGAGAGAAGAACCCCTGCCCCTCCTTCCAGGAGGATAATTTGTGGTTAGATCAATATCCATCATTTGCATAATTATGTAATTATTATTCACAGCTGAGCCTCAAAGTAGCGCCATGATTACATTTCCGTTCCTGATGTACTCCGTGCTTCCCCAGAATGAATAACGACCAGGGCTGTCACCTGCTCTGTGGGCGCGTGCCTCCCGGACTATCCACCAGACTGAGTACTCTGTGCGGTTTGACTGAAACTTTCCTGTGGTCAGCCAGCGCCCGCGTTATTTTTCTGTGCTGTAGCCCTCTCTGGTTTTTTCCTTCCTTCCACAAGGGGCTTTGGAGGCGGCTGAGATCAGTTGCCCGACTGTGATTCATCGAGCCACCTCCTGTTCTCTGAAGCATGGGTCTCCTCTCATAGTCACAGGGATCCCCCTGCACCTGTGGGGCAGAAGCGGCTGCCATCTCTCAGGCGTGAGGAACAGCAAGCACCCTGCCTTCGGCTCATCAGTGGCTAAGCGAGGAAGCCAAGGCTGGATGGAGGTTTTCCTTCCCAGCTCTGAAGTCGTCCTTGCCAACGTTATTCACGGACTGCTGTCTGGACAGCTCTTTTGTCTTCCGGAAGGTTCTATCCCAGCGTCTCTTCATCCCCACTGTTCTGCAATCCTATCTGTCTCAGTGCTGTGTCGGGTAGCTGCTTTCCTCTTCACTGCAACAAAAAACACCCAAGAAAAGCAACAAAGCAACTTGATGGAGGAAGGATTTGCTTGGCTCACATTTGAAAGGACGGTCGGTCATGGCGGGGAAGGCACAGCGGCAGGAGCATGGAGAGGAAGAGCAGAGACAAGTGCCGATCCCAGGTAGCTTTCTTTTTTGTGTTCCATCTGGGACTTCAGTGGGATGGTGTGGCCTACATCCAGAGTGGGCGGGACTCACGTCCAGAGTGGGCGGGGCTCCAGCCTGCGGGGATGGTTCAGCCCACGTCCAGAGTGGGCGGGGCTTCAGCACGTGGGAGGGTGCGGCCCACTTCCAGAGTGGGTCTTCCCTGCTCAGTTAACCCTTTCCAGATGCTCCTTGGTAGGCTTGACCATACGGGTGTTTCCATCTGAGTCTAAATCTAGCCAAGTTGGCAATGAAGATTCATCATCACAGGTAGGGACCGTTTTATTAGATTTTCTGGGTCTTTGATAGGCACTTTCACAGAAACCCCCGAATGCCCGTTTTCTTTTCTGGAAAATATTGTCCCCCTTGATCCCCTGTGCTTCCGTTCTGGAACCTCCATGGTACATTCGGCGCCCAGAGCCAGACTCCAATTTCCCTCTTCTGTGATTTTCTGCCTTTTAGTGCTTCTGAGTTGCTTTCAAAGAGCGTGCCTCAGTTTGGTTTACTGCGTGGCTTCCCAGGCTACCTGTGTGTCTTCCTGCATGGCTTCCTGCCTGTCTTCCTGCATGACTTCCTGCATGGCTTCCTGTGTGTCTTCCTGCATGGCTTCCTGTGTGTCTTCCTGCATGGCTTCCTGTGTGTCTTCTTGCATGGCTTCCTGTGTGTCTTCCTGCATGGCTTCCTGTGTGACTTCCTGCATGGCTTCCTGCCTGGCTTCCTGCATGGCTTCCTGTGTGACTTCCTGCATGGCTTCCTGTGTGTCTTCCTGCATAACTTCCTGCATGGCTTCCTGTGTGTCTTCCTGCATGGCTTCCTGCGTGTCTTCCTGCATGGCTTCCTGTGTGTCTTCCTGCATGGCTTCCTGCGTGTCTTCCTGCATGGCTTCCTGCATGGCTTCCTGCATGGCTTCCTGTGTGTCTTCCTGCATGGCTTCCTGTGTGACTTCCTGCATGGCTTCCTGCATGGCTTCCTGTGTGTCTTCCTGCATGACTTCCTGTGTGTCTTCCTGCATGGCTTCCTGTGTGTCTTCCTGCATGACTTCCTGCATGGCTTCCTGTGTGTCTTCCTGCATGACTTCCTGTGTGTCTTCCTGCTGGCTCACTGTGTGTCTTCCTGCATGGCTTCCTGTGTGTCTTCCTGCATGGCTTCCTGCGTGGCTTCCTGCACGGCTTCCTGTGTGTCTTCCTGCATGGCTTCCTGTGTGACTTCCTGCATGGCTTCCTGCATGGCTTCCTGTGTGTCTTCCTGCATGACTTCCTGTGTGTCTTCCTGCATGGCTTCCTGTGTGTCTTCCTGCATGACTTCCTGCATGGCTTCCTGTGTGTCTTCCTGCATGACTTCCTGTGTGTCTTCCTGCTGGCTCACTGTGTGTCTTCCTGCATGGCTTCCTGTGTGGCTTCCTGCATGGCTTCCTGCCTGTCTTCCTGCTGGCTCACTGTGTGGCTTCGGGTGCGGCTTTCTTTTCTTAGTGCCTTTCTTGTTCTGTAAATGTGCTATTTCTTAGAGAGAACATTCTGTTCTTTGAGGGATGAAATGCAGTCCCTGCTATCTTGGTGGTCATCAATTTTTACACACAGAAAGCTCTCCTCTGCTTCCTGTATTATTCTCTGTCCTCTGAGGTCCTCACTGGTATGTTCTTACTTTGCTGTCTTCCTTTTATGTCACAGGCCTGTCTAGTTTGTTATGATAAACACCATGGCCAGACACAGCCCAACACTGAGGCAAGTCAGGGCAAGAACTCAAGGCTCTGTAGGAGCCTGGAGGCAGGAACAGCTCTTCTCCCATGGTGGCTTCCTCTCTCTCCTTTCTGTCTCCCCTCTGACCCAGCACTCAATATCCAGCACCTAGCACCAAGTACTCAGTACCCAGCACTCAGTACTCAGCACCCAGCACTCAGTACCCAGCTCAGCTTTTCTACAATATGAGTGTGTTATATTTAACAGTGAGATAAAATTTGAAGCAATTATGTCCCATAGTTCCCTGGGCCACCTTTCTGGTGTGCCAGAGAGCTGGTTATAGGTGAGATCTCTCATCTGAAAAGGCAAGCGGGGCCCTAAGGTTGGGGACCTTCCAGGAATCTTCCGTTATCTGGGACACGGAGCGCCTCCGTGAAGCCTGCGGCATGGGCTTCCTCCTACAGCTGTTGTGGATTTACCGTTTTAGCCTCGGCCTTGGCTATACATTCTCAGGCCTCCATCCAAGATGGAGTAGGGGAAGAAGCCTGTCCACTGTTCAGGTCTTGTCTTTTCCTGTCTACTGTAATGCTAAGTGCAGGCCCCTGCAAGACCTGGAGTCTGTGCGTAGCCTTTGGGATTCTGCCCCCAAGTTAAATCTGATATAGCTGGGCAGCAGATAGATAGGTGGGGTTGAGCTTTTCTGTGCTGGGTGTTGAGTGCTGGGTACTGAGTACTGGGTACTGAGTGCTGGGTGCTGGGTACTGGGTGATGAGCACTTGGTGCTGGGTGCTGAGTACTGAGTGCTGGGTCAGAGGGGAGACAGAAAGTAGAGAGAGGAAGCCACCATGGAAGAAGAATATGCAGGAGGAAGAGAGAGAGACACCGTGGGGTAGAAGTTAAGAGACACCGTGGGGTAGGAGTTAAGAGACACCGTGGGGCAGAAGTTAAGAGACACCGTGGGGCAGAAGTTAAGAGACACCGTGGGGCAGGAGTTAAGAGACACCGTGGGGCAGAAGTTAAGAGACACCGTGGGGTAGAAGTTAAGAGACACCGTGGGGCAGAAGTTAAGAGACACCGTGGGGCAGAAGTTAAGAGACACCGTGGGGCAGAAGTTAAGAGACACCGTGGGGCAGAAGTTAAGAGACACCGTGGGGCAGAAGTTAAGAGACACCGTGGGGCAGAAGTTAAGAGACACCGTGGGGCAGAAGTTAAGAGACACCGTGGGGCAGGAGTTAAGAGACACCGTGGGGCAGGAGTTAAGAGACACCGTGGGGTAGAAGTTAAGAGACACCGTGGGGCAGGAGTTAAGAGACACCGTGGGGCAGAAGTTAAGAGACACCGTGGGGCAGAAGTTAAGAGACACCGTGGGGCAGAAGTTAAGAGACACCGTGGGGCAGAAGTTAAGAGACACCGTGGGGCAGAAGTTAAGAGACACCATGGGGCAGAAGTTAAGAGACACCGTGGGGCAGAAGTTAAGAGACACCGTGGGGTAGGAGTTAAGAGACACCGTGGGGCAGGAGTTAAGAGACACCGTGGGGTAGAAGTTAAGAAAACTAACTAACTCCAACTGGGCTGGCCGTTGGAGCCAAGAGCAGCCTGGATGAAACATAGTAACGAGTAAGTAATAATTCTGTGCCCTAACAACATGAAGGGTCGCTATTGCTACCTGATATAATATATATAATAGTTGCCCAGCTTTGTGCTGCTTATAAAGACGTGTGTGCGTGTGTGTGTGTGTGTGTGTGTGTGTGTGTGCGCGCGCGCGCGTGTGTGCGTGTGTGCATGTGTGCACGCGCACTTTAAAGAATCCTTCAAATCTACAGCCCATCCGTCCTCATTCTGATACCAAGTAAGAGTCCCTTTAAGGAAGGCTTAGCCGAGAGCAGAGCAGAGCAGGCATGGTCGGTTCATGTACCTTTTTGAGCAAGAACGCCCCTCCAGCGCTTGTCACTCTGTTTAACTTGGGCTCCACATTCAGCTCTTGCCACGGGCAGTCCACACAGCCGTGGCGGGTCTGATGTCACCCTTTGTGTGCCGAACTTTCCCTTGTTCTTGTCCATGTTCCAATGCTATATAGCAAGCTACCAGAGCCCAGATAATTTAAATGTAAAGAAATGTATTTGCTTGTTCTCCAAGGTTATGGAGAACAGGAAATCCAAGATTTTGGGGTGATGAGATAGATCTCTGGTGTTCAGAAAGCAGAGGAGGGATGATGCTGGGTGTTGGGTGCTGGGTACTTAGTTCTGGGTACTAGGTGCTGGGTACTGAGTGCTGGATGCTGATTGCTGGGTACTGAGTACTGGGTGCTGGGTAATGAGTACTTGGTGCTGGGTACTGAGTGCTGGATGCTGAGTGTTGGGTACTGAGTGCTAGATGCTGAGTGTTGGGTCCTGGGTACTGAGTACCGGGTGCTGGGTACTGAGTGATGGGTGCTGAGCACTGGGGTGATGGGTGCTGAGTTCTGGGTGCTGGGCACTGGGTGTAAGAGGCTTGAACTGCATCACATGACAGAGGTGTGTTTATAACTTTTATTTTTGCTGTGACAAAGTACCTGACCGAAGCCACTGAAGGTCTGGGAAGGTTTGTTCCGACTCAGAGTCTGAAGCACAGTCCATCATGGTAGGGAAATCGTGGCGGCAGCAGGAGTGCGAGGCAGCAGATCACACTGCAACCTCTCTGAGGAGCAGCCGGCTCCCTCTTTATTATGTTTGTATTAGCATGGGACAGCGCTGCACGAGTTCAGCACAGGTTTTTTGTTTTTTCACCTCAGCTAAGCCTTTCTAAAAGTGTTCGCACAGGTGTGCCTAGCTGTGTGTCTCCTAGGTGAGGGAGGCTCCGCCAAGCTGGCAGTCAGGGTGGGCCGTCGCATCCGGTCATGACTACAGAGCCAGGTCTCCCTGGAGCATGGAGGCTCAGATAGACTCCAGCCTATACTGTCCGCACATGGCTTTGTGGGTTCAGTTCTGATACAGGCTCGAACTTTGACTTCAGCTCATGAAAGCGGGTGCTGGGGGCATCTGCTTTCCAGAAAGCAGTCCAGGGCGGTTCAGTCGCCTGACGGTGAGCGAGCCCAGCACAGCTCTGGAATTGAAAACAGCAACACAAAGCCGGGCGGTGGTGGCGCACGCCTTTAATCCCAGCACTTGGGAGGCAGAGGCAGGCGGATTTCTGAGTTCGAGGCCAACCTGATCTACAGAGTGAGTTCCAGGACGGCCAGGGCTACACAGAGAGACCCTGTCTCAGGGAAAAAGAAAAACAAACAACAACAAAACAAAAAGAAAATAGCAACACAAGGTGTCAGGGTAATTGTCCTCAGGGTGTGCCCTGAGAACAGGGTGTGCCAGAGAAAGGGATGTCGCTGACTGATGACATCACTGAAAATAACCTAAGCAAACAGTGAGCGAGGTGGTGCCTTCTGTGTATGAATGCTTGCTCGGTCCCCAGTTGGTGGAGCTGGGTTTGGGGTCAGGTGGTGTGGAAGAGGGTCACGTCACCAGGGGCGGGCTTTGAGGTTTCTCTGCATTCCCAGTTGGCTCTTCAGGTCTCGTGTTTGTGGATCGAGGTGTGAGCTCTCAGCTTCTGCTTCGGCTCCACGCCTGCCAGCCTGCTGCCATGCCCTCCGCCGTGACACACACGGACTCTAGCCCTCTGGGACTGTAAGCCTCCAATACACTTCCTTCTGTACGTTTCCTTCATCACACTGTCTTAGCACAGCAACAGAAGTCCTGTAAACAGACAGCAAGCCCCCTCGACCAGCCAGGCCCTCTACATAAACAGATTCCTGGAGATAGGTCAGATGTACCGGCTCCGTTCCTCATCTCTGGAGTTTGAGGTATTGAAGACTCAGCCGTGGAGTTTTTGGAAGTTCTGACACATTCCTGGAAACTTGGCCCATTGAAGCCCCTTTTCTCAATGGCCCCATCCCCCCACAGTCTTTCCTATCTGGTATTTTCACAGACGAAAAGCCTGGATTCTCGGCACCTTCAGATGCCGGTGGCAGACCTGCAGGAGAGCGGGGTCTCCATGTTCGCTGTCTGAGAATGGCTCCCACCAGCGCCTGCGGGCCAAGGAAGGGGAGTGAGTGATTCAAGCCCTGCTCGAGTGGCTTTTCCTTTCCAAAGTGCTGGAAAGAGCTAATTAGCCTGCAGTAATTAGAGGATCTGTAGATTCTGTTCTGTGTGCTTAGACTACGGCCGGCATACTGCTTAGAACCGCAGCCCAGTTCCTCCCTGGAGCCTGGGGTTCTTCCTCTCACGCTCCGAATGGCCGACCCGGCAGGATGACCCTCCGTGCTGTAGGGTGGTGGAAGCGGTTTGCAGAGCACTCCTGTAGTCCTTGGGAGGTGACTGTTTAGAGACAGGGTCCTTAGAGAGGCCACGGGTTAGAATGACGTCATCAGCGTGGTGCTCATCCAGTCCACGGCTGCTGTCACAAGAGAAAGAGCTGAGGACCCGGGAGAGAGAGGACAGACCGGGCACGCAGGTTGTTTGTCACTCGAGAAGAGGGACCCCGAAGTAAGAACTGCCCCCACCACAACTGTAAGGCATTTTCTTAATTAATGATTGATGTGGGAGGGCTCAGATCACGGTGGACAGCGCCACCCCAGCGGGCGGGGCCCCCCAGGCAGTTCTGGCTTGTATAAGAAACAGACCAAGTGTGCTACCAAGTGCGCTATCTATGGGTAGCGAGGCGATACGCAGCATCTCTCCACGTTTTCTGCTTCAGCCCTTGCCTCCAGGTTCCTGCCTTGAATTCCTGTCCCAGCTTCCCTGGACGATGGACTGTAATTGCAGCATTCAGCCAAATAAACCTGTTGTTATCACAGCAGCAGAAACCGAATTATGACAGATGAGTGTTCACAGGGAGAAGAGAGCAGTCCAGGGCAAGGAGGTGGAGGAGCAGGAGGCGTGGGCGGCGGAGGCGCGCTGGCAGCGGCAGGGCTTGGAGCAGGGATTCAAGATGAAGCAGTCTCTTCTGCATCCTGACCTTGGACTTCAGCCTCCTCCATTGTGGGGAACACGTTAGTGTTCGTTAAACCGCCCAGCCTGGGACACTTGTTTTGCAGCCGGAACAGACGAACCCACAATCCCACCAGGTGGAGCCCTGGCCGGAATCTGGCGCTTCCCGTACCCGGGCAACGCAGCCCCGTGCAGTTTCCTATGCTGCGCTCAGAATGGGACTCTGTGGAGCACACGGTAGACACAGGCAAGCCGGGGGCTCCTTCTTCACAGCCAGAGACATATTTTCACCACAGAGAAGCAAGTGCTACCTCAGCCGTTCAGTTAAAGCTCTGACATTATTGTCCCACTGAGGACATCCACAGGAGGGAGGCTCTGGGTTAGTTTTTTTTTTTTTTGGGGGGGGAGTCTCCTGATTTGCTATAGTGTTGGTTCAGGGTGTGGTCTCTGAGATGCTGAATTCACAGGAACGTGGGGGTTCAGGAACCCCTTCAACATGCTGTGTTCTTTTAGAAATAAAAAATGTTTTTACTGTGTGGTCTCTCTCTCTCTCTCTCTCTCTCTCTCTCTCTCTCTCTCTCTCTCTCCTCCCTGTCCCCTTCCCTCCTCCCCTGTCCCTCCCCCTCCCCTTCTCTTCTGTCCCTCTCCCTCTCCCCCTTCCCTCCTTCCCTGCCCCCTCCCTTTCTCCCCTCCCCCTCCCCTCTCTGTGCAGTTGTTTTCAAACCACAACACACATGTAAGGCCTAGAAGACAGTGGTACTCGGTGCTCAGTTCCCGCTTCGCTGAAGCAGGGTCTCTCGTTTCTGCTGCACAATGTACTCCAGCACAGCTGAGCCAGAGCTTCTGGACAACTCTCCCGTCTCCACCTTCCCTCGGTCCATAGCAGTGTCGAGATTCCAGATCCACATCGCCATGTATGGCCTTTCCCGTGGGATCCAGGGATCATACTTGGGTCCCGGAGCTTGCATGACTAGCACCTTTACCCCTGAGCCGTCTCCCCGGCCCACAATGGGAGTTTATTTCAACGGCAGTCAGCCATAAGGAGCTGCTTTCTGCTTGCCTGGCAGGTAACCTTGTGCGAGGGTGGGCAGCTGGCTCTGCGCTTGCTCCTGTCCTCCGTGTCTTCCCTCAGCACCGCGGCCTTCGAGAACACAGAACGAAGCAAAGTGTGAGACCTGAGGGCTCCGGGTGGCCCCGGTACCCCATCGTCTCCCTGCCTGTCAGAGAGGACCCTGGAGCACAGCATGAATGTCTTTGCCAAGCAGGCCAGGGTTCTTCTGAGGTTCCAGTCATTGTTTTTACATGCTTTTTTTTTTTTTTAACAGTCATAAATTTTTGTGTTCACTGTTTAAATTGATGGGTGGCTAATGACAAGCCCATTGTTAAGAGCAAAGAAAATGGTAATGACGAATTAATTGGCGGACCTCACCACTCTAAAGGAGAGAGCCCAGCTGATTTGTCAGACCTAAGGCCTGCCCGCCGGCCCGCCCATCAATCTCACCTGGGTGGGTGATTGGGTTCTAGGCACAGCACTGTAAGTCACCTTTGCAATGTTAATTTGAATTTTATTGGCTTTCTAGTTTTACTTGTATTTGAATTGTAAATTTATTTTGTTTCTATGGATGCATAACATCTATAAGCAGACGCCGTTTATGTACATAGCTTTATGCTTATTTAAGTGACATCATTATAAAAATAATTCGAGTTAAATTGCTCAAGCTGTCTAAACAATATAATACCATTCTGGCATCTAAAACAAATCCCAGAAGGAATAAATTAGGACGTGTAAATAGATGACAAGCCAGGTAGAAGTTGTTTACTGACTGTACCCGGTGCAGGTGCATGTGTGTGTATGTAAATAATGACTATATATACATTCTGCATGCGTGGCACATACAAGGTAGGTGCTTGCTATTCCATACACATACACATTAACATGGCACGTGCATACATGTATGGATTTATACCATCAATGCAAAACAGTTTTTCTTTTAAAAATATAACAACAGGAATAAAGCAGACTTGATTCTAAGTCAAATATGAATAACATGGATTTAGGTTGTCCTGGTGAACATGTTTCCCCTTGAGTCAGTTGATGCAAACCTGTTGTTATTAGTATTTCCTAAACCCAGTTAGCGCTTCTCCTATGAGCATGGGTGCTATCCATGTACTGGAGATGAGCAGTCTGCCAGCAACCCAAGGAAGTCACCCTCCCTCCCAAAGTAGCCATGGACTGCCATAATAGCTCCTCTGCCAATGGTGGTGGTAAAGGAGTTACTGTGTTTGAATTTTGATTGACTTGATTGTATGCAGGTGTGATGGTTTGTAGAAATGCTCCACCCAAGGAGTCAGGGAGTGGCACTATTTGGAGGTGTGGCCTTGTGGAGTAGGTGTGTCACTGTGGGTGTGGCCTTGATGGGTGGGTGTGGCCTATCTTAGTGGGCATGACCTTTTTGGAGTGGATGTGGTCTTGAAGTGAGCATGGCCTTCCTGTAGTGTGTGTGGCCTTGTTGGAGTAGGTGTGTCACTGTGGGTATGGACTTTAAGACCCTTATCCTAGCTGCCTGGAAGCCAGTCTTCTGCTAGCAGCCTTCAGATGAAGATGCAGAACTCTCAGCTCCTCCTGCACCATGCCTACCTGGATGCTGCCATGTTCCAGCCTTGGTGATAATGGACTGAACCTCTCAACCTGTAAGCCAGCCCCAGTTAAATGTTGTCCTCATAAGACAACATGCCTTGGTCATGGTGTCTGTTCACAGCAGTGACACTCTAACCAAGGCAGCAGGTAAGCCCACGCATGTGGGTAAATGTGCAGTAGCCATGTCATGTCCTAAGGCAGCATCTCAGCTCTTCCCCCAGCAGCCTCCGCTTGTTCCATTCACGCTTCCACCATGTTCTCCAGAAGAGAGCTAACGTTTCAGGGAGTTGGGAGTCACCCTGTGGGTGCTGGGGACCTTGCCCGAGTCCTCTGAAAGGGCAGCCAGTGTTCTCAACTGACGAGGCGTCCATCCAGCACAGTACTTGGCATTTTTGTAGCCAGAACAAGAGGAATTCACAAATCAAGGCGTTTTCCATGTGCACTGCCTGGGAAGATCAGGTGGGCAGGCCACAGGCAAGCAGGGAGACTCCACTGTGGGTCTCGGGACGCTGCAGCCCGAGGACATTCTTAGTGTTCGGTGGCTAGAACTGAGTGGTCCTTCAGCGCATTTCAAAGGTCGTTGCCTGGTAGCTGAGATGTTGCTAGGTCACCCTTTGGGGGTGGGCAGAGAATGTCTGTTTAGTGGGCTGAAGACAGCTCTAGATATTCAGCTCCATGTCTAACTTCCCAACCCTCCATAGTCGCAGTGTTGTAACACATGGGTCAGCCTTGGAGGCTCATCCTCCATGCAGGGGTGGCCTTTCCTAGGAAACTCCTATAATCGGTATATTCACAGAACACATAGTTCAAAGCTTTGGAGACGGCTCGGTAGTTAAGAGTGCTGGCTGCTCTTCCAGATGCCTGGATTCAATTCTCAGGACCCACATGGCAGCTCACAACCGTCTGGAATCCCCAGTTCCAGGTGTTCTGACGACCTCTTCTGACCCCCATGAGCGCTCCACACACTCGACACACAGCATACATGCAGGCAGAACACTGATGGGCATACAAATAATCTTTAACAAACAAACATATGATTCACTTTAAGGAAATCTGTCTATTGCTGCGTTTTGCCAAGAACATGTATCTGGGATGAGAAACGTGGAGTTTCTCTGAGTCACACTGCCCCTTGGCATCTCTTGGCCTTGGTTTCTTCAAACACTAAATAAAAATAGAATCATGAAATAAGAGTGTTGGCTCAATTACCGTACAGCATTGTCCCGAGGATGAGCTAAGTGCTTGGGGTCTAGACCCACCATGAATCCTGAGGACTCTTGGCCCTAGTGTGCTCTCTGATGGTTCTCGTCCATCTGGCTTCTGGACCCAAGTCATGAGGCCTTTGAAAATAAAATGGATCATCCATGGTCCTGGGGCAAGTGCGACTTCATGTCCTCAGCGCCGAGCCAGGGACACAGTCCAGGCCAGCGGAACACTCCATTTCTGCCATGTTAGAGCCAGATCCAGGCCGCACGGTGATCTGCACGGGCTGTGTCTTTGGACAGGATGCAGATGATAAGATGCACGCTGCCTGTGCGTGTGTCCCCGGCTCCCATTGTCCCATGAGGAAAGGCTGGTGTGGCCTGTCGGGTGTGACCTTGCCCTCCCTCTTCCCCGCAGACTTCTTCAGGGTGTCCTGGAACTGTGTCCCCCTCAGGACAGCCTCTCAGTCCTGGTGACCTCATCCCTGCCCTTCCCTATACTTTAAAGATGCCACAATGGGGGCTGGAGGATTATGGGTTTTCTCCCGGAGCTGCCTGACCTAGGCAGGCTCTGTTCCCCACCCTCTCATCCTTCCATCCCTTCTAGATGCTCACGTTAACACACCAGCCTCTGTGTGCTCAGAGAGCAGAATCCAGGTCTGAACCAACAAGAGCAAAGAGCAGTTAGGAGTCTGGCCTGCTCCAGACAACCTGTCGCCACGGAGTCAGGCACAGCGGCCAGGTGGCTGGTCCTCTCTCCCCATCTTTCACTGCAGAGGAGAAAACCCATCACTGTGCGGTCTGTTCCCAGAGTTATACATCCCAAGACCTTCATTCTCCCCGCCCCTGTGATGTCCATGCCTGTGGGGCACTGGGTCCATCCTCTTGGCTGTGCATGTTGCAGCCTAACCTCCCTCTCCCAGGGTGAGCATGCTCCCCCTGCATCTCCTCCGCACCCCACCCCCACCCCGGACCACTGGTCCAGCTGTCTTCATCTTCACAGGGAGGAATGGAAGACCTAGAAGCCATGGGTGGGGGTGTTTGGTAATTAACTGAAGACACAGAGTTCCCTCGGGCCTTGATTGGCTTTTAACCCTTTGGGGCTTGTCTTCAACACGGATGCTGATGAAGGAGCTGCCTTTCCCTGCAGTGTTTCTCCCTGTCCTGTCAAAGACATTTGAATCCTGGGACAAAACACCCAAAAGTCCGGTGGGCTTTGTCAGTCAGAGCTGGAGCCACCCCAGGTCTAAAAGAGCCATCCCAGGTGTCCCTCTAAGGTCTGTACCCTCCATTGCCAATACTCAATTATTATTATTCATGTTAAGGTTTAAAGAAGTGTGGCCAAGGAGCCTGAATGAATGGTTTTTTTGGGGGGGGGGAGGAGGGCAGTTACATGCTCTTTCATGACACGTCCTTAGCGTGTTGACTTCTTCCTGTGTGGTGTATACATCCTAGTGCCCCAGGCGATGGCTAAGCCATTCCGATGTCTCTCTGGGGAGGGGAAGCTGCCTGTTGTGACCCACCAGGCCAGTGTTGTCATTGGTTAGATTTTTTTTTTTTTTAGCAACCTTCTGCCTTGTTCTGTAGGCAAAACCCCCTCCATCCAAATACCCGACACAAGTTTCGTTTCCTGGCCATGCTATGGCTGGTCCAGATGTTACAGTCTCCTGATAGACAAACGCTGCCATGACTTGCCACCTGCACATGGGTTTGAGCGAGAGTAGGCCTGCAAGCCAATTCATCCAGTTCTCCTCCCATTCAACAGTTCACACACACACACACACACACACACACACACACACACACCCTTCTTCTTAGGCAGGGAGAGATAAATCGTGTCGTCTGGGGTGTTCTCTGGCCGTGACCCTCTGGAAGAGGCTGTTGATATGAGGTACTCAGTTGGGAGGCACGGCCAGGGTGAGTGCATCTTGGAATGCCTCTCTGTGGACTCAGAGGATCGCTTTCCAAATTAAGACACCCCATCCAGGTCTCTGGACTTTGATCCCCTTCTTAGCCCGCTTGGTATGTGTGGATGTGTGTAGGTGAGTGGTGTGGATGTGCATAGGTGAGATGTTGCCAGGCTGGGACGTCCAGCTTTGCAGCTAAGTATGGAGATACACAGGCCTTCATCAGCTCCTTGATGTGCCTGCCTGGGTCCCAGGAGGCCAAGCTAGCATGGGAAGTCTTGCTGTAGCGTCATGCAGTTGGCAATGACATATGACCAAACTGTGGGAAGAGCATCTTTCAGGAGGCTCAGGACCATGCCTTGAAGATGATAGTCCACAGATGACAGCCTGTTCATCCCAGCTCATACCTCATGCACACAAAGCTTCCTCATCCTTCCGAGACACAAGCAAGATGGAGGGATGTAGTTATTCTTCAGGACCGGTCTCCTTTGGCTCTTTGTTGCTGATCTGGACTCCAGAGACACTTCCGGGGTACAGAGCTAGATCTTAGGGAGCTATGACCTCCCTCCCTAGCTCAGTTCAGTGCATCCAACCCTTCAGCCACCATCTGGACTTCCTGTCACTAGCTTATCCAGAGGCAGCACCAGGTCACGTGACTCCTACTGTCCAGGCTGCCTTTACCGCTCTCTGGTCCCAGTGTACCTCCCACAAGGACATCGCCAAGATGGGACAGCTTCTTTCTAAAGTATCTTCTCACCCCGTGCTGTCCAGCTGGTGCACAAGGTTCAGGAGGAATTTACAGAATAGAGAGAAGCACAAAACCAAACAAGCAAACAAAAGAGAGACTATTATTGCCTACCACCTCTAAGTCCAGAAATGACAACGTGAGCGCTTCTTTTCCCCTGCTGGCTTTTAGCATGCGTCTGCTTGTAAAAAATCTATTTACATGAAGCTGGGAGATGTGTGCATTTTCTGTAATATATTTTTTTGACACGGAGCATTAAATGCAAGGCTCATAGCTCATGGTATCTATTACCTTGGGGCAGGAACAGCCGTCCACTAGCAGCTCCTGAAGAGTCTCGTCACGACTCAGTGTTGAGTTTGATTGTGTATTTTTAGCAGCGCGGAAAGTGAACAGATGGCTTTTTAAACAGTTTGACCTATCGACGCAGTATTTACTGCCAGCTGCTTCCCTGTGGCTCCTCCCCGGAAAGAGGCACGGGGGCCGTTAAAATCCACTCAGTACATGTTTGCCGAGTGAGTGGACTTTGGCTGGAGGAAGGTTCTTTTCTTTTTGAAGAATAAGAGGTGACAACTTTTGACCTCTGTGCTTCATGGCCATTAAGGGCTTTGGGATGCTTAGGCTGGTGCATGCAATGATTTTACTCCTGAGCAGCAGCCCCCCAAAGCCATCTTCCCCCCTTCCCTTCAGACTCACTCTGCTTGCCTCTAATTCCGTCTCAGACAACACTTCCCAGGAGGCCCCGGGAACAGGTGCTTTTACTCTCCTTGTCCTCATGGGAATGCTGTAAGACAGCACCTTGTGGGCTTCCAGTTGGGACTGTCATGTGTCCTTGACAGCACCTGATAACCCGAATGAGCGTCCCCAGTGTCCAGGACATGCAAGAGGCCAGAGAAAGCCAAGCCGAAGGCCAGTGTCCTGGTTTGAGGGTGTCCCTTGGTTTCATGTATTAGGGTGAGTCTGATTTGAATATGGTAAACCCCAGGTGTTGGATGTATGCTGCTCAGGGTGGCATTGCTGGGACATTCCTCAGATCTCTGGAAGAGAGGGCAGAGCAGGAGGTCCAGGGGTCCTCAGCCTTCCTGAGGGAACTGCATTTTGGTTTCCGGCCACAAGGCTAACGCTCTGACCTACCCCCCCCCCCAGCTCCCTACTCTCTGACCTACTACATGGTCCTGCCACTTCAGATACATGTTTGTTATGGGTAGGACTATCTTCCCATGTTCCATCTGGAAGAGCTTTACCACAACTGAGTGCTGAGCTGTACTGTGTGGATTTTAGAAGCTGTGAACTCGTGAAGGTGGCATCTTCAACAATGACACCCACTGGGAGGTGCGCAGATGCTCAAAGCAGCAGAGAGCTTTCCAGATTGTGTGCTCCAGTACTGTAAGCCAAGCAAACAGTTTCTCTCCTAAGCCAATCATCTGGACCAGAGAGATGGCCCAGAAGTTAAGAGCCCTGGCTGCTCTTCCAGAGGACCAGAGTTCAATTCCCAACAACCTGGCCCACAACCATCTGTAATTCTAGTTCCAGGGGGACCTGATACCTTCCTCTGGCCAGGCACATATGCAACGTGCACACAGTGCACAGACACACATGCACACAGTGCACAGACACACATGCACACACTACATAGCATACATACACAACACACATGCACACAATGCACAGCACATAGTGCACAGGCACACATGCACACAGTGCATATGAGCACAGTACACAGTGCACAAGCACACATGCATGTAGCTCACAGGCACACATGCACATAGCACACAGGCACATATGCACATAGTGCACAGGCACACATATAACATGCACACAGTGCACAGGCACACATGTACACAGTGCACACACACAGGCACACAGTGCACACACACAGGCACACAGTGCACAGGTACACATGCACACAGTGCACAGACACACAGGCACACAATGCACAGGCACACATGCATGCAGCGCACAGGCACACATGTATACATGCACACAGTGCACAGGCACATGCACACAGTGCACAGGCACACATGCATGTGGTGCACATGCACTCAGGACACAGGCACACATGCAGTCAAAATACCTATATACATAAAATAAAACTAGCAAACTTTAACAATAAGTCCACTGCCCTGTGACATCTAACAAAAATTGGCATTGAGAGCTAGATTCTTTCTGCAGCTGCAGCCAAGAGTGTGCAAAAGCCTTTGAGATGGGAGGTGGAGTGAATCTGAGCGTCTGGAGGAGCAAGCTAGAGACAGCTTAGAACGCTATGAGAAGAATTGAGATTTTATTTTATTTTTAATTATGTGTATAATTGTGAGTGGGTGAATTCAACATCTTAAGGGGCCAGAGGAACTCATGTCCTCTGGATCTGGAATGATGGGTGGCTGTGAACTGCCCCAAAGGAGCATCAGTTACCAAGCTGGGATGTGTGGCAAAAACAGTAAGTGTCCTTGTCCACTAAGACATCGGTCTTAGTCACTGTTCTGTTACCATGAAGAGACACTATGACCATGGTAACTCTTACAAAAAAAAAGCATTTGACTGGGGCTGGCTTGTAGTTTCATTATGGCAGGCAGCATGGCACTGCACAGGCAGATATGGTACTGAAAGAGTAGCTGGGAGTCTACATCTGGATCAGCAGGCAGCAGGAAGAGAGACTCTGGGCTGCAAATGGGCTTTTCAAACCTCCAACCCATCCTCAGTGACTCACTTCCTTCAACAAGCCCACACCTCCCAATCCAATCCTTCTAATCCTTTCAAATGGTGCCACTCCATGATGACTAAGCACTCACTCCATGATGACTAAGCACTCACTCCATGATGACTAAGCATTCACTCCATGATAACTAAACATTATTCCATGATAACTAAGCACTCACTCCATGATGACTAAGCATTCACTCCATTCACTCCATGATGACTAAGCACTCACTCCTGATGACTAAGCATTCAAATATATGTGCCCATGGGAGCTGTTCTTATTCAAGCCACTATGGCATCTCTCCAGCCTCTTATTCTGATGAGGGTCACTGAGCCAAATACTGATAAAGGTGTGGGCATTGGTCTAAGTAAGGTCTCAGCTGGAAACTGCATTGAAAGTTTCCTTTGTTATTCCAAGGCAAAGGATTGACTGCATTTTTTTCCTGTACCCAGGATTTTGTGCAAGCCCCAGAACTACTTTATCTGGCAGAACACATTTGTTTTAAGTTTCACCTATTTTCATTTTATGTGTGCCAGTATTTAGCCTGCCTTATGTATATATGCCCCATGTGTGCAGTGCCCGAGGAGGCCAGAAGAAGGCATAAGATCCTCTGGAACTGGAGTTACAGATGACTGTGAGCTACTCTGTGGGTGCTGGGAACTGAATCTGGATCCTCTACAAGAACAACTAGTGCTCTTGACTGCTGAGCTATCTCTCCAGCCACTGGCAAAAGACACTAAGGCAAATAAATTACTTTAGGCAGTGGAATAGGATACTCTTTTTGCTTTCAGAAGCTTTATAGTTAAAACTGAGATGAAAACAAGAGAGCAAGGAAAAGAAATTGAAATTATTTGTTGTTTGGCTAGAAAAGGATCATGGGTAAAATTCCACCACAAGAGGGTTCAATTTCCAGGGCCAATACAATGTAGCCAAGCACTTGGCATAAAAAAAAAAAAAAAAAAAAAAAAAAAAAAAAGGCCTTGAGGGCATCCCAGAAATCTGCAGACCTCACCCCTTTCCCAGCTGTCGAAGGTATTATTGCCTTAGTTGCCATTAACTGTCAAATTGACACAGACTAGAATCACCTGGGAAAACGTTTCAATGAGTAATTGCTTTTATCAACTTGGTCTGAAAGGTATCCACGGGGGATTGTCAACTGTCTTTACCAATGCAGGAGAACCCAGCCCACTGTGGGTGGTACTATCCCCTGTGGTCCTGCGCTACATAAGAAAGCTTAATAAGTAGGAGCCCATGAGCAAACCAGAGAGCTAGTCACCAAGAAGCCTTCCTCCACTGTGTCTGCCTTAGGTCCCTACCCTGACTTCCCTCACAGGCTGCGAGCTGGAATTATGAGCCCAATGAGCCCTTTCTTCCCCTAAGTTGCTTTTGGTCAGTGTTCAGTGCTCACAGCAACAGAAAAGGAAATAGAACAGGTATAGAAATGTAACATTTTTTTTCAGATTCATTTCAAAGTGGAATCATTTCAGAGAAGAGTTTTGAATGATCTTGGACTCCTGTCCTGGCATTTAGACACCCAGACATTCTACAGCCGTGGTTACAGTTGGTCCAGTGGGTGACCCTGGTGGCAAAACTTGGTGATGTCTACATGGTGTTGATATTTGAAGACATAATGCAGCTTCTGCTGAGATATCAAAGGAAAGTCTGAGCGACAGGCTGTGTGCTGGGGGTGGGGGAGGGGGTTGGTGTCCTCTGTATGCAGCCCCTGGCAGGGCAGTGTGTGAGGCTGGGTGTGAAGCTGAATCTTTAGTGGGGACCCCAGAAAAAAGCAACACCCACAGTTAGCAATGCTTCCTCTTCTCCTTCTCCTTCTCCTTCTCCTTCTCCTTCTCCTTCTCCTTCTCCTTCTCCTCCTCCTCCTCCTCCTCCTCCTCCTCCTCCTCCTCCTCCTCCTCCTCCTCTTCCTCCTCCTCCTTCTGTGAAGCTCCAGGGCAGAGCTAGCCTGTAACGTGGACCATATGTGATCAGCACGACTCTAGACCTCAGGTGTAGAGAGAGTCTCTGTGAACTGTATGGAGGCATCAGCTGTCGATAAAAAGCTCTTAGCTGAGGCAGGAAATAGGAGGTGGGGGGTTCCAGTAGAGAGAGGGGAACTCTGGGATAGAGTCCTGGCATGGGAAGAGATTCGCCCTGAGCGTGAAGGGAGATGGTTTCATGAAACTGAGGAGAGATAATGAGCCGTATGGCAGACTTAGACTAGATTATGTGGGATAATTGAGTTATGCGCTAGCAGGCGTGAGCCAAAGCTTGTGGCCTAGGCATTTATTCATAAATAACAAGTCTCAGAGTCATTATTTCAGGAACCGGGGCACGGGTAGAAAAGCCCATGGTCACGCTCAGGAATGCGTGGTCTGTCAGAGAATGCCTCACGTACCACATACAGTTGGGACATACTGCCTGCCCACCTGGGCTCAAGTCTTGCTTTGGACCGGCCTCTCCTTATATTTCTTCCTTTTATTTTTGAATTCTTTATTTCGAGATGGAAATGCTCACTCTGTGTTTGTTCTCTCCTTGAATGTGGATGCATAGAAATTCCCTTTCGTTTCCACAGAGTTGATTTGCCTTAAATTTCCGTGGAGTCTTTGAGCACTGCTGGACCCTAAAACTCTGGAATCTCCTGGGGAGGGAGGGACCTTATGCAGCTGACTTGGGGGGATGGACATGAGTCTCTAGGGTGGGGGGGTGCTATAGAATATGGAGAGTGCCCTCAGAGAGCCACAGCCTGAAGCCTTGCCCCACAGGGAGACTCTATGTATCCTTAGGAGGTGCAGGCCCACTGAGGACCTTGGATCATTCCAGTTTGCCTTGAAGGGGTTTGTGGGAATCTCTCTCTCTTTTTTTTATTTCCACCCATGAATGAAGAGTTTGCAGTGACCTGTCCAGGGTCTCAGCAGGGCCCCAAAGCAGCATGGGTCCACCTGTTCTTGAGTGGAACTCTACACTAAATGTACCGTTTCTCACTGACGATTATCTCAGATACAGAGACAGTAGCCTGACTAACAGGAAACTTGACTCCCCTGGTCATATACAAATGACATTCAGAGACAGGAGTTGAGGGGGGATGATTGAGTTCTGGCGGCTGATACTTCATGAGTGGGTGTGTAGGATCATGGATTAGTAGGTTAATGGAGTATGGTAAGAGTGGGTTTGCTGCAAAGGGATCTCTAATGTCTCATGAAACCCTCTGTCCTGTCACACCGCATCCTGTGGGCCCTCACTGGAAGCCCCGCAGATGCTGGCACAGTGGTCTCCCACCTCCAGAACCATGATCTAGACAAGCCTCTGGCCTTCATGGAATACCCAGCCTGCGGTTTCAGCTGTAATAGAAGAAAATGGACTAAGATAGAACTCAAGGGGAGCCAGTAGAGTCTCACAAAGACGGCCTCTCAAAGGCCAGGCTGTGTTTAGTACAGTCCATAGGTCCAGGGACCTTGATAGTATCATCATGGTCAGGCCTTTAGGCTGTGTGGTGCCTGGCATTGCTGAGCACGAGACTTCTCCATCTTTGTCCTTCCCATGCCCCTGCCCATGTCACCCGAGACAGTCTTTTCCTGATCTCGATGTCCCCACCAGAACAGAGCTCAGACTGTCCTGTTTCTATTAAGCCTGATTCTTGGCTGGGAGCTGGGCAGCCCCTCCCGGCCCCTAGTGGACGGAGGGTCGGTCAGCAGGCCTGACTGGGTAGATGGGTGAATGAACACACAGGAGCTAAGCTCACTCCAGGAACACTGGACCTGGTGGGCTGAGGGGTGACTCTTGCTTGACTTAAAGCGCTAGTTTTAGTCCCTGCAATGTGCTCAGCCCTCAGAAGCGCCCGTGAGCATTTGCAGCGGAGGGAGCATGCGGAGAGAGCTCGTCCCACTCGGGATGGAGGGCACCACTAGGTTGGGAGGGTGTAGCCTGGCTGCGCCCTAGCTGGCAGTGCTAAGGGTTGGCCTTCCCCGCTTCACAGCAGGCTCAGAGCTGTGACTCCAAACAGTTCTTAGACTCCGCTGCGGGCTCAAACTGCTCCAAGACTCAGTTTCCTCCCCAGTATAACACAGATAAGATTAGACATGTTCCATGCTGTCCTGAGATGGGGAGGGACAGTGATAATGAGGGCTGTGTCTCTGCGGATAAGTGCTTCTCACAGGATCTACTTAGAATGCTCTTCCTTTGAAAAGGCTCCTTTTGACCACGCCCACCATAATACTCCAGCCCTCCTCCTGGGAACCGGGATCCAGTACAGTGGCAAACTTGTGTACGATGAGCCCCTGCGGAAGCAAGGGCTAGAAAATCAGGGCAGGCTGTGCTCTCAACCTGGTTGTATGTCTACTACCAGGCTTGCTTGCACAGGAAGGCTGGTAAGACTCCATGAGGGACACAGGCACACTCCTGGAAGAGATGGTGAGATCAAGCTTTTATCTTCTCCCCACCACATCCCATACGCCACGTACCCTGTCTTCTTCCTCCCTCCCTTAAGCCAAGCTCTCTATTTTCTCTCCACCTCCCACAGGCCACGACCTCTATCTGCTCCCGCCTCCCATAGTCCACGCCCCTGTCTTTTCCCCGCCTCCCATAGTCCACGACCCCTGTCTTCTCCCTGCCTCCCACAGGCCACGCCCTCCACCTTCTCCGCACCTCCCATAGGCCACACCCTCTAGCTATCTTCTTCCCGCCTCCCATAGGCCATGCCCTCTATCTTCCCGCCCCCACAGGCCACGCCCTCTATCTTCTCCCCGCCTCCCATAGGCTATGTTCTAGCTGCTGCCTGCTGCAGGGTGGCTACAGCAGTAAGGCTCCCGATAGAGCCCTATCATGTCAAAGTCATTCTGTCTATGATAATGTTGGAACCACAGTGTTCCTGGACTGCGGGCTTCAAAGTGGTGAGCTTTTCTGGCCAGATGGTTTAGAGGCAATCCCAGATGTTGGGATCCTATCAACCTACCCAAGACTCTCAGAAGCTGTGATAAAAAGACAAAGAGAACTTGAGTTCAGTGTCCTTGCCCAGGAGAAGACTGGGCAAGGCCAGGCTGAAGCTGGAGTCAGGGCCCCAGTGGAGCCAAAGTTGGGGTCTCTAGGGACCCAACTCTTCACCCTGGATTTTGATTCTCAGTCCTGAAGCAGCTGTGTCCTGTGATCTCTTTGCCAAAGCCATCTGACTTAGCTTTCTGCTGACCTTGGCCGTTTCTTGCCCTGATAATGGCTTATGGGGTGTTATAATTCTTAATTATCTTGCGTGGGGTAAGTCATCCGCATATGCAGGGCGCCCTGGCCCCAGCTACTGCTTCTGTCTTCCTTACGTCCCATCCCGATCTTCAGCACCTCCCTACGAGGATGCTTATTCCTACAGGCTTGGTCACACAGGTGTCCCTTGCAATGGGAGGTGGGAAGATCCAAGTGTCACTGCCGGTGAAGCACATGGGCCCAGGACAGGCTTTCCCTGTCAGTCCTGCATATGAATTTACAGCCTGCTAGCCACAAATTCACGTCCACAGGACTGGGGAAAGCAACATGTCTTCTGATGTATAGAAACTGAGTCAGAACAGGTATGTTTCCAAGTTCCTAAACATTAGCAATTGTCCCTGCAGTGACAGGGAGCGGGCTGAGCCTGTAACGGTGAGAGGCCTCTGATAGTAAGAAGGGGGTGCAAGCCTTTGGCTGTGTGCTAATGCACCCGACCCCATCCACTCACCGACACGCAGTTGCCAAGCCTTTCCTCAGGGACAGGCAGTCTCTGATTTTGCCTTCCGCTTGCCCCTGACAATCCCATGGGGCATTTGCTCCAGGATGTGGCTCTGTGGGAATGTATAAACACTCACCAGCCTGCCCCCTGAGCCATTTGGTTCCCCAATGTCCATATCTCGTTGGTCAATATTACACACATGTCAGCTTGAAGTTCTTAGGGGGCCTTCCGCACGCGCGCTCTTCGCAGGCGCACCACTTCCTTTCCAGTCCCCAGTGCCTTTTCAAGTCCATTTAATCCTCTTTATGATCTCGCCACCAACAGTGTATAAATTAAAGGGTGGATGGATGGACGGATGGAGGGACGTGCCTTCGTAATCTGCCAGCCTCGTTCCGAGGCCTCCAGACGCAAGGATATAATTTTTTAGTCTAATAAATGAAAAGCAGTTTCCCCTCCCGCACGAGTTGCTGCCTCAGCAGCCAGGGTTCAGCTAACGGCACATCCGTCTCTCCGGGGGACGGTGCCAAGGATAATATTTTGGCAGGTTATCTGCAACGGCTACTCAGTACAGCGCCCGCCAGTCAAAGGTCAGTTTATGAAGCAGGGATTTATAAAGTGAAGTTGGATCGGAGCTCCGCAGAGTCTACCTCAAGTAGCAGATCTGTCTTATCTTTGACAGATTCTGATGGGTGCTTGATTCGCAGCCCAACACGACGTCCGGGCCCTGGGGCTGCCCTGCTCCAGTCAGCAGCAGCTGTCTGTGAGTCTGCATTGACTTCATGTAGATCTTTTGACGGAAGAGGAGGGGGGGTCACAGGAACAGGCAGACCAAGGGTTGCAGTTCCAGACGGGAGCTTCCTACTGATGGGTGGGTGGAGGTGGTGCGGTAGAGGATGCTGGTGCCTGCGGGGCAATCCCAGAGCTGAGTATCTAGTTCCTCATCATTTATAATGAGGAAAACCATCTCTGAGCACACATATGCAGGCACGTGTGCATTTGTTGTACCTATGAGAGACAGGCAGCCATGCGCATGTTTAATGCACATGTACAAGCATGCGAGTGTTGAATATCTGTGCATATATGTTCATGTGCTAGTGTGCGTACACAGATACATTGATATGTGTGTGCAAGCTGACATATCCACTCTGTAGTCGTGCATATACACATGTATGTACATATACAAATATATGCATGTGTAGCTGTGTGCATGCTTGTGTGTACATATGTAGGCATGTGCTTGTGGACATGTGTGCACATATTCACACATTTGTGCATGTATGTGTTTGTGGCTGTCTTCTAGAGGAAGGGCTTTTTTGTATCTTGCATGTCTCTAAACACACCGTTTGTCTGGTTCTGAAGCTCCATGGTTGGCCGCCAGTAGGCTGTGCTGTTGAGTTTTTTGTCAACATAAGCCTAGACAGTATGGAAAGAGGAAATCTCAGTTAAGGAATTACCACCATCGTCTAGCCTCTAGAGAAGTTTGTAGGGGCATTTTATTAATTCGTGATGGATGTGGGAGGGCCCAGCCTGTTATGGGTGGTGCCACCCCTGGGCCGGTGGTCCTGGCTACAAGAAAGCAGTCTGAGCAAGCCATGGGAAGCAGGACACTAAGAACTGTTCTTCTATGGCCTCTGCTTCAGTTCCTGCCTTCAGGTTCCTGTTTGAGCATCTGCCCTGACTTCCCTTAATGATGGAGTATATAAACAGTAGTCTAAATACATCTTTCCCCCACCTAAGTGTCTTTTTCATGGAGTTCCTCATTATGAAGAAGCAAGCCAGGACAAGACTAAACACGGGAATTTGGGAACCATGACGATTTTCTATAACCCCTCCTCTATCCCTGTCCTGTCCATCATACTCAACAGTGGGAACTCCTGGCAGAGGAGAAGCAAAGCTTCTTATTTCAAAAGACAGGAGGAAAACTCCCGTGGTGATCTTCAAGATGGACAGACAGTGCGGCCCGTGGGAACAGCCACCCGGAATGCCTCTGCTCTGCTGCCCGAGTGTGCAGCCTGCCCTTCTGAGACAGACAGACTGACTGCTTTTGATGTCTGTAGCTGCTCTCCTCTCTGTGAAATTCAATGGTGGGTGTGTGAGAAAGCGTGGGAGCCAGGGCTGCCCGAGCATACAGGACCCAGCTCCACCCACAGTGGGATCCACTCACATTTCACCTCCTGAAGGACAAATGCCTGAGCCCGTGACATCAATACGGACATGAGCGAAGACTTGACCCATGAGGGTGGGTCAGACCGTTTGCTCAGTGGGCTGTAGCCAGGGGTCAACACCCTCACTTGTGTTTGGCTGAGCAAGGTCTCTGGAGAAGGACAGCTTCATGGTGGAGATGGAGGTACCAGGTGATCTTGATCGAGGCAGTTCTCCTGCTGTGGTTTGAATGAGATTGGCTCATATGTTTGAAGAATTGGACCCGGTTGGTGGAACTGTTTGGGACAGATTAGGAGGTGTGGCTTTGTTAGAGGAAGTGTGTCACTGGGGGCGGGCTTTGAGGTTTCAAAAGCCATGCCTGGTGGTTCATCCCCCTCCTCCCTATTCTCTCTCCCTTCCTCCCTCTTTCCCTCCCTCCCTCCCTCCCTCCCTCCTCACCTCCTTCCCTCCTACTGGCAGACAGGATATGATCTGTCAGCTCTGCTCCAGAGCCACGTCTGCTCCCTCCATTGTGGATCCTGTGTCCCCAGTAAACTCTTCCTTGTATATGCTGCCTTGGGCGTGGCATCTTGTTACAACAATAGAAAAGTAACTAAGACATCAGGGAATCAGGGAATAGGGACACTAAGGTAGCTCCCACAAGAGGGTTGGCCTGTGGGGTTGGGTAGAGGAACATATCTATCTGCTTTCCTGTGCTTGGCCCTAAGTTGGAAGCAAGGGCGAAACCCAGGACTGCTCTGGGTGATGGATGAGGTCTTGGCCCCAGGGGATGGTGGCTGCATGGGACTGCGATGGGATCTGCTGCACGCTCTGAGGTCCTGCTTGCTTCAGGGCAGCCTCCTGGGATGGGCGGTGAACTCACGATGGCTTTCTGGGGCAGTCTGCTGCAGGCCACAGGTCATTTTTAAAATCTCCTCAGCACCTGTGGACCCTGGGCCAGGAGCCTCACTAGCTCTGAGGGACTGTTAGGTCGATGGCAACCTGGAGGCTCTGCCAGGGAGTCTGAGGGGATGGACGTTGACTCCATCTTGGAATGACGTCGTTGCCCACTTTGTCCTTCTCTGGCTGAAGAGGAAGGTCAAGGCTCCAAACGGGGGGAAAGTGCATTAAAGAGGCCGCAGAAGTCAGATCCCTCTGGATGGATCCAAACGGACACTGAGCCCAGGACCGGGAAAGTAAAAGAAAGTTTCCTTGAATAGAAGTTTCCAGAAAAAGCTGCAACGCCTGCAGCAGAGATTCAGAAGGGGGCGGGGCCGAGAGCTCGGCGGCTGCCTGGGGCGGCTGCCTGGTTGAGCATCCCTGGGACTCATCAAACCCCAGAAAAACTCCCAAAGATGGGAGTTGGGAGACGGGAGGATCCCTGCCAGCTGACAGCAGGGCTGGCCCAGCCAGCCGGTGTGACCGTGTGCTCAGGTCCTGTGATCCAGAAGCATCTTTACTCACGTCTGGGAGAGGATGGCAACCACTCCTTCACCACAGAACTAGCTCGCAGGCTCGCTTGACAAGTACTGAAGCCGAAGGACCCATGGCCCGCCGGGTTGCTCCCAGCACCTGAAACATGCCGGAGAGAATCCCGTGCTGGAGTCGGCACCCCGTGGTCCAGCCCTCCATACAGAGGCTCTTTTCTCGGGGACTGACTGTGTGTCTGTCTCTGCTCCTCTGTGTGAGATGATGATCATGTGAATGTTAGATTTATTTATTTATTTATTTATTTATTTATTTATTTTTCTGTGGTGGTTTAAGGAGAAATGTGCTCACAGGCTCGCGTGCTTGGACACGCTGTCCTTGGTTGGTGGTGCTATCTGGGAGCATTAGGGAGCTTTCGGGGCAGTGTAGCCTTGGTGGAAATCTATCAACCCCACTTCCTCTCAGTGGGCCCCGCCCCTTGCTTCTGCTTCCTGCGCATGGATAAAATGGGACCAGCCAGCCTCGTGCCCCTGCCACCATGACATGCCTCTCCCCAGCACAGTGACAGTGGCTAATACACTTAGGAAGCCACCACGCATGCTCGGTTCCCGGACTGCTATTTGAGACTCTGCCCAGAGGCAAACCTGGGTGGAGGGGAACATGGCCCACAGCCCTTCACCAGGAATTCGGCCATTCTATCCTTGGGACCCAAGAGCTCCGGACTCTGAACCAGTTTCTGGTATGAACTCACATGCTTCTTTTCCAGACGGCTGCATTCCTGTAACACTGTTGCTTGGCGCCATTTATAACGAAAATTATTTTTAAAAAAGAACTGCCCACTAACTCTCCTGCCCCTCCAGGCCTCAGCACCAAGTCCCGAGGGGTCCCCGCTCAGCGCGGTTCTCGCCGAGCTAATTTCTCCCAGCTAGTCCTACAGTATCCCCGCTGTGTTTCCTCTCTGCCAGAGACCCTGTGAACGGCGGGCCCAGGTTCCAGTAACCACGGGCTGCCAGTTCTCCGCCATCGGAGGACCCACGTTATAATAACCAAATAAACCAGAACTCTTAATGCTTAGTCAGTCAACTGTGTGTGTATACAATTCCATATATGTATATATATGTGAATATGTGAGTTTCATATGTATATATGAAATTCACAATTACAACGATAATTTACAACGATAAAAGTCTTATCCCAGTTTCTAACCTTAAGATAAATTAACACCTGGTTCCATTTTGATAGCTTCTCTCTCTCTCCCCAGAGCTTGATCCTGAGTCTCCTCTCTAATCCCCCAGCCCTAGCTCCTCCTTTCTCCTCCAATCACAGGCCTCTCACTGCCTCAATGTGATTGGATAGGAACTATCCTAGCCAAAGTTAATCACGGGGTTTGGGGGTGATAAGAAGGCCACAGTGTGACCTCTGCTGTTGTGTGCATAACCTCTCCTGAGGAGGTGTGAACAATGCCTGCTCACCCAAGAGACAAACCCTACAGACCAACAGAAGCAGCCATGCCTTGGGTGGGGTGGGGGAAGGGCGCCTTCCGTTATTGGTGGTTAGTGAGCAACTGGCCCTCCGTTACCAGGATTTGTCAGCATGGCCTTCAGGATTGTTAGCCAACACTGGGAGGAGCTTTAAAACCTGCCAGCCTGGGCAGGCAGGGCAGGCTGTGGGGTCGTGAGAGGCTGTGGTTCTCAACCCCTGACCAGGACAGAATGCATCTGATGCCATGGACAGGGCGTCTCCTCTGAGAGGAAGGGGCAGATAGGACTTGTGAGGCTCATTCGGGGATGACAGACAGCTGTGACAGGCCTCTGGCAGCTTCCCCTTAGGCTTCCGGGGCCTGCTCGAGACTGGGCACATGGCGTGGGAGCTGCCGGAGGTGGGATGTCTGCCTCTATGAGCCTTACTGGAGTAGTCATGTGATAGAATAAATTGTAGGTCGGGATGGCTCTAAGAAGCGGTGTCCATGTGCTTCAGAAGGGTGACCATGCCAGACCACCCTCCCCAGACCACTGAATCCACCCCACCCACCCTACTCCACCCACCCCACTCCACCCACCCCACAACACCCATCCCACACCACCTACCCCAACACCACCCACCCCACACACCACCCACACCACCCCACCCACCCCACATACCACCTACCCCACATACCACCCACCCCACCCCACCCACCCCAGCTTCTGTGTTCACTATTGCGCTGTCCTGAACCTGAGGCCCACCAGGCCTGTCTACCTCTCCTTCGCTCTGGCTTTCTGTGGCATCCACTGCTTCTCCTCTCAGAGTTGTTCAGCCCCTACAGCACTTGGGAAATAGCAAGGATCCTGACTTCTCTTGGAGCCTAGCTTAGCCCAACATTCTCCACAGTACAGCCTGCGTCTGCCATCACTTCCGGCGCACAGTGGGTTGCTCGGGCCGAATGACCAGAGTTTCCCAGTAGGAGGAGGGAACCAAGTCAGCTCCACAGAGTTGCCCTCTGACCTCCACATGGATGCTAGGACATGCACACACAGCGCACATGCTGCACATTCACACACATGTCTCTTTCTCTCTCTCTCTCTCTCTCTCTCTCTCTCTCTCTCTCTCTCTCTCTCACACACACACACACACACACACAGTATACATAAAAAATTAAAAAAATAGTCTGGATGAGAGACTCAGAGATAGCTCTGGTAAAGAGCTTGCCTCGCAGGCATGGGGGTCCTGAGTTTGGATCTCTGGGTTTCTCGGTATGAGAAGATGGTGGTGGCCTTTCCAACCGGAGCTGAGAGCTAAGAGTCGGGAGACAGAGTGCCAGGACCCTGGAAACCTGCAGCAGAGCAAGTCTGACCTCCATGCCAAAGGGACACCATGTCCCAAATGTAATGCTGCTGTGGATTCCTGTTCCTTATACCCGGCACGCCTTATGGCGACACACCGAGAATCTAAATGGCGACCACTAAGGAAGGAGTCAGAGACAGAGAGGGCCACTCACGGAGGGCCCCTGAGAGCAGCTGGCACACACAGGGGAGTGACGTTGCTGCGCTCCTGTAAGAGCGGCCCAGAGCCAGCCTGGCGTCAATGCCGGCTCCTTTCCTCCCTCTGCTCCTGGAATTTCACGGCTGTGACATTTCATTTCTGGGGGAAATCGATATCCAGATTGGCACAGGGACACAAATGTTGCAATCATTCTCTGAAATGTTACACCAACATCACAGGCTGGCTGCCGGCCCCAGCAGGGGAAGAGGCCATGTTTGAACATGTTTTGCTTAAATAGAAAAGGAGGGGCCCTCGAGGAAGAAAAGGGACAGAGGAAGTGCTGTGTAAACATTGACTGAGGGGAGGCGGGAAGGACATCCTGCTCCTGTCACCCAGAGCGGGGATCTGAGCCACCCAGGGTGCTATCAACTGGGACAACCTCAGGTTGATGGGAACCGAGGAGAGCCCACAGCCCAGCCATCGTGCTAGGGACTGGCCCCATCCTGGACGCTGGATTCGATAGGGAGAGGGAAAAGCAGAGCAGCCATTTAACGGCCCTGGACGGGAGCTTCATTCTCAGCCCCTGGACTGGTCCGCTTCGTGTTGCCAGGCGAAGCACATGATGCTGGGCACTAAGTGTACAAGATGAGGGGCCGGGCTTGTTCCCTCCACATAGCTTTGGAAGCCAAGCCCATGTGTGCCTTCACTTTACAATGCCAGTGACAACAGGAATGGAGAGAACAACTGAGAGGTTCCCCTGGCCCCCCGGGCCACCTCAGTAACATGTCCTGAGAGAATCAACAGTGCAGACCCCCTACCCACTGAGGGCGGCACCCCCAAGACAGCCCTTACTGAGGGTCTTAAAGTCCTATCACCTGACATCACATTGGGGACCAGCATCCGGCATGTGATCATTTGAGGGGTACACTTGCCCACCCCGCAGCTCCCCTTTTCTTTAGTGTCCTGTCTTCATGCCAAATGCCTGACGTGGTTCATTTGCTTGAACCTTCCCTGAGCAGATGTCACCTCCATCGCTGTCAGAGTGTGCGCTGGGGTGGGGTGGGGGGTGGGAGGGGCGTCAAGGAGAGTGGCAGCACTCTTTTGTGCCCCTTGGCACAACCAGAGAGATGCAGGCTGGCCCCCGGGCTCCTCCAGCCTGGCCTTTCTGGAGATACATTGCTATATCCCGGCGGGTCATATATTCTTGTATATTATTGGATATTCTATCTGCTGCAACCTTGGGCCCTTGAAGAGATCTCTCCAGTTCTCCATGCTAGGGCAAACGAACCATGTCAGGCATCTGGCATGAAGGCAGGGCGCTAAAGAAAAGGGGAGCTGTGGGGTGGGTAAGCGTACCCCTCAAACGCTCACCTGGTACTTACCGTGGAGACCCATCATGGCTGCTGACCCTCAGAGCTGTCAGGCTGCCGGCCTTGCAGTGGACCTGCAGGTTGTTCTGAGCCTCAACTCCTGCACCAGGGCGGGGAGGGCTGGGGAGGCCTTGCACCCTCGTGGCTGGCAGATCCTCTGGGTGAACAGGTTTCTGGCTGTTCCCGCTGTCTCTCATGATCCTGTGCAAATCCAGGCTCATCAGGAATGCTGTTAGCTGGGCTGGAGAGATGGCTCAGTGGTTAAGAGCACTGACTGTTCTTCTGAAGGTCCTGAGTTCAAATCCCGGCAACCACATGGTGCCTCACAGCTGTCCATAACGAGATATGACTCCCTCTCCTGTTTTTTTCTGAAGACAGCTACAGTGTACTTACATATAATAAATAAATCTTTGGGCCGGAGCAAGCAACCATCCGTAATGAGATCTGACTCCCTCTTCTAGAGTGTCTGAAGACAGTTATAGTGTACTCACATACAATAAATAATCTTTTTTTAAAAGAATGCTCTTGGTTTAACCAGAACCCCCCCAGACCCCCAGAATTGATCACCAGCCTTAGCCTGAACCGTACACTCTGCATTCACAAGGAACCCACATCTTCCTTCAGTAAGACTCCTAGATTGATCTAACGAAAACCCTTAAGGACTTCTGAGTGATTTTCCATCCTCCAACCCTCCCCGCCCTTTCTTGGCTTGAGTCCCTGCTCGCTCTTCTGCGTTCAGGGATGAGCCCCACCCACCTCTCTATGAAATGTTTTCATGGTCCATGAAAATAAATTAAAAGTTAAAAATAAAGCCTACTTTCCCACACCCCAACATCGCTTGGGGCGATGCTTCTGTCTTTAGTGAGAGGTGAGTCTGGACAGAGGGTAGCTGGGGCTTCTTGGGTCTTTTGTACACAGAAGTGCTGGAGCCAGAGCGACGACATTTTGGCTATATCACATAGGATGGGAGCAGCCACAGTCCAGCCAGATCTGGGAACATAACCGGCCGAGCAATCAGGTGGACCACCTCACAAGCCATCCACCACCTGTGTGCATCTACATCTTATGCCCTGATTATTTGAAACCTTTTTGGCTCAGGTCCTTGTCATGTTTGTAGGTCATTAGGTCAGATTGCTGTTAATACAGCATCAAGAGTCTGGTTTGGTTGTGGATAGCAGCCAGGTGATTGATCAATTGTGGTCTCTAGCACATCCTGTTCACCTACGGCTGGACTTCAAGGCCTGGTGATCTTGAAATCAGACATTATCGTCTACCTGCTTCACAAGGGAAAGGGAAAATGGGCTCTGGGAAGCGAGATTGAGTGGGCAGGCCCCACCCCCAGGAGCACAGGGGGCCATGTGCAAGGACCTGTTACCTTTTGTCTTATTCTTGTTTCTGACAGGGTTGCATGTGACAGAATAAATTGTAGGTCAGGATGGCCTCTAAGAAACAGCATCCATGTGCTTCAGAAGGGTGACCATGCCAGACCACCCACCCCGGACCACCAGGACAGATCGCCTGCCCCAGACCACCAACCCTAGGCCACCCACCCCAGATCATCTGCCCCAGGCCACCCACCCCAGATAACAAACTCCAGACCACCCCTCCCAGATCACCTACTCTAGACTATCTACCCCAGATCACCTGCTCCAGACCACATACTTCAGATTACCCACCCCAGACCACCCATTCCAGACCACCTATCCAAGACCATCCACCCCAGACCATCCGCCCCAGATCACCCACCCAAGATTACAAACTCCAGACCAACTACCCCAGACCACCCACCCTAGACCACCCAGGCCTGATCACCTACTCCAGACCACCCACCCCAGATCATATGCCCCAGACTACCTACCCCAGACCACCCACCCCAGATCATATGCCCCAGACTACCTACCCCAGACCACCCACCCCAGACCACCTACTCCAGACTACCATGATCATTTCAAACTAGCCACAGTTAAGGAGTTATATTTAAGGCAACCAAAAATGACTACAGCTACATTTTGGTTACTGTGATAGGGACAGCTCTCCGCTAAGATGTACAGGCTCAGTCTAATTAATAACTAGAACTCTGCCTGGTCAATAGCTGACAGCTAGCCGACAGTCAAGGCCACAGCTAGCCAAACAGGTGACAGCTAGCAGGCTGTCAAGGCCATCAGCTAGCCAAGCACAAGCTGAGATGGGCAGGGTCAGGCTTCCACGACCCCTAAGGATGTGTGAAGAGAACTAGCATCACAGACTCATCTTTCTGTTAGGCCAGGGAAGCATTCACAGAGCGCCCAGGCTGCCCGCTGTCTCACTCCATGACATCCCGGAGATCTGTCCAATATCAGTACATGTTACCACAGTTTCTGGATAGCTTTTGCCCAATTACACACATACAGTTCAACAGTTTTTCCTGTCTTGGGAACACCCAACCATACACAGGAGTTTCCTTTCCTTTCCAAAAATGTCTTCCTTCCCTTGATACCTCTTCAAAAAGCGTGTCTCCGCTTTCCATACACACATGAGTATTCACATCTTTAATATTCATTAGTGTGGATAATGAACTTGGGTGACAACTTCGGTTGAGTTTCTGTTGTGTATAGACCTGGGCTTGTATTTTGATGCTAATTCCACTCCTGGGAGGGGCTGCAGAGGAGGAGTTGCCTTGTGAACCTTCTCCCCACCTTAACTTTTCAAATAAAGGCTTGAGCCAATGATCAGGCAGGAGGAAGGAGGAGGAGCTGAGGGTTTGGGGGAGGAGAAAAGGATCACTGGAAAAGGGAAGGAGCTACGGAGGATAGATTGGGAAGGGGGAGGAGCTACGGATGATTGACGGGAAGGGGGAGGAGCTATGGAGGAGAGGCTGGAGAGAAGCTCGTGGCCTGGAGAAACCGCAAGTTATATGGGATAATATAGATGGGAATAGAGTAGTGTAGTGGGAGATCTGCCGGATCTAGGCTCTTGGCTTGTACTGTTACTGATTGAGTTGAGATTTCTTTTACCAGGTAATTGTGTTGGAAACAAAGTAGCAACAAGTTTCTGCACCCAAGTCCCCAGGTGGGGCATGCCGCCTGGACCTAGAAAGTTCCCATCATTCTCAATACCACATGGGTGTGTTGGTATTCTTGATCCTCAGGTGGGATGCCGTCTGGGAAGGCGGTGGAAGCTGTACGCGCTCCACCCCGTTGGACAGGAGAAAGGGCGTTAGAGGGAAAACTGGTAACATTCATAAGATGACTGGGTTTCAGTAACCTGTCGTTAGCCATGTCTTTTATGTTTGAGTTCATTGTTTTTGGTAAGTGCATCAGATACATCATGATGTAAGGTTTCAGTGTTGGAAAGCAGCTGGCAAAGTCTTCCTGTGAAAGGCTCGACAGTGAGTTAATCAGCTCAAGCCAGGGTGTCTCCACTGTTCACACTTCAAGAGGAGAGTACTGGCTTGTTGGGCATACAGAAGACCAAGTCCTGGTCCAGAGAGAACATCACACTATGTGCTCATGTGAAAGAGCAGAAGATCTCTCTGTCTTTAATTGTGTGTGTGTGTGTGTGTGTGTGTGTGCACACGTGCGCGCACATGAGCACAATGCCCATGAAATCCATAAGAAGGTGTCAGATCTCCTGGAGCTGCAGTTTTAGATGGTTCTGAGCCACCTGCTGTGGGTGCTGGGAACTGAACTTGGGTTTCTGAAGAGTCATCTGTATTCCCAAACATCAGGCCATCTCTCCAGGCCTTGGTCTCTCGTGAGGGCATTGATCCTATTAACGAAGGCTCTGTCCCGAGGATCGTATCACTTACCAGAGGACTTAACCTTCTGATAGCATCCGCTTTGTGCTCAGAACTTCAGTAGATAAACTCGGGCGGGACGAACACATCCAGGGCGTACTGCCACTGATTTTGGATGCATGGTCTTTGTCACAACCAGTGACTAAAGAAACTGTGTCCTTTACAGCAACATTTATGCAAATCTGAATTGGTTTCAAAATAAAACCTTTGCAAAAATAAACATCTCGAACAGCCGAAAGATAGGAATTCTCCTCAGCAACTCAAAGGCTGCAAAAAAAGGTAAATGGAAATCTTGTATATTTAAAGCACAGAACTGACAAAGAACTCATTACACAGCTTAAGGAAGAGTGGACTCCACTCAGTCATGCTTCAAAAACACCGAAGACAGATCTTCAGAAGTGATCTAAAGTGAAACTCGGAGAGAGATCTACGAGGTGGTAAAAGGCAGAGCTCGCGGATCAAGTGGCCAACAACGCATGAGCTTAAAGCCAGGGAAGGAAGGTGAGAACGGAGCAGAAGAAATCAGAAGAGAGGGAGAGCCAGAGGACCTTCCGCTGTTGGTGAGAGTCGGGAGCCCACAGATTGAGAAGCTCAGTAAATATAGAGGGGGAAAAAAACCCATACTCACAGCCATAAAATTCAAGCTGATGAGCCTCTGGGATAAAGATGGAATCTTTAATCCCAAGAGAGACAAAAAGACACTCTGAATGCAGGAGATGGATGTGAATTGAGGTTGATTTCTCACGGTAGAAGCCCAGAAGATAACATAATGACATCTTTAAAGTGGGCGAAAGGCACAAAAGCCTGCCAATCCAGAATTATGCATTTAGAGACAGTAGGCTTCAGATACCGAGGCATATTTAAGATCCTGCGTTCTTTTTCTATGGAGACAAAAAGCTGAGATAATTTAGTACCAACAGTATTACATTAGAGGAATTGCTAAGAAAGTGTTCTCAGGGCTCAGAAAAGATATGGGGGGTGTGGGAGGGGGTGTGGAGAATCAGGTAGCATCCAGAACCACCGGAGGAAAGTTATAGAACAGACAAAAGCTGGCAGTTCTGAGCGCCTCCCTCTGCTTGGTTAATGTGTTTAATTACGTCTAAAAGGCCATTGACTCCTTGAAACAATAGGAAATTTATTTGGAGGTTGGAACAAAGGAGCGTGAAATACTGCGAAGTAAACTCTCAAATAGCGACACAGAAATAGCAACAAAAATTGACGGGCATCAGAGTCTTGCTGTAGTCTGGCAAGATGGCTCAGTGGGTGAAGGTGCCTGCTGCCGATCCTGATGCCGAGTTCTGCCCTCAAACTCCTACGGGGTAGAAGGAGGGATCGGCTCACCCGGGCTGTCCTCTGACCTGCACATGCGTGCGGTGACGTGTGCAGACGCGCAGACTGCACGACTGAGTGAGTAAATACACAATTGACGCTTTTACCTCATTTGTCAAATAGCATGTTGTGTGGAGGCAAAATTATGCCATGTTAAAGAGGAGCCGTTCGGTAGCTGTCTGGCCCAGGATCGGAACTCAGAAGGGGGTTAAGCAGACCTTGACATGGGCATCAGACGACAGACTGAAAACACTACGCCATTCACTCCAGAGGGGACAGAGAGAAAGAAAAGGAAGAAGGAAAACGGGTAACAAAGGTTGAACAAAATCAAGCCGCCAACGTGGGGTAGACATCTTGGAATAAAGAAGAGAGTTGGAAGCTTCATACCTTGGGACCTGGGAGACCGAGGCATCACAGAGGCTCTGAGGAGTTGGAGGCACACCAACCCCGTCCATCTCTGCTGCCTCTTTCTCCCTCCTCCCCTCCCCCTCCTCTACCCCTCCTCCTCCTTCTCCTCCTCCTCTCCCTCCTCCTTCTTCTTCTACTTCTTCTCCTCCTCCTCCTCCTCCCCCTCCTCCTCCTCCTCCTTCTTCTACTCCTCCTCCCCCTCCCCCTCCTTCTCCTCCTCTTCCCCTCCCTCTCCTCCCCCTCCTTCTTCTTGTGCTTTTTCTTTTTATGGATTCTTTGTGATGTCCACACCTTGCACCCCAATCCCACTCATCTCCCCATCCCTTCACATTCTCCCTCTACCCTTTCAGTGCCCCACCCCCACCCCAAAGAAAATAAAAAGCAAAACAAAACATAATTTCATCGTCTGAAGCTGTAGTGTGTCACAGAGGATACCGTCTTCTCCACACATTTTGTTCTGCGCAGATGTGGCTACCCGATCTTTAAAATGGATTTCTCCATTACTTAGGTTTCAAACACTCCAGTGCCATAGTCCCCTCAGACGCTGATGGGGATCCACAAGGCCACTGCTGTAGCTTCCGCGTGAAATGTCTCGTTAGGTTCGTGTGTTCAGATACTTGGTTCTCAGAGGGTGGCCCTTCTTTGGAGACAAGACAAGTCCTGATGGAGGATCAAGTCGCTGGAGGAGGACCTTGAGGATGGAGAGCCAACCCCACTTCCTGCCTGCACTCTGCTGCCTGACTGTAAAGCACTTGATGGGCCAAAAATCCCCCGCCACAATGCCCTCTCTTTTGTGACAGACGGCATCCTCTTTTTTTCTATATTTTTTGTTTACACTCCAAAGGCTTTCCCCTTTCCCAGTTCCCCCCTCACCATATGTCCCATAAGTCCTCTTCCCTCCGCCCATTCCCCAATCATCCCCCTCTCATTTCTCTGTTCTGGTACTCCCCTACGATACTGGATCAAGTCTTTTCAGGACCAGCGCCCTTTCCTCCCTTCTTGGGAATCATATGATTTGCTAATTGTGTCTTGAGTATTCAGAGCTTCTGGGCTAATTAATATCCACTTGTCAGTGATTGCATTTCATGTGTATTCTTTTGTGATTGGGATAACTCACTTAGGATGATATTTTCCAGTTCCAACCATTTGCCTACAAATTTCATGAATTCATTGTTTTTAATTGCTGAGTAGTATTCCATTGTGTAAATATACCACATTTTCTGTATCCATTCCTCCATTGAGGGGCATCTGGGTTCTTTCCAGCTTCTGGCTATTATAAACAAGGCTGCATCCTTGAACTGCGTCTGGACACTCCCCTTGGGTGCTTCAGGTATTCCATACAGGAATGAGGACGGGAACCAATCTAACCACTCGGGTGGTGCTCACCTGAATGCTCTCAGGGCCATGCGTGGGGTGGTTTGAAGTCGTGTGTGTGTGTGTGTGTGTGTGTGTGTGTGTGTGTGGCCTTGGCAGGCTCTCTGAGCTCCTGCTGATCTCAGCACGACCTGGAGGTACAAGCCCTGCTCTGTTCACGGCCTGCTGACTTCCCCGTCTCTCACTCCCTGCCCCAAACAGCTTTTCAACCTCAAGACCAAATTCTGAGTCTAAGGCTGGGACAGTAGTAGCTCTGTGGTACAGCCAGCCTTTACCTGACACAGACAAGGCCTGGGTTCCGTCTCTAGCATAGCCAGATGCAGGAGCAAAACGAATGTCAGGCCTCCCTTCTGTCCTTGAAGGACAATTGTCCTTGCTGATCAATTAGATTCAAGCTCTGCAGGTTCCAACAGCCTGTCCCAATCTCCCCTCTTCTCCATGTGCCCTAACCTTCCTCAGTGCCCCACTGCAGTTCCCCTTCCTCTCCCCTTCCTGCTCCGCTCCCCCTCCCCTTCCTGCTTCCCGCATTCTTTTGAAGCATCTTTCAACCCCTCCTCGCTCACTCCCCCACAGGAAGACTTCTCAAGACTCAGCCCCCATCTTTAAGCACCACTCACCACGGCTGCCTCTTCCAGATGCTCTGAAGTGACATTCAGATGCAGTCCCTGTGCACAGGTCCATCACACGATCCTCTGGATGCCCCCTCACCCCCATCTGTATAGAGAAACCCTTGGCAACCTGGGGAGGCTGCAGGTGGCAGGCTAGCCTGGGAATTGGGGTGTCCGGGCTACTCCTCCAAGCCTCGATCCTGGTTTATTCTCTAGGGGTGCCTACCCTTGCCCACCCTGTCTGTCCCTCCTCTGCGGATCCCATCCTTTCTGGCGTTAAGGTATCCTTCCTACCTCTCTCCCTCCCTGGATCTCAGCCACTGTGCAATGCTCAATCCAACTTTAGACCTTCTTCAGACCACGTTTAGCTTTGCCTGACTTCTGACACAAGCCACCCGAGGCCTGGGGCTGCTCTCTGTCCACACTGCAGGCTCCCCGCCAGCAGACTAGCTGTCATATGGTGTGTGTGTGTGTGTGTGTGTGTGTGTGTGTGTGTATGCGTGCACGCGCGTTGAGGGTCTCAGCGCCCCTAGATCTGGCTACGTCGAAGCACACAGAGCGTATGACGCACACTGTGGAGAGAGAGAGAGAGAGAGAGAGAGAGAGAGAGAGAGAGAGAGAGAGAGAGACACGGCTGCCGCTGAGATTTCCCCGTGGGGAAGAGTGGTGTTTGTTGGCAGGCAGCATCTTCCCAGCACCGGGGACTTCTGGTGGGGATCAGAGCAGAGAGGAATATAATAGAAACCGACCAGCCAGCAAATGAGATGGTAGTGCAGTGGGTACCAGGGGTCCAGCTGGAGCCTCCGTAACTAGGCGGAGACTTGCGGGTAAGCCCTGCAGTTAGAAACCGTGGCAAGCCTCTGTCTCCCGGCGGGGGCTGTTGCTGGGACCGAGGGCAGCCCAAAGGCAGGGAGGGCATTCGTGCCCTGGATTCACTCGATGCCCTGCACCTCACTCAGCCCTTGCACCTGAATGAAGCTTGAATAATATTTATGACTATTGCTCTTTCTATATGTAGCTGAACTGGAGGGTCTATGGGCTTCCAGAGTAGAACCTGACCGTCCTCCAGCAGTTTGGGGCCAGGACAGTGGCAGGGCTCCCCTGAGGGAACAATGGGGTGGGAGGGTACTGACGTGAAGCTGGTGTGTCTGTCCTCCCAGAGCGATCGTGTGGGAATCTTCTTGTGGTAGTGACCGTGGTCAGGCTGTACCCCTGAGAGCTGCCGAGAGAAGTCAAGTCTGTCACTCCAAAGCCCAGCTCCTGCCTGGGAGGAGGGAGGGAGTGGGAGGCCCTTGGGCGGCTCTGACAGCTACGGGATTCCCGGTTCCTGTCTGCATGACTGGTATGCATCATGCCCTCTGTAAGTTCCAGGCCCAGAGCCAGGAAAGTGACCCAGAAGTGACCTGTAGGTCTCAGCCAGGAATCTCACAGTCCAGGGACAATGATATCAGGCTAATGCTGGGGCTGACACACCCCTGAGGCCTAGACCGGGTGCTGTGTTTTTGTGCGACAATTGACCATCTAGCCATTATCAGGGTAAAACTCCCTCTTAGAGGAGGGTCTGGTCCAGCTTCTTGAGGCTTTAGTAAGCCTTGGCATGTGGCCACTCCTTCTTGTTTCTACCCTGTCTTCATGTCACCTCCTCCTGTATGCTGTGTCAAACAAATCTCTGCTGGCTTTCCTCCCATCCTGCTGGTTGTATCAGGTTTGGGCAGCCCTGGGGCTGCTGGGCCTCACCTCAGGATTAACTCACAGGCAGGGTGACTGCATCAGTGACCTAAGCCAGGCACACAGCCTCTGCCTAGCGCCCTCTAGGCTCCTGCCCATCAATCGCCAGGGCTTCCCAGCTCCCCACAGCTGTCCTCGCTGGCCCTACCACAGCGACCATGAACCCACCTCCTCAGGTTTTCGGTATTGGTCCATCTTATGTCGTCCCACTGGCACACAGGTATCAAGGTCAAAGGTCTTCTCTGGCTTGTAGGTCATTGCATTGCAGACCCATGCGCAGGCACAGTGGGTCTGCCTAGGATGGAGAGGTGGCTTGTCAGGGAAGAGTCCAAGGCTATTGAAGTGTCAAAGCCAAGGTTTGGAGAAGGGGTCTGCACTTCTGCTCACACCGCATCTGTGCGCAGCCTGCGATCCAACGCATTTCCAGAAAGGAAGGCAGAGTGAGTGGGCTCTGCCCCTCTCCCATCTCACCGTCGCGTCTCCTCATCCAGCTCCAGCACCACAGTCGGAGCTCTCTGGTTCACATGTCTCCCGCCTCCACATCGTAGCACGAACATCTAGAAGAATCTATGGCTGCCTCAGGTTCTCATGGTTAGTGTCTTCTATGACCAGGACTCTTTTTGCTCCAGCCTCCGCCTCTGCCTCCGCCTCCGCCTCTGCCTCCGCCTCGGCATCCTTATGTTGCCAAACCACATAGCCCATAGTCGGCTACCATGCAGGCACTCTAGAGTGGTAAACACGGTCAGAAATCCAGGGGTTGATTCCTAGTCTCATGTCCCCCTCCCTTCAGCCCCCAAAGGCACAGAGAGGTTGTCCCAACACTCCACAGGAATGCTCCAAGAGGAAAAGGCGGCTGACACATTCCCAGTGTCACACGGTGAAGCTGTGACGGGGACTCAGCACCTCTGCATCTCTTCTCAAGGTGGAGATGTGGGCGGATGCTGGCGTGGGGCCAGGCTGCCTGGGCTCACAGCCCTGGCTCCCTCTTCGGACCCACATGCTAAGCTGGTTGCTTTCTGATAAGGCAGGAGCAGTGTGGTCCCTGTTGTAACGAGAACACGCCTGGTATGACTGTGATCCATGTACGGGGCATACTCTGGGGCACCGTGCCAGCCGCGCACACCGCTCCGCTCTAAGAAGGGATGGGAAGGAGGCTGCAGAGGTAGGAGTCCACCCTCATACTGCTTAAGGCCTTCCTATACCTGCTGCACAGTCCCTGAAAGCCTGAATTCTCAAACATTGAAAAGTCACATGAGACACACAGGCAATTCAAATGTTTCTAGTAATCATTATAAACGATTAAAAAACCAAAAACCAAAAAAGGGTAAATTTTGTATTCCTTGCACTGCATTGTATTTTCTGGAATGCTCCAAATTTGAACATTTTGGCATATAATCAATACAGAATTTCTCCCCAGATCTCTGTGTGTGTACCTGTCTGTGTGCATCATACATGTGCACTGGTAAGTGTGTGTGCAAGTAAGTGGGCATGTGTGGAGACCAGAGGACAGGGCAGATGCCAATCCCCAGCAGGCACTGTCATCCCTGTGGTTTCAAAATGGAGCGTTGGGTTGACATGGAGCTGACCATCCACTCCTGGAGATCTGCCTGTTTCTACATCCCAGGGCAGCCTGTTGCCATACCCGACTCCCCAGCTGGCATTAGCTTACCTGACTCCCCAGCTGGCATTGCCACAACTGTCTCCTCAGCTGGCATTGCCACACCTGACTCCCCAGCTGGCATTGCCACAACTGTCTCCTCAGATGGCATTACCACACCCGATTCTCCAGCTGGCATTACCACACCTGACTCTCCAGCTGACATTGCCACACCTGACTCCCCAGCTGGCATTGCCACACCTGACTCTCCAGCTGGCATTGCCACACCTGACTCTCCAGCTGGCATTGCCACAACTGTCTCCTCAGCTGGCATTACCACACCTGACTCCCCAGCTGGCATTGCCACACCTGACCCCCAGCTGGCATTGCCACACCCGACTTCCCAGCTGGCATTACCACACCTGTCTCCCCAGCTGGCATTGCCACACCTGACTCCCCAGCTGGCATTACCACACCCGACTCTCCAGCTGTCATTACCACACCTGTCTCCTCAGCTGGCATTGCCACACCTGACTCCCCAGCTGGGATTAGCACACCCGACTCCCTAGCTGGCATTACCACACCTGACTCCCCAGCTGGCATTACCACACCTGACTCCCCAGCTGGGATTAGCACACCCGACTCCCCAGCTGGCATTACCACAACTGTCTTCCCAGCTGGCATTGCCACACCCGACTCCCCAGCTGGCATTACCACACCCGACTCTCCAGCTGGCATTACCACACCTGACTCCCCAGCTGGCATTGCCACACCTGACTCCCCAGCTGGCATTACCACACCTGACTCCCCAGCTGGCATTGCCACACCTGACTCTCCAGCTGGCATTGCCACAACTGTCTCCTCAGCTGGCATTGCCACACCTGACCCCCAGCTGGCATTGCCACACCCGACTCCCCAGCTGGCATTACCATACCCGACTCCCCAGCTGGCATTACCACACCTGACTCCCCAGCTGGGATTAGCACACCCGACTCCCCAGCTGGCATTACCACACCTGACTCCCCAGCTGGCATTACCACACCTGACTCCCCAGCTGGGATTAGCACACCCGACTCCCCAGCTGGCATTACCACACCTGACTTCCCAGCTGGCATTACCACACCTGACTCCCCAGCTGGCATTGCCACACCTGACTTCCCAGCTGGCATTACCACACCTGACTCCCCAGCTGGGATTAGCACACCCGACTCCCCAGCTGGCATTACCACACCTGACTCCCCAGCTGGCATTACCACACCTGACTCCCCAGCTGGGATTAGCACACCCGACTCCCCAGCTGGCATTACCACAACTGTCTTCCCAGCTGGCATTGCCACACCCGACTCCCCAGCTGGCATTGCCACACCTGACCCCCAGCTGGCATTACCACACCTGACTCTCCAGCTGGCATTACCACACCTGACTCCTCAGCTGGCATTACCACACCTGACTTCCCAGCTGGCATTACCACACCTGACTTCCCAGCTGGCATTGCCACACCTGACTCCCCTGCTGGCATTACCACACTTGACTCTTCTTTTGCTCTGGTGCTGGAGATCCTAGTCAGCTCCCTGCACTTTCAAGGCTTCTGGTCCTCTCTCCAGTCTGGCCTTATCACTTTCTTTTTGGCACAGTGTTTGAAACCCAGTGAGCACCGGACACTGCACAGGTGAATCTGCAGCCAACACAGCAGAGAAACCAGGGCCACATGTAACTTGTGCCCGCCACACTGGACAGGCTGCCCTGGGGTCGAATTCAACCACGATGAGGCAGCAGCTGCCGCTGCCTTCCTCCTCCTTGGGCGTCTCACGGCAGACAAGCAGAATGTGACCCTCCTGTGCGTCTCAGAGGCTAGGGCACTCGGTCTCCTGCTTCAACCATGCCTGGAACAGTCACAGTTGTCCCCAACACCAGGGAGCAGGCTCATACAGGGAGGCTTCTGGTCCTTCAGAAGCAAGGGCGTCCTGGGTTTTGGTGTTGACTCTTGGGGACTAATGCAATGCAGGCACAGTCCTTACCTGTTGCCACAGCAACAGATCAAAAAGGAGGGGTGGGGGTCTCTGGGACCTCAGCTAGGGCTGACCTTCTCCTGGAAAATAACTCTTCTCAGCTCTGCTTTCACGGGGCCTTGGAGGCACGAATCCCTCAGAGCACGCAGCAGAAGCCATGTCGCATGCGAGTCGGAGTGGCTGGAGCCAGGGTCCTGAGGCTGCGGGATGCCCACCCTCCTGCATACACAGCCTGGAACAATCCCGGGTTCCCCAGCTGCACCCCGATCCCTTGCCAGATGACTCAATGGGAACCAGGAGCTGCAATGGGCAAAGCCAGCAGTGGGCAGGATCCAGCCCAGACGGCTCCGCCTCCAGGAGTCCATCAGGAAGGTGGAGAGCAGAAGGGAAACTCACTTGGGGTTCCAATGCACACACACATGGCAGGTACACACACAGACGCACGCGCGCGCGCGCACACACACACACACACACACACACACACACACAGAGAGAGAGAGAGAGAGAGAGAGAGAGAGAGAGAGAGAGATGCAATTAAAATAAATTGTTTTAAGAAATAAAAATACCCTCACATCTGTGATGCTGGCCCCTTCCTCCTGGCAGTTACGGGTGATGCCGGCAGCAACCTCGTCACAGGCTCTGCCAGGAGAGAGGCGGGTTCCAGAACTCAGTGAAATCCCAGCCCCAAGGGTACGGGTCTGCACCCAGACCCGGGTCAGCTGAGATCCTTACCTGTCTCTCTCGCCAGCATCCTCTCAGCCCACAGAGGGCGGTCAGAGAGCCCTCAGCGCTACTGGACGCCTTTGAGCTTCTCCCGTCCTCCCTCCCACGACGCTGGAGGTGGATGACAGAGCTGTTTCTCTGACCACGGGAAGTCCTGCACCTGCGGCCAGTCTGCCCTGGTGTCTATTTTGGGCCATGGTAGCTACCTAGCGTTTCCTATGTGTGGTTTCCTCTGAGACTCCATGACGATGCAGAAGTTCCTGTCCTTGTCCAGAGCTGTCGCATCCTGAAGGTCTGCACCTACGGTCACCATAGGCTCGCCCCACGCTCAACCAGCTGACCCTGAAAGGCACGATGCTATCCACTGAGCTGAGAGCTGCTATTGTGTCTCCAGCAGGAACACGACAGTAGCTCCAAAAGCGCAGGCTGCCACTGTTGAAGGTGACAGAGGCTGTCTTGAGCGAAAGCTGTAAGAGGTGTCCCTCTGTAGCCGGGCCCACCCTGCGTCCCTGTGGCTGCCTCGCTCTTCAGACACCAAGTGTGGCCAGGGACTCTGCGGGAACCTTCTGCGCTTCCTTCTCTCTAATTAACTTTCATTCACCAGATTTCTCTGCCCTTCTCACGTGTGTGTGTGTGTGTGTGTGTGTGTGTGTGTGTGAGACTGTGTATGAGTGTGTTGTGAGTATATGTGTGTGTGTAAGTGTGCATATGTGATTGTATGAGTATGTGTTGTGAGTGTATGTGTGAGTTTGTGTGTGTATAAATGAGTGTATGCTGTGAGTGTGTGTTGTGAGTGTGTGAATGAGTGTGTGTGGGTGTATATGTGTATATATGTGTGAGTGTATATGTGTATGTTAGTGTGTATGTGTGAATGTATGTATGTGTGAGTGTGTATGTGTGAGTGTGTGTGAATTAATGTGTTGTGAGTTTATGTGTGTAAATGGATGTGTTGTGAGTGTGTGAATGAGTGTGTTGTGTGTGCATGTGTATGTGTATATATGTGTGTGAGTGTGTGTTTGAGTGTGCATGTGTTTTGAGTGTATATGTGTATGTGTGTGAATGTATGTATGAGAGTGTGTATGTGTGAGTGAGAATTAGTATGTTGTATGTGAGTATGTGAATGTGTGTATGAGTGAACAAATGTGAGAGCATGTATGAGTGTGTTAGTATGTATAGTGTGTGTTGTAACTGTGTGTATGTAGGTGAGTATATGAGTGTGTATTGTGTGTATATGTGTATGCATGTGTGTGAATGTGTGTATGTGTATGTGTGTGTGAGTATGTATGTATGTGTGTGAATGTATGTGTGTGAGTGTGTATGTGTGAGAATTAGTGTGTTGTGAGTGTGTGAGTATGTGAATGTGTGTATGAGTGAACAAATGTGAGAGAATGTATGAGTGTGTTAGTATGTGTAGTGTGTGTTGTGTGTGTATGTGAGTGAGTATATGAGTGTGTATTGTGTGTATATGCGTATGCATGTGTGTGAATGTGTGTATGAGTATGTGTGTGTGAGTATGTATATATGTATGTGTGTATGAGTGTGTGTATGTGTGTATGAGTGTGTGTATGTGTGTACCACCCACCTTGCTTTTGTCGTCGTTTGTTTTGAGACAGGGTCTCTCCCTGGCCTGGACTCACCAGCAGACTAGGCTGGCTGCCGAGCCTGTCTCTGCCTCAGTCCTGGGATCACAAACACACACAGCCGTGCCCAGGTTTCCTTTCCCGCTTAACCCGGGGTCTGGCTGTGCTCGTGAGGGAGCCCTTCGCCTGCTCGCTCATGTGCGTGAAGTTGGTTTTCTGAGGCTCCTGAGACAATCCCACGGAGGCCAGAGCTTTTGCCTTGTCTGTGTTGTTTGTTATTTTGAGAAAGGACCTCGCTCTATGACCTAGCTGGGCTGAAACCCACTCTGTAGACCAGGCTAGTCTTGAATTCCCAGAGATCTGCCTGCCTCTGCCCCCTGACTGCTGGCATTAAGGGCGTGTGCCACCATGCCCTGCTCAGAATGGGAAAGGTTAATAAGAAGAGGGCTCCTTGAGCCCTAGTTCCCCAGGTCAAGGGGCTGGCTGTATTGTCTAGTGACAGCCATCCTGTGGGCGGAGTCCTGAGGAGGCACAGCGCCTCATGCCAAGAGACAGTGTGTGTGTGTGTGTGTGTGTGTGTGTGTGTGCTTTTTTTAGTCTGTCCTTCCCTCTTCAGAATTCAACTATGGGTTTTTATTTAACCCTAATTGCCTCCCGGGGACCCCTACCTCTGAATGCCATGGTTGATTAAGTTTCTGCCTTTTGTATCACTCACAATGGACTGAAATTGAACACACCTCCAGACCCCATGCAAACCCCAGCACCCGTCATTATTCTGCATCTAACCTCCGTATTCCAAGAACTCTCTGTGCTGAGCTGAGCTGATCTTCCTGCAGAGAACACAGGGTGTGGGCAGAACCTGCTGGAACCTCCTAGCAGCCTGCCAGGCCAAGGGAGGGCCACTGCAGTGGGTGCTCACAGGGCTTGGGTTCTGTTTGTACCTCTCTGTTTTTTGAGACTTTTTCATGTTTCTCTCCGCGACCTCCTCTCTCTCTCTCTCATTTTTCTCTCTTTGCCTCAAGATTGGAATCTTGCAGAGGAAGCGTCAGCACAGCACGGATAGAACATTAGCTTTCTGCTTCTGCTGCTCTCTCTCTGGGCTGTCTGTAAGTGGTACAGTTCTGAAGGGAAAGGCACCCTGGCAGTTGGGAGCCGAGGAATACCACAAGGTCGCACCGCACAACAAACCTCACATAAGAGGTGTATTGGGGAAGGCACAAAAGGGTGGCTGCCTCTGCTCTGGTGAGAGGCAGCAGGGAACTGAGGGGGAGGCAGGCTGTGTATGTTGTTTCTTGGAGGGCAGGGCTTTCCAGGGCAGGGCTTTCTGGGGCGGAGCTTTCCAGGGCGGGGCTTTCCAGGGCAGGGCTTTCTGGGGCAGAGCTTTCCAAGGAGGGGTTTTCCAGGGTGGGGATTGGTGGGATTTCAAGCTCTAAGCTTGGGATTAGCCCAGGGATTGGTGGGATTTCAAGCCCAGGGATTGGTGGGATGTTTTCAAACCTGGAAGTGAGCTTGGAGCTTTTTACCTACAGTGCCCACGTTGCTTCTGCTGCCCTCTTTAAGGTCATATCCACATGCTGTCCCCACAGTGATCACTGTGAAGACCGTAAGCAAGATCGCACGAGGAAGAGACTCCACGATCCAGTTAGCTAAACGTCCAGCCACGCCAGTGCTTACTTTACTATTTTAAGTGATGAGATTACCAGTCTCGATACTTCTCCTTTTTGAGTCCGATTTATCTCTCTGAATATATGTAAGACTAAAAAGCACATCTTTCATCATCTTTAAACAACAAAAGTTATCTCCACTAGCCTGACGACTCCCTGAGGTTTTAGAACTGGAGCGTGAAGGTGGCAGTTTTCTTTTTGCTCTTCCTCACGACGCAGCTCTCTCAGAGGCTGTGCGCGCTCTGTGTGCAGCCAGCCACTGCCACGTCAGGGATGCGTGTGGTTGGCCTAACCCGATCAGCACAGTGCCCTCCTGGCTACACTGGACTCAAGGATGGACAATCGGTCTGTCTGTCAGGCAAGGAGAGGTCCAGGGTTTCTAGAAAAATGATTGACCGAAAAGCTGAGCTTTATGGAGGTTTGAACGTGGGAGCCTGGAGTTGTTGGCAGCCTTTGTGGGGGCGTGAAGTGGGGTATACCCGGGAATAAAGTAGGAGGGCGCGGTGGCAGGGGAGGGGAGGAGCAGAGGGGGAGGAGAGGGGAGAGAAGGGAAGGAGGGAGAGGGGAAGGCAGCGGAGGGAAAGGAAGGGGAGGGGGAGAGAGGGGGAGAATGGAGGGGAAGGTAAGGGAGGGGAGGGGCAGAGAGAAGAGGAGAGGAAAGAAGGGGGAGAGGAGAATGGAGGGGAAGGGAAGGCAAGGGAGGAGAGGAGAAGGGAGAGGAGAAGGGAGGGGAGGGGAAGGTAGGGAAGGGGAGGGGAGGAGAGGGGAAGGCAGGGGAGGGAAAGGCAGGGGAGGAGAAGGGAGGGGAGAGGGAGGGGAGAAGGGAGAGGAGAAGGGAGGGGAGGGGGAAGGTAGGGAAGGGGAGGGGAGGAGAGGGGAAGGCAGGGGAGGGGAAGGGAGGGGAGGAGAAGGCAGGGGAGTGGAGGGGAGGGGAGAAACAAGATGAGCGGTCCTGGGTCCCGAACGGTGGCTAGTTCAGCCACACAAGCCATCAGCTTCTCGTTCTGCTTAGGTCAGTTTGAGTCCGTTCTTGTCTTGAGCCTGAACGGAGTTGCCGGCCACTCAAGCTGGGGTTGGAGGCGGGCAGCAGGAGATATCTGTGTGGGAAGAGACTGGGTTACCCAGCGTCTGCTGTGAGGGGAGTGGGAACCCAGGGCAGGGCCAGCTCTGCTGGGAACCGGCTATGTTAGCGCTTGGGGAAAGGCTGTCTGTTCTCTAACCGGTCTCACCTCCTCCTCAGAGCGAGCGATTGCGTGGGTCTGAGGGGCTCAGGCACGGTGGGGAGGAGGGACAGCTCCCGGGCTGGGCCTGAGACAGTAGTCAGGCTCTTACCTGTGCGACCGTGTGGACATCTACACACTCCATCTTGTGCCCACCATCATACCTCTCAAACACTGCAGCCCTGTGTGGGAGACACCATGGCTTTCTCTCCATGGAGAACAAGGCTGTCTCCTCACTCAGGACAGCTGCATCGGGTGATGTCGAGACAGCAGGTGAGCCTGGGTTAGATAACACAGTGACTCTGGTGTGGGTGAGTGAGTCAGACCCTGAGATGCACCCTCAATGGGAATCCTGAAGCTGGTGTGTGTGTGTGTGTGTGTGTGTGTGTGTGTGTATGTTTGTGTGAGGGAGTATGTGAGTATATGTATGTGTGTGTATGAGTGTGTATATGTGAGTATATATGAGTATATGTGTGTGAGTATATGTGAGTGTGTGTGAGTGTGTGTTTTAGTCACTATATTTTCCACCATGTGGCCTGGTGCTTGCAATCGGCCATCTTGGCATCTCTCACCAGCTCTGGCTTGACCCGACTTCATTGAGAGAACTAGGGCATTTGGAAGGAGGGTCAGTCATGCCAGTGGGGACGCATTTTCTTTGGAAAGGAGAGTAACTGTGGTGAGATCACCTCACCAGGCCCCTGCACACATGCTGGGCAGGTCTCCGCAGAGCTCTGTGGCCCTCGGTCATGAGAAAGATTCTTTTTTTATTTTCCTTCTTTTTTTGTACAGAATCTCATTTAGACCTGGCTGGCCCTGAGCTTTATATGTAGCTGAGGATGGTCCTGAACTTGTGATCCTTCTGCCTCCACTTCCTGAGCATTGGGGTGCTAGCCCGCACCACCCAGCCCTGTCTAGAGGAGAGCTGTGAAGGTCACGCTGGGGTGGGAGTGTTTAGTGGTCATTCAGAGCTGGCGCCGAGTGACATCTGGCCCTGTCCCCTTGACTCACAGATAATGAGTTTTGGAGAGACATATGGGACAGGCTAACACCCTCATCTGGGGAATGTCTTATCTTTTCCAAAGTGGCTTTCCATTAATTTCTTTGCTGCCTTTGCTCAACCGATCTGCGAATTAAGCAGAGAGCAGGTGGCGTGGTCTCTGTTTTGCAGAGGAGAGAGCCAAGACCCAGGCAGGCAACAACACCCCCCCCAAGGTTAGAAAGGGCGAGGGGTCAGCTCTCCGGGTCCCTGGCCTCTGCTCCTTCCATTAGACTCGAGAGCAAGGAGAACTGCTTAGTGCAATCGGAAGCACTAGCCGCTCCCTCACACGCCGCCCTCCGCCCCTCAGCTCCCACCCCCGCCTCAGGTCTTTCCGATTCACATTAAGAACCACAGAATTTGCTGCCTGATTTACGGAGTAAAAGCAGAATAGTTAATTAAACACAAAGACAGCGAGCTTTGGCGTGGAAGAAAAGAATTCTCCGTCTATTGTTCTTGCTCCGAGTGATGCTGAGCCATCTGTCCAGGAGATGAAGCTCCAGTGACGACTTATTGTGTTTTGGTTATTGTTTCAAAAACACAGAAGCCAGCGGCCTCTGGGGCAGGTACAGAGGGAATGTTTAATGAGAGACATGCTGTGGTTTATATGAGTTAATTTCCTCCATCCTTTGCACAAACAAAACCAAGCCAAACTCCGAGCATGTTCCCTGTGAATACCAAAGCGAGATTAAATCCACCATCTGAAGACTTTGAGTGAGGGAGCCACAGAGGAGCCAGCCCTTGGGGAGCGGCTGACAGAAAACATTAGAAGATGGGAAAACCAGAGCAGCAGACCACAAACACAAGTCCTCTTAGTCCCGGGGAGCCTGTGCTGTGCCGGCTTTGGTGGCTGCATGGTTCTCCCGCGTGTGCTTGTGTGTGTGTGTATATACGTGTATGTGTGCGTGTGTGTGTGTGTGTGTGTGTGTGTGCACACGTGTGAGTGTGTGTGTGTGTGTATGTCTGTGTTTGTGTGTGTATCTGTTTGTATGTCTGTGTTTGTGTGTGTATCTGTTTGTATGTCTCTCTGTGTGTATCTGTTTGTGTCTGTGTATGTGTGTGTATCTGTGTATGTCTGTCTGTGCTTGTGTGTGTATCTGTTTGTATGTCTGTGTTTGTGTATATATGTGTGTGTATCTGTGTGTCTGTGTGTGTCTGTATATGTATGTCTGTTTTTGTGTGTGTGTCTGGGTGTGTGTCTGTATATGTATATCTGTTTGTGTGTGTGTCTGGGTGTGTATTTCTGTGTGTCTGTGTCTGTGTGTGTGTGTGTGTGTGTGTGTGTGCCTCTGTGTGTGTGTTGCATGGGAGTAATTACCTCCCCTCTGAAATCAGGCAGCTGGGAATAAAGGCACAGGTGGAGCACCCGTCTCCTGCGGGAAGGGGATTACAGAGGCTCATTCCTGACACAGAGGTAGTAGTCAAAGTGCCCCAAGTGGCAGGCTCTCCCTGCACAGATGGCTGCTTGGTGTCCCTAGATGTGTTGAAGGCACCCCCAATGTCTGCAAACATGCCCTTATGAGACTGGCTCTTTAGAGGAATGATCTGTTTAAGATGAAGTCATAAGGGTGAACCCTAAGACAGTATGGCTGACATCCTTACGAGGAAAGAGACCTGAAAAATATGGGCATGTGCTGACCAGGGAGGCAGACTGGTGTAGCTACAAGCTCTGGAAAGCTCGGAGCTACCAGAAGCTTCAAGAAGCAGGAAGGATCTTCTCAGGCACCTTGCCAGCATGTCTGGCTCTGGCCTGCTGAGGTAGGAAGGGCAAATCCTGTGAAAACCACAGTTCATCTTAAACTGTGGGTTGTGACACCTCCTGGGGCTGCGTAACAGAGTGTGGGAGTCCTGAGGAGTGCAGCAGCCACACAAGGCCGAAGCTGGCAGCCGGGCATCAGCGCACAACCAACCAGGTGAGTCCGGGTGTTGGTGGCCATGTGTGACTGTGTGACATCATCGAGGTCCTGAGGCCATGGCACGAAGTTTCGCAAGGTGTACAGAGTCAACCACATTGTGACATTGACGATTGTGCCTGAGACATCTTGGCTCAGACCCGAGACTTGTCTGTTCCGATTGCAGTGTTCTCGCTGTACGTACAAAGTTTTCTACTTTTATGCAAACAGAAGAGTTTAATTACAGAAAACAAAGCCTTTTCACATTTTCCTACCGTTGTTCCTCAGCGTCTGGATTGGTTTGTGTTTGAATGTCTAATTTTTAAAACTGCTGTTGGAGGTGCTGACTTGAATCTCATTAAGCGTATATCATTAACCGAATCCTGGGTTTGGGTTAAGATAGAATTTCCAACGATGTCTGAAAAGGCTGCTCTGTGCTGTGCGTTTACATGAAGTGGGGGTCTTGGCACTGGTACTGGCTTCTGAAGATGGGGTTAATTTCTGTAGGGTCAAAGGCTACTTCCTTCCCCAAACATATGGCAAAACTCTGGCTTTCAGAAGGGACCCCCATCCCCTCTTGGAAGAGTGGGCATCGTTCTGTATGCCAGTGGACCTCTGTGTAGAGCAGTTGAGGGCAGAGGGTGGGGCTGGCTTCTGTGCGAAGTGGGTCCCTTAACATGTTACATGCCTTATTCTGCAGGTCCCCAGCCCTGCCACAGAAGGAGTATACGTGAGCTAGTCAGAGAAGAGAGCAGTGTTCAGAGATGGAGGGTCTGTGGGGTACTCTGGGTTCCGAACTGGCCAGAATGGAAGTGGCCACCGGGAGCTGTCCCTGCCTGGTGTCACTTGTTGTGATTGCTGGGTGGCTCAGCATGTTAGAGAAAGGGCCACCTGACCTTCCGGAGCTAGCCAGTGAGGCAGGTTGGACCATGGGGTGGTCCTTCTCTCCCCATCATTACCGTGTAAACGGAACACAAAACAGACCAGCCTGGCTTTCTGACCAACCTCCTGTCTTAGTCAGGGTTACCATTACTGTGGTGAAACACCATGACAAAAAGCACCTTGGAGAGGAAAGGGTTTATTTGGCTTACATATCCTGAATTGCAGACTACGGAGGAAAAGCAGGCAGGAACTCAAACCTGGCAGCAACCTGGAGGCAGGAGCGGATGCAAGGCCATGGAGGGGTGCTGCTAGCTGGTTTTCTCTTCCTGGGCTGCTCAGCCTGCTTTTTCTTATAGTACCCAGGACCACTAGCCCAGAGGGGGCACCCACAGTGGGCTTGGCCCTTTCACACCAATCACTACTTAAGACATTGACCTGCAGGTTTGCCTATAGCCTGACCTCATGGAGGCTGTTCCTCATGTGAGGTTCTTCCAGGAACCATCAAGGAGAGGCTAAAGGCTGGCAGGTGGTCTTTCTGAGATGTTTCTGACATGGACTGTAATGTTAATGATAGGTTTGCTTCTCTAAGCAAGGCTGAGAAGATTACGTGTGTGTGTGTGTGTGTGTGTGTGTGTGTGTGTATCTATCTATCTATCTATCTATCTATCTATCTATCTATCTATCTGTCACTAGGTATTAGCCCGCCTTTTTGAGCAGATCTCTGCAGAACAATGAAGATATACTGTCTTATAGTGATGCTATATAGACAAATAGATGTTTTCTTAATTATTAATGATGATTCTATAAGAATTCCTAAAATTATATTAGCAATTGTTAAGCGTTTTTTATAATAGGACTGATATTACGTCCTCTCTGATAATCAAAGCTGCGATGAGAACTCTGCCAGTCTTTGGTGTCATGAGTTAATTGCTTCTGAGGGAGCAAGCAGGCACCTGCAACTTAGGGCACATTCCAAGGGGTTGTAAAACCATTAACCGGAGCTCATAAAAGGGGAGCTAAGAATTTACTATCAGTGCAAGGACAGAAGATAAAATATTGACTGAGTTTATCTATACAAAACTTCACTAAAATTAGTCTCAAAAATCATGGTTTTAGCTTCCAATGAACCTGTTGAGCTAGTGACAAAGAATAAATATTTAGCCAGATAATTTACACCTAGTGGATATGCATATAAACATTCTCTGTTGTAAATTTCTTATTCAATTTATGGTTTGAATTTATGTTTGAACTTCTAGTGAACTTATGTAAAAAGAAGAAAGTGGGGAGGGGATCCTTGGATTAATCATGTGATCTTTTCTCCTAGAAAAGGTACAAAAGACTAGGACCGATTACGTTGGCCAGCCTAGCGCTGGGAGTAAGGGCATTATGGATGTCACATCAGAGCAGGGGGAGAGAGCAAGGTTAGGAGAAGAGAGCAGAGAGAACCTTTCAGAGAGCAAGAGAGAATTGTCTTAGAGAGAAACTTTTTGAAGAACTTTTTTAGAGAGAAGTTTTCAGAGAATTTATCAGATTTTTTTTTTTTGTTTTTGAGAGCTGAAGAACTTAGAAATAAAGATTAAAATCACTTTTCAAAGTGTCCCTCTTTTCTTCCTGCGACCTCAGCTAGCAGGCTGGAAGTTGGACCTGTGCAGTCCCTGTGGAGATGAACAAAGGCTGCCTTGCTTAATCCCCCTGGTGTTTTACCACAAGGTGCTAAACTGCAGTTTCTGGCCTCAGGGGAACACAGACAGGCAGGTCAGCTACAGCAGCGGAAGTGACTCAGATTTAAGACGGGTAATGATTATTAAGCAGCAGCTCTAAATATCTCACAAGACAAAGTATTGCCTCTGCTGATACACTCCCCCTCCCCTACCTCAAGAGAGAACTAAGAAGAAAGAACACCCCCCCCACCCAAGTTCATTCCTTTCAAATGATTAATTTTAGCTTGTGTCAAGTTGACTTCAAAACCAGCCAGCACACGTCTACTACTTGCCTTTCATAACAGGGACAGGACACAAAGTCTCATGGGGACCTCACAACACTGACTGCAAAACAGTTGGAAGGCTTTTGTGTGGGGATCTGCACAGCCCAGGCTACAATGGGATCCAGTGGTATCCGGTTACTACATAATGGGGGTCCCACTGATGCCCAGCAGAGCCACAGTAAAGCTAGCTGACATCCAGCAAGCCAACTGTCACCAAGTGAGTCTAACGACCAACAGGGTCTAACGACACTGAGCAAGTTCACAAGCAGGTGTCCCAACACTCAGCAAGTCTACAACAAAGCCCATCAACACATCCCAAGTCTACAGCAAGGCTCGCTGACTCCCAACAATGAGATCCAATAACATGCAACAAAGTTCTTGATATGGTCAGCCTGGCAAGCTCGTAGCAAGAACCATTGACATTCCAGAAGTCCACAATGGAGTTTACCAACACTCACCAAGTTCATAGCAAGGGTGATGGATACCCAGAAACCACAATGAAGCCGGATAGCACCCAACAAGTCTATGCTGATTCCATTGTCACCAAGACAGGGGTTGGGTTTTCTAGGGTCATGCTGCCCTCCAGAGCTACCCTGGGTTGCATCGACAATGGCCCTGTCCAACTCACCACCCAGTCCTCCGGTCTGTGTGATCTCCGTGGAGACTGTCAGTCTGCCAGCTCTGGCTCAACACTGGACTCGTGGACCTGTGACCTCTGGGTTCTCTACCTGCTTTGGTCTGAGACAGAGCTAAACCACTCACACTTGGTCCTGTCACAGTTACTCACACATGCACAGTGATCAAGATATGTAGACAGTAGAATGTCTCAGAACCTAGGGAAGACTGGGGTTTAGAGACAGAATGGCTTCTTGAAGATGATTTGAGCACTCAAAGGTTGCAAGGAGGGATGACAGGAAAGAGCAGGCTTTCTGCAGGGTGGGCACCATCTGCTTCCAGACCCTGCAGGGAAGATGAGCAGAGAGGTCAGGGGCTCTTCCATGGTAGCTTCCTGGTCTCCCTTGGCTTCGAGACGCTGTGGCACAGTGCTGATGGAGCTACAGGTTCATGTAGATGCTGCTTCAAAAGAGGAGGTTCCTGAGTGCTGTGATGGGCGTGCTGGGCCTCAACAGGGTCAGCCTTGGGTAGTAATCCCCCTTTACTGTCAAGGCGCTGAGTTCAACCCTCAGGCAAAGCTCTACAGCATATGTCCAAAATGCAGGAGAGGTAAAGACCTTGGCTATCTTTCTGGGAAGTCACTAAAGTTTCTTTCAGACACAGTGACTTAGCCACTGTTTTAATGCTGTGAAGAGACACCGTGACCAAGGCAGCTCTTATAAAAGAAACATTTGCCCTGGGAGCTTGCTCCCAGGTGTAGAGGGTTAGTTTATTCTATGGTCACCGTGTCAGGAAGCAGTCAGGCATGCATGGCACTGGAGCAAGCAGTACCAAGGGCATTGCATCCTGATCCTCAGGTGGGGAGTGAGGGCTGGGGTTGAGGTCGGGGGAGAACTGGGGTGGGCATGATGTTTTGAAACCCCAAAGCTCATTTCCAGCAATGTACCTCCTCTGTACTGGCTGGTTTTATGTGTCAACTTGACACAGGCTGGAGTTATCACAGAGAAAGGAGGTTTAGTTGGGAAAATGCCTCCATGAAGTCCAGCTGTGGGGCATTTTCTCAATTAGTGATCAAGGATGGGAGGGCCCCTTGTGGGTGGAGCCATCCCTGGGCTGGTAGTCCTGGGTTCTATAAGAGAGCAGGCTGAGCAAGCCAGGGGAAGCAAGCCAGTAAGAAACATCCCTCCATGGCCTGCTCCATCAGCTCCTGCTTCCTGACCTGCTTGAGTTCCTATCCTGACTTCCTTTGGTGATGAATAGCAGTATGGAAGTGTAAGCTGAATAAATCCTTTCCATCCAAAGTTGCTTCTTGGTCATGATGTTTGTGCAGGAATAGAAACCCTGACTAAGACATCCTCAGGGCCACACCTCATAATCCTTCCCAAATAGTTCCACTAACCTAGAACTGTGTTAAAATACATAAGCCTTGGGAGGCAATCCTCATTCAAAGCATCATTCACAACCTCAGCAATGGGTTTCACATAGTTATCTCTCAAATGGGTCATCTGTGGGGTCCTCCCTGTCTCCGTGTCTACCAGAGAAATGGAATACAGCAAACATAACACTTTCTGGAATCTTGGTTCTCCAGGTGAAGAGAATGGGAGGCAGGAACCTTAACCTTGGACTTCCCAGAGTCAGAAGTACAAGAAAGTAAGGCTTACATCCCTAGGGCGGTTTCTTTTGGCTCTGATAAAGCACCCAAACCCAAAAGCAATGAATCCAGCTTCTACTTCCTGGTTATAGTCGACCACTGAGGGGAAGTCACAGGGTAGGAGGAACTTGAGGCATCTGGCCATGTCACAGAGAAGTGAATGTCCTGGCATTGTCTGCTTGCCTGCTGCTCATCTGGGGGCTGTCTGCTTGCCTGCTCTTCTGGGCTGGCTTTCTCCACTCAGGGCCCTGCCTATGATGTGGTGCCACCTACACCAGGCCGGGCCTTCCTACATCCATTAACCATGAAGACAGCCCCTGCAGGCATGCCACAGCCAACCTGATCCAGGTGATCCCTCTTCTCAGGCCCCGACCTTCGTTGGCAATCCTGGGCTATGGCAAGTAGAAAATTAAAACTGACCAGCACACGTGGCATTGAAGCTGCCAAATCCCTGAGGTTTGTTACCGTAGCAGACTCTAACAGACACCGAACTCAAAGAGGCCAAATGGGGTCACCGCTGTTTGTGCTTCAGTCTCAGAAATGGAGGTCCAAGGGAGGATGCCGCCTCTGCCCAGCCATGCATCTTGACTCCTGGGCTGTCCGAGGCAGACAGCCCATTAAAAGGCAGAGGAGTTATCGATGGGCGCGAGGAGAAAACAAAGCAAAATGGAATATATTGAAGAAAGTAGCCACAGCAAAGGAGATAGGTCGTTAGAGGGACGGGAAGAGAGGACATTAATCTAGGATATAAAGTCCTTCTCGTCACAGCCCCGACCCACCCGTGTTCAATGCACTACTTTTATTTTGCTGCAATTTGTAACTTATTCTCTTTTTATTGTGCTGGCCTTTGATTCTGCTCTGTCCTGGCTTTTGGGTGTTTAATGCAGACAGACACACACACACACACACACACACACACACACACACACACACAGAGAGAGAGAGAAAGAGAGAGAGAGAGAGAGAGAGAGAGAGAGAGAGAGAGAGAGAGCTATTTCTCTTCCACTGGCTGTTTGATTTCAGGAGCATTTCTGCTGTTTCCCAAATATCAATTTGTCTTCCTCTTTGATTAAGAATAGACTTTCCACACAACTCCAGGAGACAAAATTACCAAGTTCCATGGCAAGTATTTTTTGTTTTGTCTTTCAGTTTTTGTTTTTCGAGACAGGGTTTTTCTATGTAGTCCTGGATGTCCTGGAACTCACTCTGTACACCAGGCTGGCCTCCAACTCAGAGATCCACCTGCCTCTGCCTCCCAAACTCAGAGACTAAAGGTGTCCGTCCCTCTCCAGGGTGAGTATTTCATGTCGAACAATTGCAAACCTAAGCAAGCCCATCCTCTTGCTGCTCCTGAGGCCCCAAATGGGTGTGCCTGCCGCACATGACGGGGCAGACGTGAGAGAGCGTGAGTGAGCTCTGGGGTTCTGGAGCGTTCTGAGAGGACGTGGGATGACTGCGGGAGAGCTCTCCAAGAGGGGCTGTAGGGCTTCAGTGAGACTCTTCCTTTGGGAGAATGAGGTGTGTGAGGTCAGTAGGAGGACTTGTGGGGTGAAACCACTGGCAACTGCGGGGCTTATTGCCCTGTTGATAATTCCTCCGCAATTCATTAATCTATGTAAAACTTATTTCTCTTTCCTGTTTTATTTCTAAGTGTGTGTGTGTGTGTGTGTGTGTGTGTGTGTATGTATGCGCATATGCATGTGTCACACATGCCACACAGAGGCCAGGAAAGGTCATCAAATACCCTGGAAATGGAGTTAAAGGAGGTGGAGAGCTGTCCAGCATGGGTGCTGGGAACCCAACTTGCGTCTTCAGCAAGATGAGCAAGTACTCTTGAGGGCTGAGCAGGGTCCCAGCTTATCTCACTGTGGCTCTCTGAAGCAGCACGCATGGGCTCTTCTTTCTCCGAGAGGATACAGGACACACATGGGCCCTCCCACCAGCTGGGCCTCTGTGTGAAGACCGACTCGCATTCAGGGCATTGGTCAGCAGCGCTTCTTTGGCCTCTCCGCTCTCATTCCACAAGCGAGATGGCAAGGAACAAGCACCACAGAATTGGTACCACCGTAAACTCTGCACCTGACCAGAGGGGACAGAGTTGTCTTTGTGAGCCCCTGGGAGCAGAGATCTCATCATGAAACACAGCTCTCCTAATCACACCACCTAAACACGAGCAAAGGGTAAGTACATTCCTCAAATGGAATTATGATCTTTAATGAATTAATAACAGGGTTACGATCCTCAACTCAACAAGCAGAGAATACAGACAATGAAGTGAGGCAGGCTACCGCAGTATAATTAGCGGGACTTTGTGGCTCTGTTTAGGAATGCATTATCTCTGATTGTAGGGAAGGAAAGGTAGAAGAGAGGCTGGGCTGGCCTTCTGTGGCCCAGAGTTCACACACGAGGGAGATAAGAAGAGCCTGCAGTGAATGGCGTGGGCAGCGTGGCATCTGCCTGACACTCTGGAGGTATGTATGCACTGCCAACCTGTGGGCTAGCCACAGACCCCACCCTTCCCATGTCTGCCTGGTTAGTGTTGCCACAGAAACCACCCTTGAATTTTAGTGGTACATTTGTGGAGGCATTTTTGGAGCCTGATATAATTTGTTCTAAGTGAAGTTCTTTATCCAGTCAGCTCAGGATTCTCTCAGACACAGCCCATTCCCCGGGGAAAGCATTCTTTACAGTCCTGTTTTCTTTGGACTACTTGTTCTAGAAAGAAAATGATCTTTCCCAGTGATAGGACTGGCCTTTGCCCTTGACCTCTGGGGAGGGTGATATTGTGCCTGACAGAAGGTTGACTGGTCTTGGGATCTGTCTTAGTCAGGTTTTCTATTCCTGATAGATAAAATGCATGGCCAAATGTTGTGTGTAGGCTTACTCTCTAATTGCCTTTACTCCAGGATGTGACCATGCTATCAGCCACACACTCCCTCCCCCGGTTTCTTTTGACTCCTTTGATGTCAGGAACCCTAATGGGACAAGCTAGTAACTAGCAGGTGATCGTCCTGAGATGGCCTGCTTCAGATTATTATATAATCTGTGACAGGTGTAACTTATTAAACAAGGCTGTAAGGGATTCATTTTAGGAAAGATTCCTGCTATTAATATGTTTTCCTGATATTATTAAACATTTATAACAACCACTAAGTAGTTGCACACACCTTTGGAGCTGATCTCTGCAGATCCACAAAGATGTACTGTCTTGTAGTGATGCTATATAGACAAATAGATAACTTAAGTCTTAACAATGATCCTATAAGAATTCCTAAAATTTTATCTGTGATTATTAAGCCCTTTAATAGTGGGACTGCTATTAGTTCCTTTTCTGATAGTCAAAACTGCAATGAGAATTCTGTCAGTCTCCCACGTGTCACCAGTTAATTGCTCTTAGATGGTAACTAGACTTTCTCCTACTCAGAGCACATTTCAAGAGATTGTAAAACAATCAACCAAAGGTCATAAAAATGGAACTAATGATTTATTATAGGTGCTAGGACAGAAGATAAAATACTGACTGGGTTTATCTATTCAAAACTTCACTAGTAAGTTATGGTTTTTAAACCTTTAGTGAACCCGTGGAGCTGAGAAAAGTGATGGATGTTTAGCCAGATAATCACTCCTAATGGATACGCATGTAAACATTCGCTGTTGTAAACTTCTATTTTAATTTATGATTTGATTTTGTATGTGAACCTTTGGATGAACTTTTTAACATGTGATCATGTATTCTGAAAGATGTTTAAGTGCTAAGGACAAAGAGAAGAGCCAGAACTGAGGTGAGAAGAACTGAGGTGAGAGGAACTGAGCTATGAGAGGGAACTGAGCTGAAGAGAAGTTTTTAGATAGAACCGAACTCAAGAAGAACTCAGAAGTATAGGCATAGCTTTTGGAGAAAAAGCACCTAAAGTAAGAGCATTGTCATGCCTTCAGAGCAGGAGGAGAGAACAGTATTAGAAGGAGAATGCAGAGTGGAATAATTTAGAAACTATAGGTAACAAAAACAAAACAAAACAAAACAAAACAAAAATAAAAAATAAAAACCAACAAAACCAAAACCTAAGAGAGCAATGTGCAAATGCAGAGGGAAAGAGGAAACCAGAAGAGAATGCAGAGAGCAGAAGGTGCAGTCAGGCTTCTCCTTACCAGGGGACAGAACAGGCCCTTTTTTAATAACAAGGCAGACTTAGTCTTATTAAAAGGAACAAAGATTTTATCTTACAAATATGTGTTTAATTGACTTAGTATTAAAAGGGTAGAAGCTTTTGCTTTCTCTATGAAATAAAGATTAGAGCTCATTTTTCATCCAGAATGAGTGAATTCTTTCTGCACCAGTGCTTGGTCTTTTGATCCATATGCATATACAAGTATGGATGTGTGTAAGTATGTAATTGTGAGAATATATGAATGTATGCATGTGTGTGTGTGTGTGTGTGTTTGTGTGTGTGTGTGTAAGTATGTATTTGTGAGAATGTATGCAAGCTGGGCCCAACTGAACTTGTATGGAAATGTATAAATGAGAACTCTGCATGCATGACGCTGTGTATGAACTTATGTGAGATTCCGCATATTTGCTTATGTAAAAGTTTTTCTTTCTGAGAATGCTATTTTCTTCTCCTGGTTCCATAGATGTTTGCTGCTCCAAACTTACTCCTAGCCTTAGAAGCAAGAGGCATCAGGACTAATGGGAAAAGACTCTAGCTTTTATTCCTTAACTTTATCTCCTCCTGTTTTAGAATGAGATCCTAAGTGCCAGAGACTGCAGTTTCTACAATAGCATAGTAATTTAGACTTTTTATTATACAAAAACCCTAAATATCTCGTAATACCAAGTCTTAGAAGAACCCTACGCCAGGGCTGGCCCCCTACACACTTGGAACACACACACACACACACACACACACACACACACACAGTTTGTTCCTTTTCAACTTGCCTCAGGACACAATTGCTCAGTGCTACTATCTCCTACCTGGCGAAGCATGCCCTTAATACTATTTTCTATCTCTGCTCCTCTCACCTGCCCTAAATGTCAGTGGCTAGTCCCACCTAGCCCCTGCCAGACATCCCTGACCACCACCTGTAGCAGTTGCCACAGGCCCCAGCTCCTCTCAAGACCTTACATGGCTGCTGGCTTCTCTGTTCAAAGTATGACAAACCAACCAACCAACCAACCAACCAACCAACCAACCAACCAACAAAACAACAACAACAAAACCAATTTCTCTCCTCCCTTGTGTGTCCCTGCCTCCTCCAGAGACCTGGAAGTCCTGCCTGTCCCTTCCACCCAGCAATTGGCCTATGTCTTTCTTTACTGACAGATCAAGAACCAATTGGGGAACAGGACCTTAGCATCAGAACAACTCCCTACAAGAAAAGCCAAAACCAAGGTGGAAAGGATTTATTTGGCTTACACTTCCACAGGTTAGATGTAGAAACAGATGACATTGGTTAGTTTAGAAAAAGAGCTGACCTGTAATTACCCTTCAGGAATGAGGTTTATTAGGAGAGGCCCAGGAGATTATGATCAGCCTTGAGTGGGAAAAGCTTTAACAAAAATCAATGAATTTTGTAAAATAAATAAATAAACAAACAAATAAAAATAAATTAAAAAATAAATAAATAGCCTAACACTTCTTTTTATGACAGATGAATACATGGAAATTTATTCAATAGTTAAAGCGTGAAATCCCATGTGAAGCTCTACAACTTCAGAATGGCCATCCTAACTGAGCAGAGAAGTTCACTGAGATGTACAGGCTTTGGACCTTAATTTTAGTGTGTGATGTCTGTTTCCAAGTTGACTTTAACAATTAAGTAATTTTAAAACTAGCATGACAGGTGTCCTTAAAGGAAGAGAGAGAAACTTCCTTTGAACACTTGGGAAGGAGCCTTGTTAAGGAAAGAGAGAGAGAGAGAGAGAGAGAGAGAGAGAGAGAGGGAGAGAGAGAAGAGACAGGATAAGAGGGGTAGAGGAAAAAGGCAGTCAGAGACACTCCTGCCCAAACAAAACAAATATCTGACTTCACGTCCTTCCAGAGGGTGGTGGGAAGTTTTACCATGTGACTTAGTTCAATATAATGTACTTGACAAAGAGTGTTGAGGAGCCAAGTACTGGTTAAGACCATAAATTAGGGGCTGCTGTTAAATCACAGCACAAGGATTCTTAGCTCTGTGTGCTAGGGAGCAGGCGCTAGGAAGACATAGCCTGATCTTTCACATGGTGGCACCTAGCCTCTTAGAGTCTCAAAGGGACAGGCTGTGGTTAAACAAAGTGGAATTGAGCTGCAGTTTCACCCAGATGCAGAATGAAGGCTGAGACTGCAGCTCCCACCCTGCATCCCATGGGCCCATGTTTGTTTGTTTGTTTGTTTGTTTGTTTGTTTGTTTTATGAAAATCAGCTTCTAGTGCCTATAGCAATACTAAAATGTCATCATAGGACTCAGTGGTTGCTGGCCTTGTGGTATCAGTGCTTCCGGAGACATAGTCATCCTATAGATGACTAATCAAGCAATTGGATCTATAGAACAGAGCCCTAGGATGAACTCTGGACACTGCTGCCCCATTGAGCCTCTTGAATGGCACATACAGGTTGTCACACAAGGGGGATGACAGACAGGTCCTGGTGTCAGGGGTAGCGACAACTGCAGCTTCACATTGGGAAGCCTTCTGGTGTCCATTACTTTTCTACTACTGTGATAAAATATGGTGACCAAAAGCCATTTTTAAATGGATTTAATTTAGCTTATGGTTTCAGAGGAGCAGAATCCATCATGGCAAAACCAAACCAAACCAAACCAAACCAAACCAAACCAAACCAAACCAAACCAAACCACCACCACCAACAAAACATCCAATGTGGCAGGATCAGGAAGTTGACTACATTTTCATCCATGTGTAGGAAGCAGAGAGAGAAAACAAGAAGTAGGGTGAGGCTGTAAACACCGAAAGCCCTCCCCCTCGTGACATACTTCCTCTAACAAGGTTCTGCCTCCTAAAGTTTCTGTAACTTCCTCAAACAGTGTCAGCAAGTACAGGAGCCTGTAGGGGACACTCTCACACCTTGTCCTTGGCAGGTTTCTGACTGTTTAGAATTGCATGCTTCCTAGTAAGGAGCCATGACCACAGGCAAAACAGCTCACAGTGCTGCCTTAAAGGCCTTAAAGGATCTGCAATCATAAGGCAGGGTTTGAAGTCCTTCTGGCTATGCAGATCGTATCTGAGAGTGTTGGGCACGTGCTGCTGCGGCCTCCCTGATGTTTGCTTGGTCTTTTGTTACTCCAGCTCTTTCAGTGGGCACTACACACCTACAGCACTAACACACCCCTCTGACCAAACATGAAAGGTTTATTTGTCTTGCATTTTTAGATCACAACCCATCACTGAGGGAAATCAGAGCAGGCTCTGAAGCAGAAAACATGGCAGAATGCTGGTTGATGGCTCGCTCTCAGGCTTATGCTCACCAAGCCTTCTAACACAACCCAGGCTCACCTGCCTAGGGATGGTACCGCCCACGGTGGGCTGGGCCCTCCCATGTCAGCCAGCTGTCGAGACAATCTCTCACAGACATGGCTGCAGGCCAGTCTGGTCTGAGAAATTCCTCAGTGGAGACTACCCAGGTGCCCAGGATGTGATACGTGGGCAGCCGAAGCTTGTGTTACCCCTGGATTATGGCTGGATCAGGTATGTCAGGTATGGCTGGGGTCTGTACACTCCTATTATGAATTACAGGCTTTTATCTTTACTGCAAAGCCACCAGCCTCCGGGTCTGAAAACAGCTCCTGTGGGACCACCTGCAGGGCTTTGGGGGAGACTTTGGACTTGAAGCTTTGTGGGTGTTGAGCATGGAACTGTTGACAGCAGAGTGGGTGTCCCCCCTTTCATGTGTCTGTGAGCCGTGCTGTTTCTGGCCCACTTAAAGATATCACGGGTCTTCTAGAAGGCTGTAAGTGACACCTGGTGTTAAGTAAATAGACAGCTGTCCTCGGGACAGACTAGAAAGGCGTGCGTTCTCTGATTTATGCCAAGCATTTATTAACCCCTGAGGTGCTGTGTCAAACCCCATGGAGCTCAGTGGGCAATGGAATTACTGGATTAACTTGGGGAGGAGGGAGAGGAGGAGGAGGAAGAGGAGGAGGAACAGATCAAGCAGGAGAGGAAGTTATTTGCAGAGCAGCTATGGGCAGTCAAGTCTGGGCGTTTGAAGCTGTGGTTGCTGCTCTGAGGATCTGAGGAAGCAGGAGGCATGGGATCTGACAGAGGCTGACCTGATGAGATAGCCTCAGCCTCACACATCATATCCAGTGAGAAGCTTGAATTCAGAGATGCCCTGAAGGCATTTCTCCCCACTACACTGTGTCAACCTTTCCACAGAAAAGGCAGGAACATCTGAGACCCAGGGTGATGCTGTCCCGGGGAGGAGGCTTGTGAGCCACCAGGTGCTGGTGTGGAACCCTCGTTCTCAGGCAGCCTGTTCTGGCAATCTGTAGCGATGGAGATGAGAACTACGATGGAGATGAGAACTATGTCCTGGTTCCCGGGGCTGAGATGCATCCTGCTCCTGCTTCTCTGCCTTGCCCTGTGGGCTTGCAACACCCGCTTTCTGAGCACATCTGCTCCTCTCAGTAGTGGCCGAGAGGAGGCATCACCTGCATCCTGGTGAGAATCCGACTAAGGGCTGCACACTACCTTTGGTCCCAGGCAGGACAGACAACACCTCCAGAAAAGCCAACAACATCCAGTTGTGAGGTCTCTGGGTACCAGCCCCAGAGGAAGAAATCAGCCTCTTAAGTAGGTAGCTGCCCCTCCCCCTACTGAGCCAGGGCTTGCTGGTCTGGATCCCCATGCTGGTCTCCGTTTTTATTTGCTATTAACCTAAGCAGAAGAATTCAAATCCAGTTGCTGTCAGGAGCATATTTCTTTCTAAATCCAGAGCATAATAAAAAGCTGTGAGTGATCTGGATGTCAAAAGACTAATCGAAAATCTCACTTGCAGCAAACACAAATAGTTCTTGCTGTTAACAGGACAATATATTCCAGAAAGAGGAAAAAAAAAAAAAAAGGCTCCAGCCGACCAGCCGCATAACATTCCGTTGATTCTCCTCTGGGTTGGAAGCCTTGAATTCGAAAGAAATTCAACCCCACGCGTCCCTCTCAGAAATTCTTCAAACAGGATTCTCTTTCAAGGAGCTTAAAGCAATTTAATCACTTGAAACAAAAACATTTCTGGCTTTTGAAGGCTGTACATTGCTTTATGGTGGCCGGAGCTCACTGGGAACAGAGAACTCCAGGGCAGAGGTGGCCTGGCCATTGGGAGGCATTGGAACCTGGTTCTTGGTTGGTCCAGGGGCCCAGCTTCAAGGGGTACTGGCTCCCCATGGTCTGCACTGTTTCCCATCCCTCGTGTTTTCTGTGTGTAACAGGACACACTGAGGTGGGGGTGAGATAGGGAAGTACCCCACCCCCACCCCTGCTCAGGTTCATTGCACCTTCCTCGCATCTCCTGGAGGGAATGTCTTTTCAGAGGTGAGGGCCCGAGCAGGAAAGGCCATCCTTCAGAAATGAAAGCCAGACTCAGGGTTTCCTTATTCCCAGTCCAGTGGGAGGAAAGCACTGGCCACGCCTCCAGAATGCTCGAGCCTCTGTTCCTGCTGGGCTCTGTGGCCTCCTTTGGTTTGCTCTCTGTGTCCTAAGGAAAAGAACTATTCTCTCTGGCCAGCTTGAGTGTTGGGTCAGGTCCCGCGGAAGTACGGCAACGCACCGGAGGTGCCACCCTGTGGTACCTGAGCCGCACAGAGCAACCCCAATGGAAGAGAGAAAATGGCCCGCAGCTAAGCCACCTGCCTCCATAAGGACTTCTCTCTGGCTGCTTTGACATAAACAGCCTGCATGCTAGAGTGTGTAGGGTATGGGGGTGGCTTTCGGAAGGCAGGAGGGTTTTCAGAGAGGAGGGGGTGGTGAGGGGAGGGAACATGTGGGGGCATGGGGGAGGGTGCACAGGGAGAAAAGGGTTAAGGGATGGGGAGTGTAGGTCTTCCCATCCTCATCCCGAGGACTTCTCAGTGGTCTGGACTTCTCGCAGGAGCCCCACCTCTCCCTAATTCGAGGCTTGAGTGCTGTGAGCTGAGCGAGCTGTATGTCTCCGAGAGCCATCTCCAGCAGGCTCCATTCAATCCCATTCACAACGTGGAAAATCACTCATTGCTTGCAGGCTGTCCAGTCTTAACGGATTCCATCCGATCCGGGAAGAATCAAGCCCGTGTAAAGCCGTAAAACCCTTTCCCAGAGCTGCGGCTAGGGCAAGGTCAGCCACTCTTCTTCAGGACCATTGAATAGATCGAAGGCAAATTGTCACATTAATATGCAGTCTGGTCCCCATCTCCCTCCTAATAAATATCAGTGAGAGCTAATACTGCTAAATCATGAAGGCGGGCAGGGGTGGGCTCCGGAGGCCAGTTATAAATGAGCAAAAATAATACAGAACTTGGTACACGAAATATAAGCCGATTTCCTCATCTATACTAATGGATTTTAAATAGAAAAATAAACTGGGAATAGGCAGCAGGCACACTCGAATTAAAATGAGGCCGCAGAGCTCCTGGTCGGACGGGAAGGCCAGTGCTCAGCAGACTGCTCCAGGAGCCATTCTGGAGGATGGCTGTCGGCTCTGCTCATTCGGCATCACAATCCTTCTAATGCTGCTCGCTGTGTGCTGCGCATGCGCTTGAGCCTCCGCGTGGATGCTTGAGCCAGCAAAGCCATGCCGCGCATGCGCTTGAGCCCCAGGTTCACTCTAATTTCAGACATCAAACGTCCTCATATTCTGCCCCATTCTGAAGGATCGCTTTACTGGTTGTTGATTACTAATTTAAAAGAAATATAACCACAAGAAGCCCCACCCACCCACTCACATATGTTCAGATAATATTCCTCTTCTAGTTGAATAGTGGTTGCAGAGGGAGGGAACTCAGCGAGAGGGAACAAAACGCCCGCCGCTGATGGCAAAGCATGAAGACCCATGATGGGTAGGCAGGGTGGTTTTCTCTCCTTACAGCGACATGCTCATAGAACATTTCATACAGTCTCACAATCCTGGTGGTTGGTTTAATGGGATGCCATGTCTATTAAATCTTCGCAGAGACCATTTTAATGGCTGCATAATATTCCATCACATTGACTGCCATATTACCCTTCAAGAGAGTTCTCTCGTCAATATGATGAGCTTCTCCCTTTGGAAATCTTTGGGTAGTCAACAAACAGATTCCATGCACTCGTACACTAAACCTAGTTTAGGCCAGTACTGGAGGAATAGCAGAGACGAGTACTGAGATCTCTTCTCTTCTCTTCCCTTCCCTTCCCTTCCCTTCCCTTCCCTTCCCTTCCCTTCCCTTCCCTTCCCTTCCCTTCCCTTCCCTTCCCTTCCCTTCCCTTCCCTTCCCTTCCCTTCCCTTCCCTTCCCTTCCCTTCCCTTCCTCTCCTCTCCTCTCCTCTCCTCTCCTCTCCTCTCCTCTCCTCTCCTCTCCTCTCCTCATCTCTTCTTCTTTCCTCCTTCCTTCCTCACTTCCTTCCTTCCAGTCTTTCTTTCTTTCTTTCTTTCTTTCTTTCTTTCTTTCTTTCTTTTTTCTTTCTTAGGACGATACTTACTTGAAGAATTTCTTTACAAACTGCCTGATATTGGCCCATCGAGATGGCTTAGCCAGGAGAGAGGCTTGCTGCCAAGTCCGGGAGCTGCGCTTGCCCTGAGCACTCACTTGATCACACACAGAGACATGGACCGATACAGACTGACACATACACTCACATGCATACACACATGCACACACACACAATATCACACACACATAAACACACAGACACTGATACAAACTGATACATAGACATGCAGGCACGTATGCACATGTGCGTACACACATACAGACATGCACACACATACAGGCACAGACTGACACACAGATAGGCACACATACACATATGCTCACACACCACACAAGCACACATATACACACAGAGACATGGTCAGTTACAGACTGATGCATACACATACACATGCACACCCAGACACTCAGATGCAGACTGACACACAGATTCGCACACACACCACATGAGCACACACACAGACATGGACAGACACAGATTGACATATATACACACATGTACACACACACACACACATAGACACAGACTGAAACACAGATATGCACATTCATACACACATACACACGCATCACATCAGCACACATACACAGACACAGACAGACACAGACTGACACACACATACACATGCACACACTCACACATAGACACAGATACAGACTGACACACACATGCGTGTGCGCACACACACACACACACACACACACGGACTGACATGCACATGCACATGCAGCTGATGGTCCCCCCTTCCTGTCTTCCCACTGCCATATGACCAGAAAGCAGGTGCCAAGTCTTACATCGGAGGAACAGTGCATAGGAGTTACAATGTGTCAGACAGTGCATAGGAGTTACAATGTGTCAGACACGTCAAGCTGAATATAAATGTAGCCACATGACACACATATAAAAGTAACTCTGCCCAGGTCAGCACTGAGCACTCGGTTGCCCAGTGGCATGGCGGATGGGAGGGTTAGACATAGATCTCTGCTCTGCATTTGCCACCACGTCCTTAGTGCCCCCCATCTTCAGAGGATCACAGAAGGCTTTTCCTAGCCAAGGTCTGGCCAATCCCTGTGCTCCCTGCAGAGTGCTGGCTCTTGAGTCATTGCTCATCATTTACTCCTGTCTGTCTGCCTGTCTGTCTGTCTATCTTGGTTAACCTCAGCTGTCAACTTGACTCAGCCTGGAGTCACCTGAGAGAAGCCTCAGTTGAGGAACAGGTCGCAGTGGCCTGTGAGCTTGTCTCTGGGGCGTTGCCTTGGTTATTGACACAGGAGGGTCCCGCCCACTGTGGGCAGCGCTATCCCTAGGCAGACAGCCCTGGGCTGTATGAGGAAGCTGGCTAAGCGTGAGCTGAGAGTGAACCAGCAAGCCTCATCCTCCATGGCTTCTGCTTCACGTTCCTGCCCTGTGACCTGGAAGTGTAAGCTGAGGTAAAACCTTTGCTTCTTAAAGCTGTTTTGGTCGTGGCGGTTATCACACCGCTGGGAGGGAAAACAGAACCCTGCTTGCCCATTTCCCTCCACCTTGCTCACTGGTGGCTTCTCGATGTTCCCCAAAGTCACAGGCACCGCTTCCCGCTTCCTTGCTCCCTCCTGCTCGTTCAAACCTCTCAGAAGAATGCTATCTCTCGATTTCCTTCTTCTTGCTGACTTAGAGCTGTCCTCAGCATTCAGTATTCTGCTGAGGTGGTTTGGCAGGCCCTGTGAGAGACCCATGAAGCACACACCTCCAACCCCACAGCCCTGCCCCCTGGAGATCCCTTCACACCACAGCCCTGCCCACTGGAGATCCCTTCACACCACAGCCCTGCCCACTGGAGATCCCTCTATCCCACAGCCCTGCCCACTGGGGCTCCCATGCCAGGATATCCTGTCCCTGGTGCCCAATAAACACATCTAATATCAAAGATAGAAGATTTCCATTTTCCCATTTGACAGGGAATAGGGTTTTATCACTGCTTGGTGTTTTCATCTAGGAAAAGGGGCTATGGTGATGCTGGAGCGAGGTCTTCTACAAAGTAGCATCTCTTCTTCCGCTTAGCAGCTACTGTAAGGGTCCATGAATCGCCAAGGAATAATACCCCAGACTCAAAGTATGTAAATGCAAAGAGTGTTTTATTCTGCAGAAGCCTAGCATGCTGGGGTCTCCCATTACCAAGATAGAGACGCCCAAGTGAGACACCCAGATTTTGAGCACATTAGGGGAATTCCGGGGTAGGTGACCTTATGTCTTGCTCTATCTCTTAAGGACATTCCATCACTGGGGTGTGGGGCCGGAAACGGTTGCTGACCCATTGTCTTTGGTTCAGGCCAGATGTTGGGATGGGGTTTCAGGTCTAAGCTCCTGATTTGAAGCCTGTCATGGATGGAGTCAGCCTGCCTCATCAGTACATGCCTCAGTTTCCCCAGATGACTCTACTTATTTGTGTGAGAATGATGAGGTTTAGATGGTGTGGAGGCAGAAGGTTCTCAGAACAGACCCAGGGCACAATGCTCAGGCGAGAGGTTGCCATTACTGCTGGCGTTGGCCTGCCTTGTGCCGAGGCAGGCTGTCTCCTCTGAGTTACCCCATTCTGTATATAATGGTGGCTTTTCAGGCTGTGTCATGCAGCAGGCAACTCCATTTTTTCCCCCAGTAGCTTTTGACTCCATTTTGAGAGAGGAGGAAAACCCTCCCTCCCCCTGGGTGGGCCCAGAACGTGTGTCATCCCTCAGACTCCGCCTTTCAGGCACAGGCCGGTGGATGACTTGTTCCTGGGAACAGAAAGGAGGCCCCCATCTGAATACACTGGGTGAACTGAAACAGTAGCCATACATGGATACATTAAAGCCATTCCAGAAACTTATCAGACTCTGCAAGATTCTCTTACTAGGCGAGAGAGTCACCCCCTCATCCGACCCCATTAAGTGATGTCACATGACAATGCAATGTCACAGCCCCACATCTGATACCATCTGATACCTGGTGTGCCGTCAAGGACCAACAAGACAAGAATTCCCTAACACTCAGGAGCTTTGGCGTTGAATGGACCCCAGCTGACCATGCCCACTCCCCTGACTGCCCACCCCTCTGCTCAAGTATTCCCCCTGCTCATGCACCCTGCTGCCTACCCATCCCCCTTGCCTGCCCATCCCCCTGTCAGTCCATGCCCCTACCAGTCCATGCCCCTGCCCACCCATCTCCTCTGCCTGCCCATCCCCCATTCCCACCCACTTGACCCTGGACCTGAACCTGCTGCTTTCTGCTCTTGGTCTACAGTTTGGACTTTCACCACGTGCCTGGACGAGTCTCACCCTCAGGTCCATCTCCGTCAACCCCAGCAGCAGTGGGGGGTAATTGCAAGAGTTGTTGAGCTGACACACTGTCTTAATTAGGGTTTCTATTCCTGCACAAACATCATGACCAAGAAGCAAGTTGGGGAGGAAAGGGTTTTTTCAGCTTACACTTCCACATTGCTGTTCATCACCGAAGGAAGTCAGGACTGGAACTCAAGCATGTCAGGAAGCAGGAGCTGATGCAGAAGCCATGGAGGGATGTTCCTTACTGGCTTGCTTCCCCTGGCTTGCTCAGCTTGTTCTCTTATAGAACCCAGGACTACCAGCCCAGGGATGGCACCACTCACCATGGGCCCTCACCCCTTGATCATTAATTGAGAAAATGCCCCAGACCTGGATCTCATGGAGGCACTTCCTCAGGGGAGGCTCCTTTCTCTGTGATAACTCCAGCCTGTGTCACGTTGACACAAACCCAGCCAGTGCACACACCAAATGGGAACTTCATTAACCCTGAGCTTGCTCTCAGCTGTGACTCTGGTCTGGGTCTCTGGAAGGATGTCCTCCTAGGGACTTTGCCCTTCTCTCCTTACCTGTGAAGCCCTGGTGATCCTCTCTTCTCGGCTACTAATTAAAACTCCCTCTTACATACCGTCACATAGCTTTTACGCATTAAGAAAATACTATTAGGCGAATTATGGAAAGAATGCTTGTAAGGTCTCTTCAGAGATTAAAAGGGCAAATTGAAAACAGTTCAAACCGCCCAGGAGGGAAGAGTGGCGCTGCGGTGGCCGGCTGGCTGCGCTTTGCCTTTCTAACTGTGCGTTTAGATAGTTATGGTACTGAGATAAAACACACTCCACCCTCCCTCAAAGTAACACAGGGAAGAAGGGTACATTTGGCTCGCCCCTCAAGGGTGTGGCCCCTCACGGTGGAGAGTCATGGAACAGGGATGTGAGGTGGCTGGTCACACTATCTGCAGCCGGAGCCGGAGCCAGATGAGTGCTGGAGCTCGGTCAGCTCGACTTCTTTCTTTTATTTAGTCTAGGACCCCAGCCCGTGGAGGGGTGTTCCCCACTCCATCTCAACCGACTCACCGACTCACCTAGGAACAGTATAGGCGTGCCCGAGTTTGTCTCCTCGCTATCTAAGAGCCGGTTGAGTTGACAGTAGGGATTAATCATCATTCTCTCTCAAAGGTGTGAGTTGCAGCCCCTCCCTCCTGTCACTGTAGCAAGGGGAGGGGAGGGGAGGAAAGGCCTAGGGCAGGGAGACCAGGCTGTCAGACCCAGCCCACCTCCCCCAACACTCCCACCCTCCACCCCCGACCCTTACCCCCTGTCAATGGGTTGTTCCTTGCTCTGTGTCTGTCGATGATAACTGTTAGGATTCCTGGGGTGGGGAGTCACACCACCCCTCTCCCATATCACATGACCCCATCAGTCTTTCCCTTTGGAAAACCCAGCCCTTGTAGGTCGCGTGTCTATCTCGCCAGCAAGAAGGACACGAGACAGTCAGGATCCTTCCACAGACGTTTATTGCGGCGTTGATTGCAGAGGCGAAAGACCATGAAAAAAGGAATGGTGCTACTTAAATAGGCCTAGGCTAGACGTGTTTCTACCTAATTGGTGCACGCCATGATGCCTCATTAGTATGCTCTGGGTCTGAGCTGCGACCCGCCAAACCTCTACCCACGCATGCACAGTAGGGCGCGGAGTGGAGTAAACAACAGCACATTGCTGATTCATCACAGGAAATGGGCGCCATCTTGTAATGGCGAATGTGGCTTCCTACAAGCCCTCTCCTGTGGACTCATACATCCTGGGAGGCACAGAATCTATAGCTGCATGTCCTTACAGATGCCATTTAGACCAGGGATCAGCTAGTTACCACAACCTGCCTCCCAGTCTTGGCCAAGGCAAATAATTGTAGTTGTATTCAGACGCCCACATCTCTCTGAAGACTACTCTGACTACTGCCAGAAGTTGTGTGGTTGGCTTGCCCTTAAGGATTGGGCCTCTGTATTGTACCTTGTGTGGCTGGGGTTCTGCGTTTTGCACTGCACGGTTGAGGCCCAGCACTGTGCCCTGCATAGCTGCTGTTCTGCACTGTGGCCTGCATGGTTGGGGTTCTGTACTGTGCCTTGCATGTCTGGAACTCTGTGTTCTGGCCTGCATGGCTGAGGCACTTCACTGTGCCCTGCGTGTCTGGGGACTCTATGTCAAGCCTGGGCCCGTGCCTTCCTGTTCTCTTTTGAATATACATAGAGTAGTATAGCTAGTCTGTCTCATTCCTTTAAAATGTGGCTTGAAGATATCTTCTAACATCTCATTGGCCAGAGTGTGTCACGTGGCCACATCCAGGCCAGGGAGCACCGCCCCAGGAGGACACTGCCTCATGTCCAGGGTGTGCAGTCGCCCAAATGCCACATCCCGAAGAGGATCCCCAAGTCTGTTCCAGGGTCTGACCTGACTTCTCACAGCTCTGCCATGTGGCTAGAGGGCAAGGACAGACTTCCCTGGTGACAAGCTGAAGGTTTCCCAACACGCTGCAGGCCAGACAGATGTGAGGTGAGATCTTCAACAGCCAAAAGCTGTTTGAATCTTCTTTCTGCCCCGAAGCTGTTCCTCTCTTCCCGGGAGTGGAGGAGGACGAGGCGTGTGGGTTGGATGTGACCCGTCAACGTCTGAGCCCAGAGAGTGGAGGCAGATGAGAGGCGAGCCTCAGAACGATTCTCCGAGACACATTGTCAGAGCATCAAATCTCTGGCGACATAATTTAACCGGCTCACGCTCCTCACGCTCCTCACGCTCCTCACGCTGCGGCCAGACACGCAGCGCGTTATCAATGCTCGCCAGCCGTGGCTCTGGCCTGCTGAGGTGCAGGTGACTTTGAAACAGAGGAAGCCTCTTTTGTAGTTGGGAGAATGGCAGGGTGCAGACCACTGAACTTTAGAAGAAAATGAACTATCGCTTCAGACAGATCTGATCTCCGCCTCCCTTTCTTTTTCTTAAAGATTATGGAGGCTCTGCTCTGGAAAGGACCCTGGGCTTCCACAAGACATCTGCGGCGCCTCTGCCTTCCCAGGAGCCTGCATGCCAGTGTCCTCCCGCAGAGCAAGCCCCGCCTGCCCCCATCCTGGTTATCTACAAAAGAGCCAGTCCAAACCTCCCCAGAGGCCTGTCAGTCACTTCCTGCATCTCCCCTGAGGCCCCTGCAAGGCTTCCATATCGCTTAACTAAGAGGCGGCTTTGGACCGGTCTGGATGTAGTGTGTCAGGGTATAATGGGGCCAACCGAGAGCTAGAAAACCTGAACTCTCCCCTGGCAGGATCCTCTGGTCCCTGCCTGGTGCGCCCTGCTTTGGAAAGTGGGAGCCCCCCCCCCCGTGACTTGAAGCACCCACCACCACCCCAGTATTAAGTGCAAAGAGGATACCTGCTTTGCTTGTGAAGGCCCTTCCATTTCCGAATGAGGAAAAAAAAAACTTCAGAAACTGTGTGCAGAGGTGTGAGGGAGGGGAAAGACAAATGGGAATGGGGAGACTGCAGGTTTGAGGTTTCCCCAAACCTCCAAACCTCCACCAAGAGGCTGGCACCCCCAAGAGCCCAAGATCTTTGTGTATACCTTTTTTAAAAAGTTGAACGGCATTTCTCAAAATTTACACGGTCAGTAATTACACAGGAGACAGTGTCGGCATCCTGAGCCGATGGCGAAGAGACACGCAGACAGAGATGCCACTCGCCCCAGGCAGAAAGGCCACCCGAGAAGACACGGTAAGGAACGCGGGAGAGGACGCTGGGATATGAGGGCCCTGGACAATTTTTGGTGGGAATGTTCATCAGTGCCCTGATGGAGACCAGCATGCAGATCCTTCAAAACGCTTAAAGGAGGAGGATTTCTACACAACCCAGCTCTGCCGACAGTGCGGAATGCAAGGGAGAAGTTAAAGGTGTAGCGGAGATGCCTGCTCACCCAAACGCTCTTCACAATCCAGGCTTGGACCCAGCCTGGGCGCCCACTGGATAAAGGAGTTCACAGTGACATACTCACCTCTGGTCACCGTAAAGGAAGACGTCTGTAAAGCACGGTGTTAGGTGAAGTAAGCTGGGCTGAGGAGCTTGTGTTGTGCAAGTCGGTGTGTGCGGTGGGGGGAGGGCAAGAATATAGCTGAGAAACAAGAAGAGGCCAATACGGTCACATGTATTTAAGTACAGATGGAAACAGCATTGCCGCGCACGTGCGCGTGCATGCGTGCATGCGTGTGTGTGTGTGTGTGTGTGTGTGTGTGTGTATAAGATTGTCCATCTGAATGGAAGTCAAGGATTGACAGTCCATATCTTTCTTGTTTCTCCTCCTTTTGATAGCATATTATTAGTGTGTGAGTGTTTGTGAATAAGTGTATGTGGTGTGCAACAGTGTGAGCATGTGTCTGAATGTGTGCATAAGTGTGTGAGTGTGTATGTGAGCATGTATGTGCATAAGTGATGTGAATGTGTGTAAGTGTGAGCATGTATCTGAATGTGTATATAAGCATGTGTGTATGTGATATGAATGTGTATAAGTGTGAGCATGTATCTGAATGTGTGTATGTGTGTGTGTGTGTGTGTGTGTGTGTGTGTGAGCCTGCACGTCTTGTGGAATGTATCTAGAGGTCTGAGGACCTCGTGGAGCGGGTTCTTCTACCTTCACATGGCTTTGGGGATCCAGCTGAGTTGCCACGCCTTGCCCAGGCAGCATGACATCACCTGCTGAGCCATCCACCCCACCACCCATCTTCAGGGACTCTCACTGAACCCAGAGTTCATCCGATTCTAGCAGACCGACTGGACCCCAGGGATCCTCCTTTCTCTTCCTCTTGGGGTTACAGGCACAGAGAGTCACGCCTGTCTCTTTTAATATGGATTCTTGTGCTTACACTTCTGATACACCTGAATAACCGAGTTACTCATGGCTCCGTTCACGCAGGTTTTATTCTGTGTGGGTTTTACTGTGGGTGCCTCCCTGTGTCCGTGTGTCAAGGATAACCTCGAAGGCCCTTGGCCAACAATAATGACTAGATGTGAAAGGCAAGCGTGCTCAGAAAGGACTGGAGCAGTTTGGTTGCTAGTAGAACCACCAGCTCTATAAGAGTAAAGGGAGCCTCGGCTTATCTTGAAATCCCATTTGGAGCTGGGTCAGCAGATCAGGGGCACCTCCTAAGGGGACAGTCGGAGGCGCTCCAGACACTCTCCCTCCCAGACTCAGCCTCCTTCAGACACCTAGAGGAGATGCACATTTATATCTCACCATGGTTAGTTTAATGTCAACCAGATGCAAACTAGAGTTATCAGGGAAGAGAGAACCTCAGCTGATACCAGCACGCCTGTGTAACAGCCCATGGTCACTACCCTTCCCCTGTGGATTACCCACAAATACAGAGACCTTCGAGAGTCAGGTGTCCCCCGTGGTGGAGAAAAGCCAGAGCTGATTGTCTCTCAATGTGATCAAACACGTTGACAAAAAGAACTGGGTGGAGAAGGGTTTTCTTTGCCTTAAAGCTTGTCCTCCATCATCCAGGGGAGTCGTGGCAGGAACTCCAGGTAGAACACGGAGACAAGAACTGAAGCAGGGAATTCTTAACCTTTTTACTAGCTCACTCCATATGTTTGTGTCTGCTTTCTTGTAGCACCCTGGACCACTGTCCAGGGGCGGCATCACCCAAGGTGAGCTGGACCCTTCCAGTGGTCAGTGGGAGATGGCATTGATCTTTTCCAGGAGTCTGGTTACACACCCAGGAACTTTGCTATTAAAGCTACTTGATGATTATCTCCTATGATACCCTACCCTACCCTACCCTACCCTACCCTACCCTACCCTACCCTACCCTACCCTATCCTATCCTATCCTATCCTATCCTATCCTATCCTATCCTATGTTGTGTTCGGCTTTCCGATACCCAGTCTAAATTCCGGGAATGGGAGTGCTGCCTGCCCCCCAGCCCACAGCTTTCCATGAATCCGTGGACAAAAGACAGACACACACACACACACACACACACACACACACACATAGAACTTGCCTTCTGACATAATTGCTGGTTGCTACTGTCTCCTGCCTGGAAAAGTTCACTCTTATCAATATTCTTATCTCTATACCTCCAGCCTGCCCTAAACTGCGTTGCTAAGTTACATCCCCGACTGCCTGCCTGTAGGAGTGGCCTGTGTGGCCACACCTTTTTGAGAGTTCACGTGGCTGGTAACCTCTCCATCAGAAGCATGGTGAACTCTCTCCTTCCTCCCCTGCATCTCCCTCTTTGCCTCCAGAGACTCAGAAGTCCTGCCTATCCCTTCTCCTGTGTGTGGGTTTAGTTTCCCCCTGTGTGTGCAATAGTTTCCCCTGTGTGTGGGGTGTGTATTTTACCCATATGTGTGGGTGTAGTTTCCCTGTGTGTGTGTGTGTGTGTGTGTGTGTGTGTGTATGTGTGTGTAGTTTCTCCGTATATGTGAGTGTAGTTTCCCCATGTGTGTGGGTGTACTTTCCCCATGTGTGGGTGTAACTTCCCTGTGTGGGGTGTACTTTCCCTATGTGTGGGTGTATTCCCCATGTGTGGATGTGGTTTCCCCATGTGTGTGGGTATAGTTTCCCCATGTGTGTGGGTGTACTTTCCCTGTGTGTGGGTATAGTTTCCCCATGTGTGTGGGTGTACTTTCCCTGTGTGTGGGTGTAGTTTCCCTATGTGTGTGGGTGTACTTTCCCCATGTGTGGGTGTAGTTTCCCTGTGTGGGGTGTACTTTCCCCGTGTGTGTGGTGTACTTTCCCCTGTGTGTGGGTGTACTTTCCCTGTGTGTGGGTGTAGTTTCCCCATGTGTGTGGGTGTACTTTCCCCATGTGTGTGGGTATAGTTTCCCCATGTGTGTGGGTGTACTTTCCCTGTGTGTGTGTGTAGTTTCCCCATGTGTGTGGGTGTACTCTCCCCATGTGTGGGTGTAGTTTCTCTGTGTGGGGTGTACTTTCCCCGTGTGTGGGTGTAGTTTCCCCATGTGTGTGGGTATAGTTTCCCCTGTGTGTGGGTGAAGTTCCCCCATGTGTGTGGGTGTAGTTTCCCCTGTGTGTGGGTGTAGTTTCCCATGTGTGTGGCTGTACTTTCCCTGTGTGTGGGTGTAGTTCCCCCATGTGTGTGGGTGTAGTTTCCCCATGTGTGCAGGTGTAGTTTCCCCATGTGTGTAGGTGTAGTTTCCGTGTGTGTGTGTGTGTGTGTGTGTGTGTGTGTGTGATTCCCTGTGTGTGTGGGTAGTTTCCCCTGTGTGTGTGTTTGTAGGGCCAGAGGTCAGCACTGAATATCTTCCTCCATCACATCTTCACCTAACTTTCCAAGACAGTCTCTCACTGAACTCAGTGCTTCCCAGCTGGCTCTCCTGAATAGCAGCAAGTCTCTGGAACCCTCATGTCTCTGACCACATCCCCTTTATACTGGGGTTATAGGTGCCTCCTGTCTCCGCAAGCTTTTATGTGGATTCTGAACATCCAAATAGGTCCGCATACTTGTTCAGCAAGCGCTTTACCACCGAACCATTTCCCAAGTCCCAGAAGGTCATATCTGAAGTCTGGATAAGTGTGTGGATGCCCGTAAGCTGTCATTTGGAACCCATCCTGTCTTCCCCTTTTAAGCAAGTTACTCTTCAGGACCTGGCTGGTATCCTTCTCCTGTTCACCGTGACCCTGTCCTCACCGACTGGGACAGTTTACACGTTACAATGAGTTATCCAATAAAGATGGTTGGCCCAAGATATGCAGCAATTAAAAGGAGTCAATTGTACATTTCTTGAAATTCTAATTAAGAACCCTCGAATGGATGTCTTATTTTGATCATTCGGAGGGCACTGATACAAATGAAAAACGTTTTGTGGGAACTCAGCCATGCGTCAGCAATTATATTTAATTCTCAGTTGAGTGAATTTTAATCAGCAATGTTATTATAGGCACACATGGCCATGTGGAGAGGAAGAGGCCCTTTATTTATGGGGCCTGGGACCTCATTACCTTCAAGTTCAGATAGGCAAAGAAGCACAGCAAAGACAGTCCTTGGTCAGCAGCCAGGGGCTCGGGGCTGGGGAGATGGCTCAGAGGTTAGGCGCTCTTCCAGCAGACCCGAGTTCAGTTCCCAGCAGTCATGATGAGCAACTTACAACCACCCATGACGGCTCCAGCTCTCTTCTGGATTCCTGAGTCACCTGCACTCACGTGCCCAATCCCCTCCCAAGCATATATACATAATTAAAATAAGATCAACATTTAAAAAAGATTAAGTTATAAAATAAGTTAATTTTAAAAAGAAGGCTGAGAGACAGCTCAGTGGTTACCAGCACTGAACGCTGCTCTTGCAGAAAACCCAGGTTCAGATCCTGGAACCACACGGCGGCTCTCAACACATTACCTCCGTTCTCGGGGACCTGATGCTTTTTCTCTGACCTTCCGGGGCACTAGACATCCATGTGGTGCACAGACATATATAAAATACTCTTACACGCAAAATAAATTGATTATTTATTTAAAAAAAAAAACAAGAGTCAAGTCGGATATGGTTGTATATCCCTTTAATCCCAGAACTAGGGAGGCAGAAGAGGGTAGACTCTGTGAGTCCAAGACCAGCCTGGTCTACACAGAGAGTTCCAGGTCAGAGTTCTAGACTGGAGTCCCTGACTTTAAAAGCCATTACTGTAGAGAGCTTAGTCCTTGTTACTGAAAGTCACCCTGAGGTGATGTGCAGGCCACTTGCTGGGGAATATGGAGAGTCGGTAAGCACACCATCCCATCTTGATGGGACTTTGCTAACGGAGCACACCTACCTAATCCAGGCTGCGCCGCCAGGCGGGCGCCCACAGCCCACAGGCTTCTGTGACCCCTCCAGCTCGCAGCACGCCAGTTGGTCAGCTTCCTCTGCTTTCCCTAAGGATCACATCGGTCTGCCTGCTTTCTCTTCACATAAAGACAAGAATCAAGGCCTTTCCTGAATGGGGTTGTAGATGGGATGCCCCCACAGTGAGGTTGGCCTCGTTGCTCAGGGTCACCATTTTCACTGGGAGGTGATCGTGCTCATCCCACCGTGGCTGGACCACAGCTTCCATCCAGGCTGTGGCTTCTGGGAGTTACATGGCTGCCATGTACTCTGTCTTAGTCAGGGTTTCTATTCCTGCACAAACACCGTGACCAAGAAGCAAGTTGGGGAGGAAAGGGTTTATTCGGCTTACATTTCCACATTGCTGGTCATCACCAAAGGAAGTCAGGACTGGAACTCGAGCAGGTCAGGAAGCAGGAGCTGATGCAGAGGCCACGGAGGGATGTTTCTTCCTGGCTTGCTTTCTTTGGCTTGCTCAGCTTGCTCTCTTATAGAACCCAGGACCACCAGCCCAGGATGGCACCACCCACAAGGGGCCCTCCCCTCTTGATCACTAACTGAGAAGATGCCCCCAGCTGGATCTCACGGAGGCACGTCCCCAGCTGAAGCTCCTTTCCCTGTGATAACTCCAGCCTGTGTCCAGCTGACACACGAACCAGCCAGCACAGCCACTCTTGTTCTCCAGCCCTCGTACCTACACTGGATATTTACCCAGCACTTGGAATAGTGACAGCCTCCTAGGTAACCTCTTCCTCCCTGTGGGGCTCTGAAGATGGCCCATGACATCATAAAACTCTTAGTCTAGGGGCTGGGCTGCAGAGATGCCTTTGCCAGTAAAGTCCTTGTCATAAGCTTTGGAGTCCTTGTACACATGTTATAAGGCTGGATGTGCGTGCAGTCTCTGTGCCGGGTAGCTAGAGGCAGAAGGGCCCCGAGGCTTGCTGACTAGCCAGTCAGCCCAGACCAGGGAGCTCCAGGTTCACCCTGTCCCCCCAAAATAAGGTGAGGAGTGGCTAAAGAAAATACCAGACATCATACCCCTCCCCAACCCGGTCTCGGACCCCCTGCCCTATGCACTGCCTTGAAAGGCTCAGTAGCTCTGTATCCAGAGTCCCTTGGCAAGGAATTTGGAGTGCTTTGCAGTGTCTGGAACTTCAGATGGAAATACTCAGAGCTGTCACTCACATGTCGGGGTCTCCCAGTGAGCAGAACTGGTGGTCAGAGCCTTTCAGTGGCCTCAAAGTGGCCAGACTCCTTATGTAACTGTTCTAGGATCCCTGGCCAGGGAACAGAGAAAGGGAAGCCTCATGCTGAGACCACGGAGGGGACAGCATCTTGTAAGATCTGTGAGCTTCCAAAGTTTGGGTGATGGGAATGAGAGAATGTTTCTTGTGAGAAGGGTGCACCAGAGTGGTGGGCAGCTGGTATCTGTGAGCCTCTTCATAAAACACAGTCTGCAGCCTGCCTTCTTCAAAGCTGAGCCAGGGCTCTTCCACCTTGCTGTGTCCCCAACACGCCAATCTGTTATAGCTTACCTATTATAGGATACCTGTTATAGCTCACCTGTTATACCTTACCTGTTATAGCTCACCTGTTATACCTTACCTGTTATACCTTACTTGTTATAGCTCACCTGTTATAGCTCACCTGTTATAGCTCACCTGTTATACCTTACCTGTTATACCTTACTTGTTATAGCTCACCTGTTATAGCTCACCTGTTATACCTCACCTGTTATACCTTACCTGTTATTCCTTACCTATTGTAAGACACCTGTTATAGCTCACCTGTTATAGCTCACCTGCTATAGCCCACTTGTTATACCTCATTTGTTATAGCTGACCTGTTATAGCCCATCCATTATAGCTCACCTGTTATAAGACACCTTTTATAGCTCACCTATTGTACCTCTCCTGTTATAGTTCACCCATTATAGCTTACCTGTTATAGCTCACATGTTATACCTCACCTGTTATAGCTTACCTGTATCATGGACAATGCTTGTCTCCTGCTTTATTCTAGGGAAGACAGATCTTCTTTTTCTTGTTGCGACTCCTGAAAATGTTGCTGGTTTTACTTCAATCTGTCCTCCAACCATTGCAGTAGAGGCCCACTGACTGCTGACATCTGACTGTACAAATTCTTGATAAATACTGAGCCATTATGTATCTTGCCCACTGAGTCCAGATGTGTAAGGCTATGAATTCTTCTAAGTGCATCCTGTTCTACCTGTCATAGCTCAGCCATTACAGCTCACCTGCTACAGGACACCTTTTATAGCTCACCCAATGTACCTCTCCTGATATCGCTCATCCATTATAGCTCACCTGTTATACCTCACCTGTTACAGCTTACCTGTATCATGAACAATGCCTGTCATGATGACACTGGCCATGCTGGTGTCGACTGTGTTCCCAGTACCAGGAGACAACTGAGTGACTGACTGCACATCAGGCAAAGAGATCTGCCATGAACCCTTGAGCCCTCACGCAAGCCTGAAGGAGCCCTTACTTGGTGAAATCGTGACCCAGCTAAGCTTCCAAAGCCGGGGCTGTTCTTTTAAGGACTATGCCATACTATAACCTACTCAGTACTGGGTTGTCACCAGGGACACTTGAATGCAAGGTGGGAGTGTCCGTGTGAACCAGCTCAGGTGACAGGAGACGTACTGTCAATGCAGAGATCCACATACATTTGGAGCAGTCTTGGGTAAGGTGCAGCTACAGTTTTAGGCCAGCTAAGGTCTGTGTCTTAGGCATCTGCCATATCTGGGTATTCACCAAGTCCCTTCGATCTCTGTCAAGAATGCAGAGTGTGGGAGGTCCAACAGTCTACTGACAGAGAGAATGGACAGGTAGGGACTGTCCAGCTGTGGGAGAGGTCCACCCACTGGATCTGCCCCAGCCAGCTGCAAGCAGTGCCCAGTCAGGGGTCACCCCTGGAAGGAGGTGAGCCTGGGAATCAGAATAGCTCCTTACCCAGTGTCTGTGGCAGCGTCTGTGCCCTCTCTCTGTTTCTCTTGGTTACCGTCTCCCTGCTGGTCCAGCCTCTGGCTTCGGCTTCATTGCTAAGTTCTTTTACCCCATTCGGGCTGGAGGTGTCTCAGTGCAGAATTTTGGGAGCTGCTGCTGCTTGGCTCACATATCTCTCCTCACCAGACCACTAGCCGCTCTGTCTCACGTTTCACTGGACCTGGATAGTGCGTGAATGGGTCCCCAGGTGACAGAGGCCCACGTCTCTGTGAATTCCTACTTCTCCCCAAACCCAGCCGTTTTGGGGGTGTCCAACAATTCTCTGGTCAGGTACTAGAGAAGGTAGATAGAATCTTTAGAAAGAACTGGGGCCTGTGCGTGGAGGGATCAATCAGATGTGGGTCTGGAGCCAGCTGGGGACCTCATGGTGGCCCTGTGTGTTCAGGGCCTGTAGGAGTTGGACGTTGGATCTGGGCAGGACTGCAGGCTGGGACGGGCGTGGGAAGTTCCCGGGAGCCAGGGGCCGCACTGCTTGCGTCTCTCCGGCTGATCATCTCATCTCGCTGGGCCCCGGCCACCAGAGCACAGTGCTGTTTACAGCCCTCGCTCAATCAATCACCTATTCACACAGCTTGAAGATTATAGCTGCTCACTCGCCATTTCCAGTCCGAGTTGTCATGGCGTGTCTCAAGGGAGGCATGGGCACAGCTGTGTTACAGTCAGCAGGCTCCTTTCTCCATGGCAACCAACGGGTGGATGAGGGCCCTGCTGCCTCACTGCCTCCAGCGCCTACCCACCCTCACCCCCAGGAGTGATGGGCTCGGGTCCTTCTCCAGCACCTTCATGCCTTCCAGCCAAGACTCATAGCCGTGGTTGATGAATGGCAGACCATTTGTCATAGCATAGGGCAGATGTGCCCAGCTGTCGACCCTCAACAAGGCCCTCTTGCTCTTCCTGGGCGATAAGATTCAATCTATTGTCTGTTTGTTGTGAGCGTGTTAGCATCGAGCTTGGGTCTACTCGTAAGTTTTATTAATGAGACTAGTGTTCCCGGCCCACTCCAGTGACAGGAGATGGGCAGTATGGAGAGGCCAGCTGTCCAGCTTGGGGGGAGGGCGAGGACTTGTGCCTGTAGGAAGAGCCGTCGCTCCACCCACGCTCTGGCAGTGCCGTGGGTGTGTGGACGGAAAGGACTCCATCAGCCTCTGTCTGATTGGCAGAGTTCGCTGAGGCTCTACAGATGAACCAGATCCTCACCTTGGGCAAGGCTGGGGGAGCCCCGCCCCCCTCCTCGCACTTTACCACCTTCAGCTCAAGACAGTGTGTGCTCTTTGGGTTGGAGGAGAATCTCATGGATGTGTCCCTAAAAGCAGCATTTTAGATACGGTAGAGGGGGCAAGACACACTCAGTAGTGGTATTTGGGGACACTCCCCTCTCCTTGCAGCTCCTCCTCCTAGACCCCTTTCTGCGGGCATATCCCCTGGGGGCCTCTGGAAGATCCCACTGTGTCCAGTCTTGGCTGTCCTTGTGGATGAGGTCTGAAAACCTCCCTTGGTGTTTCCTCCAGGCTAAGCATCCTGAAAGCGGGTGCAGCAGCTCTGGGTATCCAGCCCCCTCTATCTGGAACACTTCCTTCTTCCAGCTAAAGATTTCAGGCACCCCCAGAGCTCATGTTCTATTCCGACTCAACCCAGAGCAGAGCTGCCTGGGAGGCTGGTGGCTCCTTGACGTCCTCAAAGTCCGATCCATTATTAATCACAGTAAATCTGGAATAATCTCTACAAACATATTTTGCTCCCTACAAATATATTTGTGCCAACTTTCTCTAATAAATCTTGTGCCGGGCAGGCTATTGTCTCCCTTTCGCACAGTGTCTCCCGGCTGAAATATTTAAACAATATATGAGCAATAATAAAAATAGCTCGCTGTAGTCACTTTGACTTTAGGAAAACAGGCTCCGATAGGTAGCGGATTTATTACCTACAGAGGAACCGTTGGAGGTTGCATTGGTTTTTTTTCTCCCAGTGGATTTTTTTTCTCCAGTGTTAAAAACACACACACACACAGAGAAAAATCCATGTTTGTCCTGACTTTATAGAAAAAGGGCAAGACACTATTCTTTCTAGTGAGAAAGGCTGCAAAGCAACCTTGGGAAGAAAAAAAATAACCTTCCTAATCTGGTCCATTGTTTTCCCTGTCTCCTCTGCAGGAGGGGCGTGTAGCTGAGCCCCAACTCATCTGCTTGATGGGGGCTCTAGCAGGAATTTTCTCTGTCCAATCACATTAGGGCAGTGGAAGGCCTGTTACTGGACCGGAAAAGGGAGGCAGAGCTAGGAGTCGGGGAGACAGACAGTTCACAGGAGGAGAAGGGAGGAGAACTGAGATGGCTTCAAACGTGGACCTGCGTGGCATTTACTAGCCACAAATAGCTATGTTTTTATAAGGTTAGAAACTTTGGGATAAAGCTTTTGTCATTATCAGTTGGCTCTAAAATTATTGTATTGACATCTTGCAAATTGTAATATTATTTATATATAAATCTGATTGGCTGGTTAAGTATTAAGAGTCTTGGCTCTACTGGGCAATTACATGGTGAGGTGGCAGCTCGTGGGGTGTGTGGAGTGTTCTGTGTTAGTGAGAGGAACTCGGGGTCCCCTGCCGGATTGATGGCAGGCAGAGGGACTGCCAAGTGAGGCGGCCCAGCACAGGCTCTATGTCCCCACAGGGCCGGATAGTTTGTGGGCCTAGAGACCGGCAGCTCCAGAGAGTTGGCAGCGGCAGGAGCACGGAGAGTGGTCAGAACCCTCTGAGTTGGCGGGTCCGCCTTTTTAATATTCCCTGTGATGGGTGGCATGTCTCACAGTCCCTGGGTCCTCTGAATTTGGTAGATATGACATGCTGTGTATGGATTTTCTTCATGGGAGGCATGTCCCACTGTCCCTGGGTCCTGTGCATGTCTCACCAGCTCTGATTCTTTTGTAGACTGGGAGGCATGACCTTTTGCCCCTGGGTCCTCTTCAGAATAAGAAGCAACTCCCTCTGCTCCCAGATCTTCTGCTTTATGGGAGGTTCACATTGTCATCCGCTTCCTACCTACCTTCTTGTCCACCGGACTGTCCCTTTCTCAAGCAATCATATCATTGTCAACCCTACATCTTCTTCTATTCCTCGAGGGGGAGGTGGAAGATGTGGAACTTTGGTGACATGACAGAAAAAAGGGCCAGAAGACTTCCCCCAGCTCTTTTGCTTAAGGTTTTAGCAGCTACAAACTAAATCTAGCTTGTCTCCTGGGTTGTTTTCTCTGAATCACACAAAGAAATATTTATTGTCAAAGATTATGTCCCATTTATGTTAACAGGAGGCCGTAGAGATGTCACAGAGACTGGTTGTGGAGGCATGGAGGTTCAATGACAGGGGAAGCCCACCACATGATGTGGGGCATGGGGGATGGGAGGTGGAAGGTAGGTGTGGGGGAGTCTGAAATCCACAGGGACTTCCAAGGCAGACACTCCAGTTTCCTAACCAATGCTACCAGTAATTAAGGACCATTAGGGCACTGATTAGCAAGAGGAGACTGGGAGGGTGGGAGGGAGGCCGGGAGGTTTGGTTGTTGTGCTGTGTGGTGTGAGGGTCTAGCGGCTGGAAGGTCTCAGATAGTTTACTTACCATTTGTCCTACAGGTAACAATGTCTGAGCCACCCAAAGGAGCACCTGGGGAGAATCGTAATGTGGAAATCCAGCCACTTGGATGACTTTTGGAGTCCAAGATGACCCTCTGCAAAGGGTGACAGCCACTGGTTCTGTGATTAGCAGTCACAGTTGGCAGGTGACATTGAGCCTCAGTGACTCTTCGGTGCCATTCAGCCACTTCAGGAAGCCAAGAATGGCAGGAGTGGGGGTGGGAGGGCCCAGTGGAATGTTTTCTGTGAGCACAGGGTCCTGAACCAGTAGGATCAAAACCAAGCATGGCTACGTGTGCCTGGACCCCGGCTATGGTAAAATGGAGACAGGAGGATTCCTGGACAGAGTCCAGCCAAACTGACAAGCTCTGGGCACAGTGGGAGATCCTGTCTTGGAAACAAAATAAGAGTGGAGAAGGAACTCAAGACACCTGACTTTTGACCTTACACACGCACAGCAGGGAGGAGAGAAAGGGGGAGGCAAGGAGAGAGAAGTATGTCGGGAGGCACATATCCCTCCTTCTTGGTTTCTGAAGTGTCCGAAGCTCTCACGATTGGAAGTAGAGAGGGAGGGAGGAGCTGGAGCCACCAGGGACACTTTGACCCTGGGGGAACCACAGACAGGACAATGTGTTGGGGTCGCTGCTCATCTTCTGGAGAGTGGCTCTGAGTGTGGGGAGCACAGGTTCGTCTGAGTGTAGGGAGCACAGGTTCGTCTGAGTGTAGGGAACTCAGGTTCATCTGCTCCCTGCTTTACCACATGTGGGGATCTAAGCAGTACCAATGCTGAGATACCCTGATACAGTTTCTCCTGTCCTATGACCCACTGCTGGTCCAGGGATAGCAAGTCCAGGGCCATTACACCTTTGATTCCCTATCATCGCCCATGACAGACACGGGCCTCCAGAAGAAATCCCAGAGTCCATGCAGAGTCCGGCTTTGTCTGCCCTGCATTTCATGTCCTGCCTGGACACTGCCTAGCCCCATCCCCTGGCTCTGAGAGCTTAATAGCAAGTTTTAGACTCACAGAACATCCAGCCCCATGCATCTCTGCAGATCTCAGCCACCCATCAGCCTGTGCGGGTTGGGTTCCGACACAGATTAATGGCCCACAGTTGCCAGCATGATTACCTCTAATAGGCTGATTGGGAAATAAGCTATTAATCGCTGTCCCCTGCTGAGCTAACATCATCTCTTCAGCAGGAAGCATGGCATCTGCTGCTGCACACTCTGAACACACCCACAAAGAGGCTCCAAATGGGCAGCCTTTGTGTGTGTGTGTGTGTGTGTGTGTGTGTGTGTGTTCAGGCAGAAGGCCATAGGCTTGCATTTCCTTCTTCCCCAGTGATTTGTTTCCATATCTTTCTGGACACATATTCCAGGGCCTCTAAAAGGCAGCAGGTCTAGACTGAGAGAGAGCTAGATTGGAGTTCTGGTGCAATCTCTACATTATATCAGCCATTTCCTACCTGTCAGTGTGTTCTGGAAGCCTCAGTTGCCCCTCGGTGTCATGATTGAGAAAGTGCGTCAGACACATTCTAGACGTTTGGCTAGAGCTGTTGTCACTGGCTACTCTTCTCACTGCTGCCACAAAAAGGCCCAGCACAAACAATCTAAGAAAGAACAGGTTGACTTTGAGTCGCAGTTTGAGGGTGCAGTCTGTCATGGTGTCAGAGTCCTGGTGGCAGGATTGTGAGCTCATTGCTCCCAGAGTCAGGAGGCAGAGAGAGGTGGACATTGGTTCTCAGCCCAGGGTCCTGGCCCATGGGATGTCACTGCTTGAGCTCAGTGAGTTTTCCTTCTCCCAGTTAAGCCCTCTCTGGAAACATTCTCATAGACAAGCCAAAAGTTTGTATTCTAGGTCATTTGAAATCACTTGATGTTGAAGATTAAGATTAACCATTGCGTTCTTTCTTCTGTCCACTCACCTACCCACCAGTCCACCAGCTCGTCCATTCATCTATCCACCCATCTTTCCAACCACCATCGGTCTACCTATCCATCCACTCACCCATCCTCCTATATCTCTCTCTACTGATTCACTAACTCATCCATCCTTCCATCTTTCCACTTGTCTATCCATTTATCCATCCACTCAACTATCTGTCCATCCATATATCCACCCATCTAGTCTTTGACTTGTGCCTACATCCATTTACCCAGTGTACATCCATCCACTTATATGCTAATCCACCCGCCCACTCAAGCTTCCATCTGCTATCTTATCTACTTACCCCATCTTTCTACTTATTTACCCTTATGTACCCTGTATGTACCCACCCATCCAGCCATAAACCTATTCATCCGTCTATCCATCTACTCACTGAGCCTTCTATTTACCCACATACCCATTCACAATCTAACCATCCATCCACCCACCCACCCAGCCAGCCAACCATCTGTCCATCCATCTACTCATCCACACACCCACACATCCATCATCTATCCATCTATCCATCCATTCATCCATGTATCCATCCATCCATTCACCCACCCACCCACCCACCTACCTATCCATCCATCCATCCATCCACCCACCCATCCATCCAACCAACTACCCACACATCCATTTATACATACTACATGCATACATACTACATATACATATATACATATATATGTATATATACATACACCCACACACACTCATCTATCCATCCATCCATCCATCCATCCATCCATCCATCCATCCACCCATCCATCCATCCGTGTCTGTCTGTCCATCTACCCACCTATCCATGCATCCATGCATCCCCACTGGATGGATGGATGGATAGGAGGTTCCACTGGATAGATATCATTATAACTCACACTTTATAGCAAAAAAACATGAGTCACAAAGAGACCAAGTAACCTTCTTGATGCTACAGATGTGGCAAAAACCACAACTGAAACCCAGAAGTCAGGTCCAGAATCCATGATGTCTGCTCCATTGCTTCCAGCTGATTTTTTTTCTCTGCTACAACTGCAGGCTGTGGCTCACAGGAAAGATAAGGCCTCTATGTGTTGTAGATGATGGGGCACCTTTTTCCTTCCTTCCTATCTCTCGAATATATCCTCCCTTTAAGTGGAAAACACAAGTTTGGTAGATCTGATTTTGAGCAGCTTTGTAGCTGTGCAAGACACTAGATAGCAAGAGGAGCATCTACTCATGAAGCCAGCAGTAGGGTCCGTCCTGGCTAAGCGTCAGTCAGCTCCAGGCTGGCGGGGACGTGGGCAGAGCAGCTGTTGTGTAGGAGCCGGGCTGCTGCCCAGGCCTCATGCAGCGTGCAGCACAGCGGCAGGGAGCTGTTATTGATTCTAACCAGCCATTTGTTATCAGAAAATGAAGGTGCTGGCATTTGGCAAGGTGCACGCTGTGTGTTTATTCCATTCGGAAAAGACACAAACACGTTCTTGGCTAGGGAAGGCTGCTCGGCTGGATTTCTCCTTGACGTCCTCCTCTCCTTGGTGACAAAGGTGTTGTTGCTGAAGGAGCTTGCTGTCCCCAGATGCCCTGGGAATGCTCGGTTACATCATGCTGAAAGTGGCCTGGGAAGTGCTGCCTGCCGCTGAGAAGGAGCAGCCCGTGTGTGCAGGGGACGGAGGCTCCAGGACCGAGGGCTAACAGGAGGAATTTACCCCAGATGGGGTGGGAAGTCATAAAATGTGCTCTCTTGTTGGGAGAGGGGGGAAATGGCTTTCACCAGTGCTGTGCATCCTGCGGTGAGACCGGAGCCCTGGGGTCCTCTGGCTCTGGAGCACCCTTCCAGCCCCTTCCCCTGCCCGTGGCTGCCTCTGTCTCTGTTTGTCAAGCGTTCCCTTCATTCTGTTCAATGGCTGGCCCAGCTTGGCCTTACCTGTGGGTGTAGGTATGCCTCTGTTTGCCAGGAGAAACAGGGAAGACTCCATCTGCCACAGCTCATTCTCTCAGTACCGGGTTTCCATCAGCAGGAACAGTGGGTAGGAAGGTTCCTAAGAAGGACCCCTACCCCATTCCCGACCCTGGTATCCATGCTGCGCACAGTCCCCGGCACTGTGGGTAGGGAAGGCCTTAGTTCTGTGATTACAGCTACATCGAGGGCCTTAAGAGAGAAAAGGTACGTAGGAGGGCTGTGAGATGGTCCATGTGGAGGGACTAAGTGCAGGGACCATGCGGAGGGATTGTATGGAGGGATCATATGGACGGGATCGTGTGGCAGGATCGTGTGTAGCCATCATGGAAAGACCATGTGGAAGAGCAGTGAAGGGCGCTTGGAGGCATATGGAGGGTATGAGGAGGGGCCGTGTGAAGGGGATCCTGCAGACGGGCCATGTGGGGAGGCCAGGCTCCAAGAACTGATGGTGACCAACCCAGGAGTAAGCTTAGAAATTAATTATTTCCCAGGCTCCGCTGAGCCCACCACAGGCCAATACTCACCCACATGGGACCCGCCCAGAGGCCGGGGGAGGGGACACGCCTTCTCTTGCTTATGGACCTAAAGGTTCGTGAGGTGGTTGGAGGCTGCAACACGACACCTGCAGGGCCAGCCGGAGAGGCCCCCACGGAGGATGCTCTGCCCACCGTCCTGAGGAGTCCCGTAGCACAAGCCCAGCGACCTGAGGCTCAGCCGAGCCACTCCCAGCCCCGCACAATCAAAGCCCCCATGCTCTGTGTAGGCCAGCCTTGATCCCCCCACCCTAGACCTCCGGCCTCGGTGGTGAGTGCCGCCTAGGGATGTCGGGGGCACCACTTCATGCCTGTCACTACCTGACCAGGGCCATCCTTGTCCACCTGCTCATTGTCTCCTACTCTCTGGAAGCCCAAGATACACGCTTGGCATCGGCCAGCGGCCCCGCCCTCCGTTCACCAGGGGCCGGAATTTCCCTGCTTGCTTTCGCCCACCCGAGCTTGCCACTGACTTCGGAGCTCTCCCAGACTCACTGTTCATCAGACAGCACGGTCGGAAGCTTTCGTGGCATCGACAGAACCGTGGCTCCAAAGGCTGGCATGCTCAGAGGTGGGCACTGCGGGTTAGCACTTCCACACGAGTTTAGAGTGGGGCGCAGGTCAATGACAGCTTCTGCTGTCCTCTGTCCACCCTCCGCGGGCTGGAACTCTGCAAATGGCTCCCAGCACTTCTCAAAGGCACAGAGTCTTGGTCGTGGTTGGCTCTTTGGTGTTATTTGAACGCTGTCTTTCCCCCTGCCCCCGTCCGTCTCTTGCTTCTCTCTCTAACTGGAAGCCTGTCTGTTCTTGCTTTTCATATTCCTGTCACATGATATTAGCCTGTCACACTCTTCACTTTTAAATAAAAGCAGTCTTTTACAGCAAACATTTTATATTATACCCAAAGCCGTAGATACTTATATATCAAACAATGTGCTAACTGTTAAGTTTCAAACCCAGGGCAAATGGCTGAGGTGCTTATTTAACATATTAAAGCAGACCTGGTTGCCAGGTTCTCCCCCTCACCCCATCTCTTAGTCCCTACCTGCTACAGGGTCCTCTGGCTGGCATACAGCACCCTCTGCCCTGAACCCTTCAGCCCAGGAGGATGGGCAGCTCTTCTCTATATAATCCAACCATGTGTACCTTGGCGTCGGGCTGCTGCATCTGGGCCCTCTCTCTCCTCTCTCCTCTCTCCTCTCTCCGCTCTCCCTCTTGCTCCTTCTCTTTACATGGCAGAGCACTATCTGGTCATGTATGTCCACTCTGGACTCCCCCGATGTCCCTGCCTCTGGCTGTGCTCGGCCACTTATCCATAATAACCCTTCTCCACCACACCGCACCAGGGAGCGGCCCTTCCCTTCCCTTCCCTTCCCTTCCCTTCCCTTCCCTTCCCTTCCCTTCCCTTCCCTTCCCTTCCCTTCTCCCTTTTTATTTCTTTTTGTCATTTATCAACAATCTTGGCTTGCGGATTTGGGGAGGCCGCACTTTTCTTACTCAGGTTCAGAGAAGCCCATGGTCTATCACAAGGCCAACTGTTCACAGGGGCACCACTCTCCACAGGCGGGCAGCAAATCTGCCCTCTCCTTGTCCACTGTCTCCTCACCGTGAGAAACAGCCCTAGAAGGAACACGCAGAAACTCTAAGCCGCAGGCATCTCCTCCCACACAGGGAACCCTCAGGTCCCTTCCCCACAGGATCCCAGCTGCGTTCTTTAGGACAGACCCCTGCAGGGGCCATATGGAGATCTTGTCATTCTGACCCATGCACCCATGGGATCAAGAGCCAGCCGAGCACTTGTTACAATTCTCCTGATGTGTGAGGGAAGTTCTCAAGAGACTCGGAAATAAGCCTCTGGTTAGAGCTCCTGTGTGGAGTGTGAACGCATGCTGTGTCTCCACTGGCTGACAAACCCACCCGGTGTGATGGGGAGGTGGCTCGGTAGCTAAAGGAGCTATCCCACAAGCTGGAGCACTGGAGATCAGATGCCCAGCACCCACGCAAATGTCGTCTAGCAGCTGGGGGCTGTCTGCAATTCCTGAAACCGGAAGCGGAGACAGATGATCCCTGAGGCCAACTGACTAGGCAGAGGAGCCAGTGTTGGCAAGGTCTGGGTGTAGGAAGAGACCTTACCTCAGAGGATAAAGACGAGAAGGCGGAGGAAGATAACTGACATCGGGCCTCTAGACACATGCATCATTATACACATGTGTACGATGGGTAACACACACATACACCCATGTGCCAAAAAATAAAACACATTAAAAAAATCAAATCAAAGTCCCTGCAGGGCCTGTACTTCATAATCTCCCTCCCACAGCCAAGTGTGTGCCAGTGCTGGGCTGATAAGTTAGTTACAGCAGTGCGCCGAGGGCTGAGCAGGGGTGTGGCTGTGGTTTACATTTGTGGTAGAGATGTGATACAGTGGAAATGAGTCCCTAGGGTGGACCTGGGTTTCTCGTCAAGCTGCCCCTCCAAGCTCGTGATGGCGCGTGCCAACCTGAGAAGATCTAGAGTCACCTGGAAGATGGGCCTCTGGGCATGCCTGTCAGTTATTGCTTTAACTGAGCTGGGAAGAGTTGTCCACTGTGGGCGACTCCATTCCCTGGTTGGGATTCTGGACTGTGTAAGTAGACAGAGGGAGCTGAACAGAAGGGTGCATTCATTTCCTGCTGTCCTGAGTTCCCCTGAGATGGACTGTACCCCTGAACCATAAACCAAAAACGAAAAAGGCTCTACTTGTCCTAACTTCCTCTCCTGTCACTGCGATAAAGCACCGTAATGGAGTACCTCAAGGAAGGAAGGGTTTGCTGACTCACAGGGTAACACCTTCCCATTTCAGGGAAGTCAATCAGCTAGTGACATCACACCTATGGTTAAAAGCAGAGAGGGGGAGAGAGGGAGAGGAAAAGGGAGAGGGAGGGAGAGGGAGAGGGAGAGGGAGAGGGAGAGGGAGAGGGAGAGGGAGAGAGAGAGAGAACGCATAACAAGAGAGAGAAAATGCATGCATGACTGTACTCAGTCGTTTTTCTCCAAGCCCCAAGCCTAGGGGATGATGCTGCCCATGGTGGGCATAATGAATAATCAAGACAATCCCCCACAGTCACGCCCACAGGCCAACCTGCTCTAGACAGTCCCTCACCAAGACTATTCTTCCAGCTTGAGACTAACGGTGACTCCCTGAAGTTGCTTTTGTCTGCATTTTATCATGGCAGCATGAAAATACTGACCCAGCAACCGAAGGCGCCAATTGTTAATCTAACATTTTCTGTATACCCCAAACCCCGAGAAGCGAAGATGAAAAAGTTGCCACTGTCTTTGAATTCCATTAGAGAATGAAAGTATGTTTTCTGTGTTACTACATACTTTGGGGAAAAAAAGATAGCAGGGCAGGGTTAGAAAGAGATGTTTGGAGGAAGGGGATATTTTATGTCGCATGTTCAAAGAAGCCTTATGGAGTCAGCACCTGTGGGTGTGGAGGACGGCCTGAGCACAATGGGAGGAGGGATGATTACACACGAAGGCCCTGTTTTCGGAGAAGCACCAAAGAGGCAGCAGCATGTGGAAAAAGCTGAGGAGGAAAGATGGGGAAGTAGGGCAGTCTGAGTCACACTGGTCACTTAGGACCTTGCCTTTTGCTGGATGAGTGAGTGGAGAAGCTTCTAGAAGGGCTTGGCAGAGGGGTGGCATGCCTGTCCTCACGTTTGCCCTCCTCTGACCTAGAGCGGACTCCACCTGGCTCTCTCACTCCAGCACTTAGCACTTACTGCTTGTGAATTATTTATGTCTGTCTAGTGCCTCCCCTCAGAGCACATGAGATCTTGGAGGATGGATTTATGCCTAACTCACTCTGTAATTCTCACCATGCCCAGGGTTCTGCAACATCAGGACCACGGCTCCAGAGGGTCATAGAATGCACAATGACAGCCGCAGGGTGGAGGAGGCGGCCATCCTCACCCCTCTGGCTCTGACCTACAGCCAAAGGGGAAGCCTGTCTTACCGATGGACACATGTTAAAGGGTTAAAGGTAATATGTGTCCTTTGCCAAAGTCCTTAAGTGGGGCCTCTTTTTTCCAAAAGAGAAATTTTATCTCCTTAGTCTACCTAAGACAACTCAGGATAGTGGTGGCTCTGTGGCCTCTGGAGAGGAAGGGGGGAGGGAGAAAGGGAGGGGGAAGGTTTGTGGATCCTTCTACCAGAACTGGCTTGGGGCTGCCTTAGACGCCTCCTGGATTGAAACTGGCAGACGTGCTTGGGAACCCAGAAGATGTAAGGATGAGCAAGGCCGAGCCAGTCACCACCAAAGCCACTGTGCTCCTTAGAGAAGTCTGGGTCTGTGCTCAGACACATGTAAAGACACACAGAGATGCACATAGAGACACACAAACACACACAGAGACACACATACACACATATACAGGGATACACAGACATAGATAAACACATATACAGGGATACACAGACATAGATACACACCGAGACACACAGACTCAAACAGACATGCACACATAGACACACACAGATATACACATAAACACACATAGAGACACAGAGATACACACACAGAGACACACAGACACACACTTACACACAGAGATGCACACATAGATATACAAACACAGAGACACACACATGCATACACACAGACACACAGACATACATACAGAGACACACAGACACAAACAGACATAGAGACACAGAGATACACACACAGAGACACACAGACACACACACTTACACACAGAGATGCACACATAGATACACAAACACAGAGACACACACATGCATACACACAGACACACAGACATACATAGACACACAGACACAAACAGACATGCACACACAGACACACATACAGAAGCACACACAGATAAACATACACACAAACACACAGAGGCACACAGATACACACACAGACATACACACACAGATGTACACATTGGACACTTGACACAAATACACTGACAGATGCATACATGCACAGGCGCACAGGCACACAGACACATGTGTGCTCACACACACACACACACAGACCCATACACACACAGATAGATACAAACTCGAATTGTGTATTGCCTAGTGAGAGAAACTTGTTGTCAAGCACCATGGTCCCTGAGTCAACGCCAGGGGACCCAGGCTCATCACGGGCTGCCGTGTCTTGTGTGGCAGAGAAGCAGGAGGTGTCTGCTGCTGGCATAATAATGCAGAAGACACTTGACAGCAAGCTCACTCTCTTTCCTAAGTAGAAAGAGTCTCAAAATGATGGTAAAAACCACAGCACAGTCAGCATACGCGTGCGCGCGCGCACACACACACACACACACACACACACACACACAGGTCACAGTTGTCAATATCTTCTGTGATTCACTGAGCATGACTGTGTGTATGTTTTTGTTCAGCAGCTGATGATGTAAGTACATATGCATACACACATGCACACATACACACACAGGTCACAGTTGTCCATATCCTGTGTGATTCCCTGGCTATGTATCTATTCAGTAGCTGGTGCTGTGGATCTGTTAAGATGACATCACCACAAACCGGAGATGTGTCCTGTGATGTTAGGACAGCTACAGTGTCATCAGGGGGTGTGGCATGATTTGGTCTCTATTATTATATATAGGCCACTATAATACTGTGGCTGCTCATCGGCTGTGTCACTATGGCTGGGTGCATGGCTGTATTTCCTGACCACAGTCCCACAGAGAAGTTATGCAGACAAAAGGAGAAAGTAAGCTGGAAGGAAGATGCACCTATGGGAATATGCTACTGTAGAATTTTCCAGATCACCAGGTAGAATGTCGACAAAGGAACTCGTAAGCACAGCGTGATCTGGCAGCACCCTTGGTCTTTCCTGTACATCTAACCACAAGCTCTTTAAGCATCTGACTCCTCTGTGGCTTTCTGAGCCCTCACCCAATGCCTGTTGGAGTAACCTTTCACCTTCAGTCCCATCCGGGATGAGTTCACGACTTGATACTTTCCATGATCTTCTTGCCCATGAAACACAAGTGCAAAGCATTTTTTGGGGGCAGGCACTGGCCCTGAGGCCACAGAGGGACACACATGGATGTCCTCTGAGTACAGTGGATGGGGTGGATGCTGGCACTCAGGCCAAGCAGAACCTCTGGGTCTGTGGGAGCAGATGGGTTCTTGAAGCCATGTGCTCTTACGGGCAGGCTGGGTTAGTCAATTAGGGAACTGTTAGCTTATTGCCCTGATAAGCCAAGGGGTGCCATGGGGTGCGGCAGAAAGAGGTGGGGTCTGAGTCCACAGCTCTTCTCCTAGCTGGTCACCGTTTGCTGGGGACATTGTTTTCCAGCTGACAGAGGAAAAGCAGAGAAAGCAGAGACTTCACATGACAGGTTTGGGAGAGGCAAAGGCACCAGAGGGAGGCCTGGGCACAAGAACTCTGCATTTCTGGGTCCCGTTGCGTGAAACAATGTGCTGGATATTGCTCAGTGTGAACTTGGGGGGCCAACGGCGCAGGCTGTGCTCCCCTTGCTTCCTTTATGGCTGCTAGAATCTCAAATAGATCAGCAGTTAGTCATAAGTTTGAAATCCAGGCTGATACCCTGGGGAACAGACAGGAAACCCTTGCCTCAAGGAACCCAAGTGACCTCTGCAGTGGGTTCTGATGACCACTGCCCACGGTCTAAAAGTGTGGAAGTGATGAGTGGGGGCCTGGTACACATGTGGAGCTGGCATCTCGGGCCTTGGGGAGCTCTGAGCATGCTTAGCAGGGCCTGGGCAAGCCACTACTCTTGAACTCACCTGGCTGTTGCTGAGGGAGGGGTTTGGGCCAGGTGAGGTGAGCTGGAGCTTATGAAGATCCCAGGAAGGACCGTATTAAATTCACCTAGCTGGGCTCTGACTCTCACGGGACTAACCACAATAGCCACAACCCCAGAGGCTCATTTGTCCTTAGGAAAGGGAATCACACACATTTCTTGAATCCCGTAGTTTCACGCAGCCAAGCTGCAATCCAGGCAGAGGCCGTGTGATATCTACTGGGGCTGTTCAAGGAATGCCGCTGTGGGCCTCCTTGGCTGCAGATAGAGCTGAGCTGAAATTTCTCATGGCAAGCTGTGTAAACCTTTTTCTGACCTGTTCTTTTACTTACAAGAGGTCCCTGCCAGCCGGAGGTGCGAGCATCCAGGCGTGATGGTTCACTAGAGTTTCATTCTTTGAGCTATGGTACTGGCCATGATTTATTTTCTAGAGATCCATTGCTTTGCTTTTAATCAGCTGTACAGTTATTACCTAGATACATTAAAGAATTAACCTCCCAACAATATCTATTATTTGTGTAGTTAGCTGACTTTGGCACTCTGACATGGAAACCATCAGTTAAGTAAAGTTTCAAGGTAAACCTGAGGGGGTCTTACAAGAAGGAAGCAAGATTTAAACTAAACTGCACTAACAATACCTAGCCCTGTAACATAGTGGTTTCCAAGGACTCTTGAACTACTAGCTTATCATTAACTACAGAGGGACGCGATGACTTTGTGTGTATTCTCTAACGTTCATACCTGATTGATTTTGTATTTCCTTGTGCCAGATACTCATGGTAACCATTCTTTGTATACATTTCCCTGGATACATTTTCTCTTCAGTAATGTAATACCAACTTATGAGTATAAAAATTCCTGCCTCAGAAAAGTAAAGTGCATTCAGACGCATTCAGACCTTGTGTGTGTCTGTCTGTCATTCGCCGGACCTGTACCTTCCTGCATACCAAAGACCCTGATTCCCCACAGGAGTGTGTGTTCCGACTGAGTCGGTCCGTGGCAAAAGGGGATACACGGAGCCTTGCAGGACTGACCAAAGACAGTAGGCCTAACAAGGCATGTCACACAATAGATGCATCCTATTCACACAGTGCCTCTGCTTCCCAACACCAACACCCTGGCTCTGTGGGATTTCCATGTATGTCTTTTTTTTTTTTTTAAGGTATGTGAGTACACTGTCACTGTCTTCAGATACACCAGAAGAGGACATCGGATCCCATTACAGATGGTTGTGAACCACCATGTGGTTGCTGGGAATTGAACTCAGGACCTCTGGAAGAGCAGTCAGTGCTCTTAACTGCTGAGCCATCAGTCCAGCTCTCTATGTATGTCTTGGCTTGGCCAAAGAGGGTCTCAGATTGGACATCCAGGCTGAGGACTCTGTGACTGTCATGTGAGCGAAACTGAGGTACAGCTTGGGGGCTGTCATTTAGAGAAAAGCACTAAAGGGTTGTGGAGCACTGGAGGGCACTGAGGTGTCTGAAGCCTACGGGAGGGCTGTGGCTACAGCCTGGGTCTCAGTCTGGGCTGCTGGGAAATGCTCCCCATCTGTAACAACAGAAGTAATTGTTCTTGTATTCTTTTACATATTTGTGTGTGTGTGTATGTATGCATGCACATGTATGTGGTGTGCTTGAACATGCAGAAGTCCAAGGTTGATGCTGGAATCATCCTCCATCCCTCTTCTACCTTATTCCTCAAGACAGGGTGTCTTAATCAAACCCAGAGATCACAGATTCAGGTAGTCTTACTAACCAGCTTGCTCTGGGATCTCTCCTCTCTGCCTTCCTAGGCTGCAACTACAAGTGGGTCACCACGCCCATCTGGCATTTAAATATGTGCTGGAGCCTCTAATTTTTGATTTCACAGGAATCCCTTTAACCACCGAGCAACCCCACCCCACCCCCAGCCTTTGGTGTAATAAAGCTCTTCCTTCTTCCTACATTCTCAGCTTTACTCCTGGCCATGACCCTACACTCCTGTCAGATCCCCCTTGCGCTGTGCTGGTTTTCCTCGGCTGCCTTCTGCCTGGCTCTTGCTTGCTTTCATGGCCTGGACGTCAGTATTGTTGCTGTCGGGACATGGTCTCCTCATAATCACCACTCATTCTGGATCCTAGTGGACTCTCAATGCTGTCATTTCCTTGAGCCATGAGGACTAACGTCCCTGTGGTGTGACAGCTGCTTGTGTGGGGCTCCTTGAAGCTTCTCAACCTTCTTCTTCCATCGGGTCCGCTCCCCTAGGGCTAGCTCTGAACCTGCGGTTAAGGCCACTGCCTTGTCCCCAGAGCCCCGCCGCCAGGCTTCTGGCCATCCTTAGCCAGGCAGCGGTGAGTGTAACAGGGATTCAGTAACAGGGATGTTTGAGTGGACGCAAGCTTCGCATATGGATTCCAGTCTCAAGCCTCCCTGGGCCTTGTAGGGATGGCCCTAGGAGACGCCCCTGCAGAGTCTCCCTGACTGCAAACAGGCCTGTGGCAGCGCTGACGCTGACGGCTTTGTGAAGGGCTTCGGTTCCACGACAACTTGCAGGAGGAGCAGCAGCCAGTGGTGTGGAACGGAGCACAAACATTTTGGCAGGAAGAGATTAGGGGAAGAACATCGTTTGGGGACCACGGCTCTTGTTTGCATGGACTGTTTTACAAACGAGTGGCCCGGCGGCGGCGTGACGGGGCTCTCGCAGGATCGCTCCACGGTGTGCAGTTTCCCGCTCCTCGCTTGGCTCGCTCAGCTCTGAGACCCCCGCTGCGTTGGCGCTGGATTTCCGGTACCTTTGCCGATGCCGACTCGGCTGTCCCTTCATTAAATTACATGTTCTCCGATGGTCCCCATGCAATTATCTAGCACTTCATAGCTCCCTGGCCTTGGATCTGTTTGCGCAGAGCGATATCCCGAAAGTTATGCTTTAATTAATTTCTCCTGGCTCGGCGTCTTCTCTCGTTTCACCCTTGGAAGCACAAACTCCTGGGCTCCCTGCCCTGGTCACCGTCCCTCTCCCAGATGGAGGCGTTGTTTCTGGTCACTGGTTACCTTCTCCCCTCTGTCCTTGGGCAGTCGCTCTTCCTTGGCCTGGAAAGATCCTTGTCCCCCACCCCCTCGCTGGGGTCTAGCTCCTGAGCCTGTAGGTCACCTGCTCTGTTCTCCAGCAGCCCCCGGCCCTGGTTCTTGCTTTGCAGCTCAGGCCGTGGCTGTTCTTTGACTCTCCATCTGCCCAGCTCTGTGTGAGCTGGAGCAGCCATCTGGCAGAAGGGACAGATTTGACAATACCTGTCAGTCACACCACAACAGAGTGATGCTCCAACTGAATACTCCATGGCAGATAAACAGTCTAAGCTGAGACACATTGCTGGGGACCACGGGGCTGGTAGCACAGGCTGAAGATATAATCTCCACACACTGGCAGCCTCTCCACAGAGAGGAGCGTGGAGACCCTAATCCGAAAAGTCAGGTAGCCTCTGGCAGTGCTGGGTGTATGTAAGCCCAGCTTTAAATACAAGCGCCCAGGTCCTTGGGTCACGGCATGCTGTGGGCTGGGCAGGTCCTCTGCGGGGCCCCTATGTCCGACCTCTCGTGCTCTGTCTCTCTCACCTGTTACAGGCAGCTCTGGACTTAATGAGCATGTGTGACCATGCTCCCCGCCCCCAGCATCAATCACGTAGAGAGGGAATAAATGGGGTTCAGCTCGAACCCCAGCAGGAGATGCACCTGGGACACCCGGGGAGTGGATGTGCAACTCAGAGCTCGTATCTGACTGAAGACAGTGTGTACGTGGGAGGAGGGAGACCTGAGAGCTTTCCAGGCTCACAGGAGCTCAGCTAGGGATGTAAACCTGGTTGAACTTCCTGACCAATAGCTTCACCTGTCGGGGGCAAGACAAAGTCGGTGTCCTACCTGCATCTCCAGGGAGACTTGTTAGAGAGCCTGCCCAGGCTCTGATGAAAAACAGCCTCTCTCCATCTCCCAGGTCAGTGGGCACATGTCTCTCCTGCTTCTTCTCCTCCCCTACCTGGAGCTCGGACTTCCCTGTTTCTGGGGCGCCCTCCCTCTCCCTCTTTCTCCCTCCCCCCAGTCTTTCAGTTCTTTGGAGCCTCACAAGGCTGAGTTCTTAGCAGGTTTAAGTGAGTTTGACCCTGGCATCACTGGTAACAGGGACAGGAATTGGATCCTGACCTCGGACTATGTGATGTCTGGGCGGGATGGGGAGAGAATGGCCAACTCAGACTCAACAGGTGTGTGAATCCTGGGGACACACCCACACCCACATTTAGACTCCTATGTGCATATGCATACATACTCTGAACACATGTACATCCATACCACACATATAGATATATATACACATATATATCTACATCACACACACATAAACATATATACCACGTACAAAACATATATACATACAAGCACCTATATGCTTATACACAGATACAGACACACGTCTCTCACAGACACACATATATACACCATATACATATACACACACACCCCATATCATGTACACATATGCATCCACATATACATACTTGCACACAGATCACACGTACACATGTCACACACATGTACACATAGGCATGTACAGACACACACACTACACATATATCACACACACAAACACAGCCTACACATCCGCACCCACATACATACCCACCATGTATATATGCCCCATGTATATATGCATACCACCCAGATTACACACACAAACTCATCCTCCTATACTCATATATAACACTAACCACATATCACACACACACACACACACACACACACACACACACACACGACAGACATGCAGCTGTGCTCTTGATTGGCAGGTGTTCCCAAGGGGATGCTGCCCACGAATGAGGGCGGCTCCTGGACCCATGCAGAGAATACTCAAAGACGTGGATGCACTCCGGCCTCATGTGAAGATCAAGGGCCTCCATCTTTTTCTCTCCGTGACAGAGTTTCTGAAAGTTGAGGGAATCCTCTCACCCACCCTGGCTCCCATCAGCCTTGACTCCACCACAGTCCAGACCTGTGGGACATCTTCTGTCTATTGGTCTACACCTGCATGGATAAGCAGATGATGAAATGCGGCGAGGGCCAGGCTGGATCTGTCTGCTTTTCCCTTAACACAGTTGTGGGGCACCTAAGACCGGGTTCCCCAGCAACGTGGTTTCCTCAGTAAGGAGTAGATGACGCTGGATATAAATTACCCTTAAATGTCACATGATAATGAGGGGCTCCTCCAACCATTCATCTTTCCCTTTCTTATCCCCAAACACTCCCAGCTGGTGATCAAGCAGGGCGACAGCCATAATGCAACCTCTACGGCATGAAAAATGGCCCCAGATCTATGAGAAGCTTCCGAGACCTTCGCAGGAACTCTGTGTTTAAAGAGATCCCTTCCCAGGAGTTCACATTAAGAAAGCTAGAGCTGGGAAGAGAGCCCGGGAATTGGCCCAGGGCAAGCGTGCCAAGGGCGGTGTAGGGCACTGAGCTTCCTTCCTTGTGTGGCTCTCTGAAGCTGGTGTGCATTTCCAGGATGGGGGTGTGTGGAAGCTGTGATTATGGACCCCAGAGGAGACCGTATCCACCGCAGAGCAGAAGCCTGCCCCCACCAGCTCTAGCCTGGAGGTGCACCTCTGTCTGCTGGCATCTCCCTGTGACCCTTGGAAGTCTGACGACGCAGCTGCAAGGGGACTGGGGAGATGAAGTCAGCTAAACAGTCAGATACCAAGCCAGGCTTCAGACATGGCTTTCCAGGCGGAGGGGAGAAAGCATGTCTGCCAGGCCTGGCGGGTAGCCATGAAACAGAGCTCTGGGCTTCTGGGAGCCCCTCTCCCTGAGACATCATGTGGGCCTCCTGTCTCCTGCTATTTGCCCTTCTCTAGGTTTGGCTTCTGGGCAGGTACTAGAGACCTCACCCCTACCCAGTGTCCCTTGCAGGTTCCTGTAGACCCTCATTCATCAGGAACAGAATTAGACTCCAGATGTTAGACTCCAGATGTTTGCGTGAACTTGATATCCCCCAAAGAACCTCTTCTGTGCCCTCTGCAGTGAGTGTGGATTCTGGAAGACTCTACCCTCTGGAGACAGCGGGACTTTTAGCCCACTTCTGATAGCCTGTCTATAGAGTTAACCAAGGGATATTAGCTCTCCAGGTTGGATTGCCTAGACTGGAAAGTCTCCTGAGCCTGGCATTAATGTGAACACAAATTGAAATCACCGTTCAGGTCTCTTGGTGGGAATTCAACACACAGAAGGCTGCCTGGAAGGGAATGAGCTGTCCACTGAGAAATCAAAAACCCGGGGCCTCACAAAGTGAGAGGAAATGCTTGACCTTTCGAGGACAATTTCCCTCTCTCTCGTCAAGAGCTGCTCCCTCCGCAGCTGTGTGGTCTCTCCCAGGGCTCCCCTCCATCCCGAGTCTGAGATATCTCCATCGCCAAGACGCTCCCTTGCTGCTCTTTTGTGCCCCGGCCTTTCGCCTCTGCTCACCTCCTGTCATGACACCCGCAGGGGCGTGGGGTGGGACTGGGGTGGGCGTGGGGGGTTGTATCCAAGGCACTGCCTCTTTCTCCTCCTGGCCAGTCTTGAATCATGACAGTCACTGGGAAAGGTGACAGACTGGTCATTTACAGTTCCTGATGCTTTGTGCTGTTACAGGGAGAGCAAGAGTCTACACCTCTTAGTTTCTGCCTTCTAAAGAGGAAAAAATTGGTGAGAAACAATTTAAAGAGTTTGTCTAGCAAAGCAAAGCATCTACACTGAACAGAGATGGGAAGGAAGCAGCCTGGGGGCGGGGCGTTGTTTAAAGAGATCTTACTAATGTTTCTCAGATATATGGCTTGTGATACCATGGTGACTCCTTTTCTCTCCCAAAACATAGTGGACCAGATAAGCCCCTATGGAGTTTTATGTCACCATGATCTGGAAAAGCCCATGGGAGAATGAAAGCCACTGTGTAAAATGTTTTAATGACATTGGGTCTTTGAAGGATGTAGACGCCTTGTTAGCACACATGTGGGAGAATGCCCCAGGACCTGAGCTTTGGATCCTGGGAACAATCTAACTGCAGCTTCAAGGCTGACTCACCACAGGGGGCATTCTAACCACCAGGGACACAGCTACCAAGGTCTTGGTTAGCTCAGAACTAATTCCTCACTCAATGGCAGATCATTACTTTCAGTTGAACCTGTACCTGAACACGGACCTGTGTCTAGGAAGAGCCCAGGTATGCCCAGGCCCCATCCCCTACTGGCTGGTTCTGTGTGTCAACTTGACACAGGCTGGAGTTATCACAGAGAAAGGAGCCTCCCTTGAGGAAATGTCTCCATGAGATCCAGCTGTGGGGCATTTTCTCAATTAGTGATCAAGGGGGAAGGGCCCATTGTGGGTGGTGCCATCCCTAGGCTGGTGGTCTTGGGTTCTATGAGAAAGCAAGCTGAGCAAGCCAGGGGAAGCAAGCCAGTAAGAAACATCCCTCCATGGCCTCTGCATCAGCTCCTGCTTCCTGACCTGCTTGAGTTCCAGTCCTGACTTCCTTTGGTGATGAACAGCAGTGTGGAAGTGTAAGCTGAGTAAACCCTTTCCTTCCCAACTTGCTTCTTGGTCATGATGTTTGTGCAGGGATAGAAACCCTAAGACACCATCCCTCTGAGGCTGCATTCGCAGTGCGGGAACTTCTCATGGCCACCGAGACCACCCACCCCCATGCTGCATCCTTTCAAACACGAGATCCCCTTGCAGTTCTGGGGTCCACAGTCTGCAATGGGTCTCATGGGCAGAATGGAGAGCGGGGAATCTTCCATCCTTCCAGAGGCTCTGGAAGATGTTGTGGTCTGAATGCTTGTATTCTCCTAATAGCATGTGTTGATACCTACACCCGTGGTGGTGTGCTGGGGTGAGAGGAGCCTTTGAGAAGGGAAGAGTGGGTCCCTCTAACGGGATTTATGCTGTTATCTGTGGAGACTTTTCATTCGTTGGTGAAGGTGCAACAAGATGATGCTGTCTCTGGGAAAGGGGCCTCTTACCAGACACCAGATGTGCTGATGCCTGGACCAGAGTCTTCTGAGCCCGGAACTGCCTGTGGCCTGCAGCTGTAGCGTCCTACACATACTAAAATCCGAGCCTCTGGTTTTTGCTACCTGTATGTCCTAGGAGCCATCTCTTTTTGACTTTCATGGCAGCATCTCCCCGGCTCTCTGGTACTGGTTCCAGTGCCTTCCTCTTGCAGGGACCCTTGTATTCCATTGGGCCCACCTGGAGAGACACAGCCACATTCCTGCATGATGCCTGCAAAGTCCGTTTTGTAATTTTACATTGCTTACTTACAGGTGTTGAGTGGTGATGGTGATATCTTTTAGGGAAAGACTTGTCTATTTCATGCAGCTACTTTTCGGGGACCCTCTCCCTGTCCTGGACCCTCTGGGGTTCCCATTAGTTCCTCTGTCCCCACTGATGGCCACATCCATAAAGGTGCTGCGAGGCAGATGGAGGCTCACTCAGTAGCTGTGTGACTTCAGGTCAATCATGAAACCTCTCTAAGCCTCAGTTTCTCCATCTGTGTCCCGGTAGCAACAGCAACCTCTTCCTGCCAAGGCTGTTAGTTACCACGTAGATAAATCCCACAAGTAGAGTGTGGTCTTTGTGCAGAGCACAGCCCAGCATAATACAGACAGACATTGGTGTGCCCTCTTTTGTCACTAAGTTCCTTGGTCCTTGTAGGACGGCAGGCAGCAGACTGCATGAACTGGCTGGCGCAGGTCTTCTAAAGCCAACCAGGAGCTGAGCCGGCCTGAGGGCCACACTCCTGATACCACACAAACATAACTACTGAGGTGTCCTCTGTGGGTATGTAATTTTTCTGTTCGAATGGGCATTAGAGAATATGTTGAACTCAAACCCCATTCTGCCCTCCCACCAGCCCCCATGGCATCGGAGTTCTGAGACTGTTCAGTGTTATGGGACCCGCCATCCTCTCCTGAAGCTCTGGGATATGAGGAGTGGCTGCAGGGCTCCTGACCCTTCGTTGCTCTGGTAGCAATTCTCTCTGATAGGAACCATCATGTGTCCCCCAAGAACAACCCCAATTCCTTCCAGTAACTACCACCCCCATGGGCTCCTTTAGAATATCCCACCATCTCTCAGATCTTCATTCTATGACCACCACATTCACCGTGTGAACCTGTGGGGACCTAGCTAAACTGTATGCACCATAGCATCGAGGCTCATTTTGCCTCAGGTCTGTCTCTACAAAGAAGGCTACCTCCCTGTAGGATGCCCTGCTGGACTTGCAGGCGCCCACTCTCCCTAGTCTGCGTCTCCAGGAAAAAAAAAAAAAAAGTCCCCTCTCTGTGCCCCGCCCCTGTGGCCCTATTCAGTGCTCCATTGCTCGTGTCCTTCCTGCCGTCGGCTGGGTTTCACGCTTTCCCTGATCACTTGTCCATTTCTCCTGCTGGCAATGACTAGGAGAAGAAAGGACTCCTCTCGTCTGTGCGTCTGAGGACCCAGCCTGGGTGCTTCGGCACGGGCAGCGCGGAGTTGCATGTGGTAGCAGGTACTGTCATGCACTGCGTCAGGGCCAGCCTGTCTCCAGTGCCAGGAGAAGAACCCCGGGCTTCTTACCTATATGTGGGTTTGTGTGCCCTTGGATGCCCTTTTGTGTCTGCTAACGAGATCAGTGAAAAGTGGAGGGTGCCGCGGAGCATCGGGAGTGGCAGAGGCCACCATCCGGAAGTCCATTGGCGTCATACTTAAGCCCTCTGGAACTCTATGTCTGTCTCCGGAAGTCCACGTCTGTCTCCAGAAGTCCACGGCATCTGCCTCCGGAAGTCCATTGGTGTCATACTTAAGCCCTCTGGAACTCTATGTCTGTCTCCGGAAGTCCATGTCTGTCGCCGGAAGTCTGTGCCTGTCTCCGGAAGTCCATTGGCGTCATACTTCAGGACTCAGGACGCAGTGAGGATAGCGCGTGTCTTGGTCTTACGCATGAAGCTCACTTCAGAATCCTTAGTTGCAGCAACTGCCCTGGAGTGATGTGAGGTGAGGCTGTGAAGGAACCAGGCTCAGTATGTAAATGAGGCTGTCAGGGAGATGTCACAGCCAAGGCTGTGACAGGAAGGCACATGGATGATAGGACTTGCCCTGCATGGCCCCCGTGGCGCTCTCCCTGGAACTGCGCATGGCTCCAGGGAGTAAATAACGCTGCTGTTCCCCATCCACCTAAGTGGCTCTAAGACCAGCGGCATTGTGTGTGGTGCCTGGACTCTAACCCACCCTGGGATGGGTTTTCCTGAAAAGACTAGTGGATAGGTGCCAGCCTGTGTCCCCTTCTCCCTCGGTGTAGTCAGGCCTGTTCCTCACTGGGTTGGGCTGAAGGGAGGGAAACTTTACTGCAGTGGGTGGGTACAGGGAGGATCTAGGTTGGTGGTGACTGTACAGGCAAAGATCACACAACTGGGAGCAGCCTTGGAGAACTTTATTCAGTTTATTCGGGGCGGAGGGGGGACAAGATTATTTAAACCTTTGTGGGGTGAGTAGGGGTTTTCAAGATGAATGAACAACATTGACTATGGTAGGGGTTCTGGGATGCCTCATTTGCATAAGGAGGAATTCCATGCGATGCTGGACATGACCTTCTAAGGAGGAAGGAAGTTTATCCTCGCTACCAGACCTCTCCTGGTGAGGCAAAGGTCTGGGACACGGGGCTCCTTGCACTGGAACATGCAGGGTCCGGGCAGTGGGGGAGCTGTCCTTCTCCTGCCAATCTCAGGGTGAGGTTTCAGGGGTTTGGACACATCTCTACACCACTTCTGCTTCGGGCCTGCTCCCAACGGCTCCCTGGCAACACAGAGAGGCAGCAACCAGTGAGTCAATGCAGAGACCCCGGGCTCAGCACAGGCAGCAGACAGCACTGCTAATTCAGGTCAGAGCAGTCTGCTAGGTTCCACTACATCTGGAAAAGGTGGCCCTGAACAGAACATGATTAATCTAAGCAAGTTCAATGGGGTGGGAGTGGGGGGAGCCAGCATGGCCACTTGGCAGCTACCGTGTTGGGCTTGCTTAAGGAGACACAGGATTCATCTACTCTGCCCAAGAAACCCACAGGCAGTGGCAGAAGCCCATGGGAAACCCAGGGATGGTCCATGGCTCGAGGGGTTCTATGTCTGTGGTTCAAACCGGTGAACTTCAGAGGATGGGTAATTGGCTGCACTCACATCTGCGGCTCAACTGGATGCCTCTTCCTTCTCTTGTATTTTATGCATTGCAACGATCCATGGTCAGCGTGACGGTTCATTTTGATTGCCAACTTCAGTGTCACCCTGGAGGCATACCTGGGTGTGCACATCAGGTTGTTTCTAGAGAGAATCCTGTAGGAGGATTATCCACCCTCATTGTGGTTGGCGTGATCTCATAGACTGGAGGTCCCAGACTGAATACAAAGTGAGCTGAGTGCTAATCACGTTTGGCTTCTGGAAAGCAGATGCAATAGATGTAACCAGATGCCTCATGATCCAGCCACCACACCTTCCTTGTCAGGATGGACTGTATGGTTGAAGCATGGGCTTCAGTTATAGACCCTTCCTTCCAAGCTCAAGGTGATTTGGACGGTGTTTCGTCAGAGCAACAGGAAAGAATCCGAGCATAGCACTACAGCCACGGGCTCCCTGGATGGGCTGTGGCCTGGCAAGTTCAGTAAGAATGCAGATTTATGCTGGGGAATTCGGCATGCCTGAGGGCCATGCATTTGCCAAGTGCTGGAGCTCCCTGTTGGCCAGCACCCAAGCCTCACCTCAGCCTCCAAGGACATCAGGGAGGAGCTAACCATTCCGGTCACTGTCTGTCTCTCACTGCTGGGCTGCAGGGTCCCATTTTCAGGGAGGCATCATAGAACCATTTCTTCCTAACAATCTGCTGTCCCTTGGGATGTTTCCCCAGACGAGACAATGCTAACAGCCCTAATGACAGCAGTCATAATCATAAGGCAGGCATTTAAGAGATGGTGAGAAGCATGTCAGGGTGCTCAGACACCATAATCATCCGAGATTCATCCCGACGGAGGCCCTTTCCCCAAACAGCTCTCGCTGGGGGCAACGCCGCTGTTTATAGACAGCTGTAAATTGCCAGACCGTCAAAGGCATTTCATTTTGCCCCTCAACTTTGGTTTTATTGTCCATTTATTAAAAGAGTCAAAATCATTATCCAAATGGTGTGTGAAAGAGTCTAAATAGAATCCAAAGGTCAGCCTGCTCTTGAGAAATCATGAGCGATCCAGCCTGGGTTGTTTGGGCTGCAGCTGACCTCACTGGTGCAAATGTTAGCACACACACACACACACACACACACACACACACCACACATACACACACATGTATGAACGCTCACATACTTACATTCACAGGCATATGCATACACATACATTCTCATACATACATGACTTGGGTATACTTATGACTTTACACATGTATGTCTACATACTTGTCCATGCACACATGTACATACACGCTTCACCACGCTTCACACATACACATGCACATGTATGCATACACACACACACACACACACACACACACACACACACACACGACTTGGGCTTTCCAGGGAGTGGGTGTCCTGGTACACCTGAGAGATCCTACTGGTGGAGTGGGAGTTATAAGCAAGAGCTCACACTGGGGGCTGGAGCCTCGTGACCTTTGGCCTCAGAGCCTCCTGGCTGGCCTTCTTATGAGCGGGGTGTTCTGTGGGAGAATCCACCCCTAGAAGAAGTGCACATGAAACTCAGGGTGGAACTTGCAGATAAGATTTGGATTTTAATTCACATTCAGACAACTTTTACTCAAACGATAAATCTGAAAGAACACTCACGTGACCCAGGCAGACGCAAGCTGCCCAAGACAGCACAGTGGCCTTTTCTCCATGAGACACGTCACAAACCATCCAAGCACCGCATCAGGTTCAGTGGAGACATGGCAGAGCTAAGATGATGACATTGTCAGCGAGAGTGGAGACGTCACTAGAGGATCCGCTTAGCAGATATTTATGGAGGGCTATGCTTAAGGAGTCAATTAAACCCTTCCTGTGGTCGGCAGATAATGATTTAGAAGCCATGGGAGTCTCCGAAAATACAACTTTTAGCACAACTAAATGGTTAGGAATCTTCTGACAATAGAGTTGTCGTTCTGTGAATATGAATGCTCCCCAAACAGAGATCAATTACAAAGCAGAAACAAACCTTTGCGTGGGAGAGCGCGTGGAGCGGGCAAGGTGTTCCCACCACGGGTGGTCACGGGTGAGATTGATGTCTCTTTGGGGAAAGCTAAGATGGTGATGTGGTCCTGGCAGAATAGCAGCTCAGAGGAAAGATCGGGGTGGCCAGTCTCCAGCTAGCAGGGGCTCCTTTGCTCCCTCCCACAGTCTGGAGTCCACGAGTGGGAAGACTACGCCATCGGCTCTGACCTTGAGTGGTGGAGGTCACTGGTCTGAACCTGCTTGAGAGAATGACAGGTGTGGAGGGCAAGCCCTGTCTGAAGTCCCAGCCCAGACACTGGCGAGCGGAATGATGCTTACGTTTGCCGCTTTGGCTGGATGGAGAACTGCAGAGGGAATTGCAAGAAGATACCTCTGGGTGGGTCTGGGGGTGTTTGTAGAGAAAGTTAGATCCAGGGGCCTCTGACTGATGACGGGTCGTTCTCTGATTGATTCCTGATAAGATAGTGTTACTACGAGAGGGTGAAGGGCTGAGCTGAGCTGTGGCTAGAGAAAGCAGGTCACTGGCGGAACCCCTTAAGTCTGTGTCCTGTTCTGTCTTCCTCCCCCTTTGCTTCCTGGCCTCCGTGATGACAGCCGCTCTGCCTGGTGCCTGGTGCCTCTGAAGCCACAAGACAAGACGTGGCTCTTGTCTGATAAGTCCTTCACGTCTGGTAATGTGGTTGCAAGCGGCCGGTGCAAATCCTACCCTGGCTCGGGTCCCGTCATCCGTGTACTGGAGCCGGTAACAAAGCTCGAATCGAGTTAAAATCTGAGGAAGGCGAAAGCTTGTCCTGTCAGAACAGGCCCGGCTGCTCCTCTGTCACCACAGGAGGAAGTCACTGGGGAGATGAAGCCGTGGAACGCTGTTCTCCAGTCTCTCTCAACACAGAGAACACTTTGAGGACTCTGAGTGGAAAGGAGACCTTCCCATCACCAGACTGGGAAACAGGGATGGATAAACTGGTCCTCGGAATGACCCACGTCTTCATTCCCATTTATACCCCTCTCCCCACATGCCCTTGGTCTGGTCAGCCCTTTGGAGCTCCCCGTCCTGTGGAGGTTCCCACCTTTCTACTTTCATCTCTGCTTTCCTCTTGCTCGACCTGGACGCTGGCGCCACCTGAGGACTGTGCGGAGGATGAGCCGATCTCAGGCCCCTCCTTGCCTTAAACCCAAGGCGTCCACTGATCAGTCCCTTTGCAGGTGCAGCAGAGCGCTCAGCTTTCACACGCATCTCTCACTATGTTTGAGCGTATGCTGTATATGATTCTTATGGAAGCCTCATAAAAGCAGTGGCTGGGGCCCTGGATGCTTTAGGGCAGCAGACTAATGAGCTAGAGAAGGAGAGCCCCGAAGGAGGAGCTAGGGCAGTGCTCAGAATTGCCTTGTTCAGACAGACACAGAGAGAAAGAGAGACAGAGATAGAGAGGTCTCTGTCTTAGCCCTTCCAGGATCAGTACATATGAGAATCAGAAATACAGAGTAAAGAGTATTCATGTATCCTAGTTTGCCTTGTGTTGCTGTGATAATTTTTTTTTTTTTTTACTAAAATTAACCTGGATACAGATAGGTTTATTTGGATTATACTTCTGGGCCATACTCTATCACTGAGGAAGTCAGAGCAGTTACTGTAGCTGAAACCTTTGAGGAATGCTCCTCTCTCCTGCCCTCTCTCCCTGGTTTGCTCATAGGTCATGCTTCTTACATACATACACATACACATATAATATACATATACAATATACATATACAATATATATATACATATACATGTTTCATATCAACCTACCTGTTGGGGTCCAGGATTTGCCTCACAAACCACATGAGCACCAGTCTCCGCCAGACTGGATAGTTTATCGAGCACGGACCCCTTGACTGATGGACCAGGGCCACAGTGTAGATTCAGGAACTGAACTGTGAGTATGAGTAAATTGTTCAACAGGGGTTTTTAAGGCTGAGATCTGCAAACACTGGTGCCAAGTTATTCCACCAGTCAGGATATAGGGATGGGGAATTTCCTTAGGAACATGTCTTTGCTGTGCATTTATCCTGTTCCCGTTGGTTGGGGTTATTCACTGTGGCAGGGGGCTTGCCTTGTCTAACATTAGTGTCTTAACTTGCCAACCAGTATGTCACTTACCCACATCCGTGTCTCCTTCTGCCATGTAGAATGTCCGTTCCCAGGGAGATCTTGGGAACTTACACATTGCTCGATCCTCTCTCAAAATGGAAGTCTTTTCTTTCCTTTTTTTTTTTTTTTTAAATTGGATGTTTTCTTTATTTACACTTCAAATGTCAAAATGGAAGTCTTATTTTAAATAGTTTCCTATATCTCTTATGTTGGGGTCCAGGGGTAGGTTATGAAAGCAAACACCATAAAAGCTTATACACAGGTGCAGGAAGTGCTTCTGGGTGGTTGGTTCTGGTCCAAGCTTATTGTCGGTAACTATACAAAGCAGTTCTACTAACTTCTGTTGTGATTGGTTTCCAAGGGCACAGACCCTAACAGAATGTGCAATCAACTTGGGCGTGAGAAAGTTTCCTAGTAACAGCAGAAACACATGAGGAAGCTTCCTTATAATGTCAGGCCAGCCAGGGAACAGATATCTAGGCCTTAACACTCCGCCTCGGCCTCAATACTTGACCTGGGCCTTAACACTGTCTAAGTATGGTGCCCTCCACAGTGAGATGGAACTTCCTATATCAATTAACAGTAAAGGAACCCCTACACACACACACACACACACACACACACACACACACACACACTGCCAAGGGCCAATATAGTGTAGGCACTCCCTCAGTTGAGGCCTGCTCCATCAGACAACTCGAGGCTATGTCAAGCCGTAACCAAGGCTAACCAAGGTCCGAGCTGCCGCTGCACTGAAGGGTGGGAGACTAAAGGGAACCTGCCATTTGTGCTGTCAATAAGACCAGGGTGCCCTGTGTTATCACCTGTCCTTGACAAGTTCTTACCATCGCAATAAGACAAGCAAAGGCATAACAGGACTCAAGTTCCAGTCAGTGTGTGCCTGTCTCCAGGCAGCCTGCACAGAAACCCAGTGAAACCCACAAGAAGCTGTCTCACTGAATAGGTGATTGTAGTGGTGTAACAAGAAACAGATGTCATGCACACCTTCCTCCTATCCCCCTGCCTCCACCCCTTTAAGCTTCCCTCTAGTGTCCTCTGCTCTGTCTTCACACTGTGCATACTCTGCTGTCACCTCTCACCCCCCACCCCTCCCCACAGAGCCCTCATGGCTCCTTCTCCCTCGTCCTCTCTGCCCACACCCACTCCAGCTTTTAAACACATTATCTAAAAACTCAAGTCCAGGACCCTCATAAGAGAAGGAACATACAGCGTCCATCTTCCTGAGTCTGACTTACCTCGCTCAGTATAATACTTTCCAGTTTTATTCATTTTTCCTGTGGGGTGGGGAAGAGGATTGATCAAAGCCGTAAAGATGCCTCCTACTTCATCAGCCAGCTAAAACATATGCTATTAATAAAAAGGAGATTAAACAGACATTCTCTTCATGGGTGGTTTAACACTGCTCCAAGAAGCCATTGATTCTCAAACCCAAATCCCTGCGCCAGGTGCGGGATACCTTCCCACAAGGATCTCTTAAAATAACACAGGCCATTGTCATTGCTGCTGGGCCCTCACTAAGCTGAGGATGCCCCAGACCGCAAACGCAGGGTACCGAGATGACACCACTTTAGAATGGAACATGGGCTCTGTGCGCAGTGACTCTGTAGATGCTGGGTGCTAAAACCCTGGGCTTCCTGGCAAGGCAGACCATCACTGTCATAGTGGCAGGCATGGGCTGTGGATGGCCAAATGCCTTCTGATGAGATGTGTAGGCGGCCCCGTGGGAGGGGCTACACCATTGGCACTGCAGAACGGTGTGAAAGCCCATGGCGGTGGCGGCGGGGGGTGGGGGGGACAGGCCCTGTGGGAGCGGTGTTTCCCAAACGGACATGTAGTTAAACCGTTAAATACTTCTATTCATGTGCATCTGTCAGTGTTGCGCTCAGCCATAGAGTCTTTCTTCAGTGGGCAGTGCTCAAAGCAGGTCTCATTACTTGCCAAATGAGACAAAGATGTCAACTCTTCTGGGGTCCACGATGGATCTGGAGAGAGGACAGGAGGGAAGTAGGAGCTGTCGGATGGGGAGGACGTGAGGGGAGACTGTCTTCTGAATGGACTGATGTTTGCAACCCACAGCTGTGACTATCTGAATGGAGTCTGAGAAAGTGAGAGAGAAGGAGGGAGGAAGGGAGGGAGGGAGGGATCCAGAGAGAGGGGCGAGAGGGAGAGAGGCAGAGGAAGAGAGACAGAGAGAGAGAGAGAGAGTGGGGAGGGGGAGGGGGAAGGGAAGGGGGAGGGAAAGGAGAGAGAGAGAAAGAGAGAGGGGGAGGGAGGGAGAGAGAGCAAGTCAGAGAGAGAGAGAGAGAGAGAGAGAGAGAGAGAGAGCAATGGAGAGCAAGCGAACCAGAGGGGGGTGTGGTGGCACGGATGATCACTTGGGAAGAGGGAGGGTGGTGGTGGTGAGGAGGTGAGAGAGCCCTGCGGAAGCTGGATGTGGTCAACAAAACATTATATTCCTTCACTGTTGTCAAAAACAAAGAGTAATTGAAAATGTTGTGGTATTTCATTATATTATCAATAAACAAATGAAGTTGAAAATAGATTGTCAATGATAAAGGCATGAAATGTATCAGGACTTAAGAAGAAATTAGTCCAAGTTATTAAAGACACATGCTAGAAACATCAAGACAAGACAAGAGTGAGTGGGGATGTGTGATTCGCCATTGGCAAGGAGTAATAGTTTAAGGCTCTGTTCCTCCAATTTCGATGTGTTAGTTTTTCTTTTAGTGAGGTGTGGTGTGGTATGGTGTGGTATGGTATGGTGAGGTGTAGCATTGTGTGGTGTGGTGTGGTGTGGTGTGGTGTGGTATGGTATGGTGTGGTGTGGTGTGGCATAGTATAGTCTTATCCCTTAGAAACCTGTTCATTTTCTAAGGACAAACAGAAAGGGGGTGAATCCAGATGGGAGGGGGTGTGGGGAGACCTGGGAGGAGGAGAGAGAAGGAAATCATCATCAAGATATATTATGTGAGAAAAAAATCCATTTTCTTTCTTTCTTTCTTTCTTTTTTTTTTTTTAAACTTATTCTCCTCTCAAGCCACCACATCCCAACGTCAGGCCTCCCAGGGATATCCACTGAACACAGCATGACAAGTCACAATAGGACTAGGGGCCCACCCTCACAGCCAGGCTGGACAAGGCAAAGCAGTGGGAGGAAAAGTGTCCCAAGATTAGGCGAAAGAGTCAGAGATACCCCAGCTCCCGCTGTTATGAGTCCCACAAGAAGACCAAGCCACACAACCGTGACATATAGCGCAGACCCTTGAAGGCTCCATGATTGTCACTTGCAGAACAAAAGCGTTTTTAAGACATTGTTTTCCTCTGAGTGGATCTGCAGCTGCAGCGTGGTGCCAGGCAAATCCTGGGGAGCTTTCTTCTCTTGATAACTTGACAAATTGATTCTAAAATGCATGTGAAAAATGCAAAACCAGTCAAAACTACTCTGATTGAGAAGAAAGGAATCAGAAGACACATCACCTGGTCTCAGTATCTCAAAAAGCTTGTGTGTGGGACACAGGGGTTGAACTCAGGTCGCCCCTCTTGCAGCAATCACCGTTACCCACTAAGCCATCTTGCTGGCCCATAAGGCTAACTCTTGACAAAGGTGCAATAGTAATTCATTGCAAAACAATTGGTTTTTTCAAATGTGTGGTTGGAGCTACTGTATACCCATGTGAAACAACATAGATTTGGACTAATGTCTGGGACCAAATGGAAAAATTAACTGAGTCAACCATGAACTTAAACTTGTGAATGTGTGTGATGTTTGCCTTTGTGTACATATGCGTGTGTGTCTATGTGTGATGTGTGCAAACATGTGCATGTTTGTATGTTTCTATGTATGTCTGATGTGTACATGCATGTAAGTCTGAGTGTGTATGTGTGTGTCTGTGTCCATGGAAGTAAGATCCCTGGTGCTAGAGCCAGAGAACTAAAACTTCAAACTGTAAAACTTCTGCTGAAAACACAGAGGAGCTGGGTTAGACAAAGGCATTTAGATATGACACTCCGAGCACTTCAGTAACAGAGCGAGTTGATAAGCTGGCCTCCATTAAAATTAAAAATTTCTTCTCTCTACAAGATATGCTGAAAGAATTAAAGATAAGTCGCAGGCGGGAAAGAAACATTTGAAAATCATATATTTGATAAAGGAGTTCTTTCTGGAATTTATAACGAGCTCTCAAAACTCAGTAGATGAGCGGTCCCGTGGGAAGGAAAATGCAAAGGTTTGGGTGTGTACTGAGGAGTGCGTGAGGCCTGCGTGGGGTGGATGGTGGAGGGAGCTCTGCAGTGAGCTGCTGCAGTGGGGGGGGGGAGTCGGCTTAATTCCCAGCGAAGTACGGGCCAGAGGGGATTAGAGGCAATGAGTGGGGAGCTGGGGGTGAGGGCGTGGGAGCCAATGGACAGAAAACGGCTAAGAAGTGTCAGAGATGAAGGGAGGTATAAGGAAACCCAACAGGGTGGTCAGAACGATTGCCTGAGCCCAATTCCCAGCACCTGTCGGACAGGAGCGTAGAGCCTCTAGTGGCTTTAGCACAAGGGATCTCACTTTCATGGAGATGTGTGCACGCGCACACACACTTACATGCATGTACACATCAGACATACATAGACACATACATACATGCACACATACACACAGACACACACATTGACAAACATGCACCCAGCCATTCATTATACAACACACACACACACACACACACACACACAAACAGGCACACACTCATCATACAACACACACACACATACCCATGCAAATAATTATTTTTTCAAGAAGAAAGATTGGTCAGGACGATCGAGCCCCTCTGGAGAAACCTAAGCATCCGCAATCACCCTGTAGCTCGTCTGTCAAAGCAAACTTCTCAGGCTTCTCTTTCTAGAACGGGATTTTACCAGAAAGGGGTTTGTAGGCCCGGGGAGATGGTGAGGCAGGTAAAGGCTTGTTGTATAGCCTGAGGACCCAGGTATGATCCCAGGGTCTTGCATGGTAGAAGGAGAGAACTGACTTCTGAAAGCAGTCCTCTGACCTTGCCCTACACACACACTCACACACACACTCACGCATACACACAAACACACAAACAAGCACACACACACACAAACATACACAAATATACACTCACACACACAAACACACACATACTCTCACACACACACAGTCACACACACAAACACACAAACACACACACTCACACATACATACACACACACTCACAAACACAAACACAGAGAGGGGAGGCGGGCAGGGGAGGCCATCTTTAAAGCAAAGGGAGTGAGTGGGAGGAGGCTCTGCAGGCCGGCTGGTGACTAAGGGAGAGCCTCTCTCAGACTGTGCTGTCTAGTGAACGGGGCACAGAGGACGACGGATAAGCACAGGATACAATGCTTGGAGCTGCCAGTCATACAAATTAGAGAAAGTGACAGGTCCCCATTACAGTCAAGATGAGAAAGGCCAGACTGAGCAGCCTGGCTGCCTGGAGCGGTGGTGTGGACGTGGGAACCGGAACCCACACCTTCATGTGGGAACGGAAGCTAAGGTCACCCTGTGAGCCCTTTCAGCGGTTTCCTAGAGTCACGTGAGACTGTGTCCTGGGATCAGCCGCTGAACTCGTAGGCTGGATCCCAGGAGAACAGGAGCATGTGGATGTTCAAAGGCGAGGCCACACTGTTCACACAGCTTTATCTGCAGGAGCCAGACACTAGAAATGCCCGCAGACACCCATCCAAGAGTGAATGGGTGAACAGACGCCAACGCTCGTGAGGAGGAAGGGGGTGGTGGTGAGGGGGTCAGTAAGAAGCTACCGTAGCCGTGGCAACAGCTCAGGGGAGGAGCGTGGACTATGAACTGTGAATTCTGAGAATGCGGGGGCAGGATCTAGCTCATGATCCAGCCAATACCCTTGCTCTTTATGGACTCATTGCCTAGGGTGAGCACCTCCTACCCGGTAGTACTGCAAACTCAGTAGACGCCCTTGCCTCATGAAGACTTACGACCCAGTAGAGCCCCATGCGAGGAATCATAACCCAGCATAATCGCCATTTCTTGACTAATGACTCAGCACAAGCACCATGTCTTGACTCAACACTCAGCATGATCACCCTGTCTTGATCCAGAGTGATCACTGTCCTCTGTGCTGAATTAGAACCCAGTACAATCCCCATACCCCATTCTAACTAGACTGTAGGAAGATGGCTGGTAGGAATTGGTGGAAGACAGGCAAGACCCCAAGGGAGAACAGAGAACGGAGTCTGGAAAGCCCATCTAAGATCCACACGGTAACACTCCTGGATGAGACAGTGTGGAGGTCTGATGGTCTAAGGCTGCTCTAGGTAGAGAGGTCAGTGTTGGGGAAACTAGCTAGCGGACAGACATACCCACTGAGTATGTGTAACACAGGCAGGCCAGTGGAGAGGACCAGGCACCAAGCCCAGAGCAGGGTATTGGGGAGGGATAGGAACACCAGCACGGGTGACTTACAGCTTCTGCCTCAGGCTCAGTGCCCAAGACGGGCCAGCCTCCAGGAAAGTCAGATTGCCAACCAGCCATCAGGATCGGGAACCCTACCACTGATCAAACGATGCTGCACAGTCTGGAGTGGAGAAGCCATTCGCATGTTTCTTACACTCTGCGGGCCTGCTTCCTCAAACTGTGAGCCAGGAGGAACCTTCCTCTCTTAAATAGCTTTGCCACGCATTTTGTTATGGCCGTGGGATAAAGAACAGACAGCGTTGCTCTGCCAGGCCCTTCCGCTCAGGGGCTGTGCTGTGTGCTAAATGCGATGCAGCCAGCAGGTCATGGACCAAAACCTGAGCCCAGGCACCGAAGTAAGCCCTCCCTTCTCTGTTGCCCCCACCCCTAAAGATTTCATCCCAACAAGGAAAAGCTAACCCAAGAACAATCCAGTTATGACCACATTCGCATGATCGAAAACAGGGTTCCTTAAGATTTTTCCACCCCCTTTTTGCCAAAGAAATTTTTACATAAGCCTGTGCATAAATAAATTAGATGTATAAATAAAACATTTATGGCTAATACATCATAAGGATATTTGTTTTAAAAACAATTTTTGGTGTACATATAATTTTCCATCTTATTAAGGAAGAAAGTAAATTTGCATGTGGAGACAAATGCACTTGGTTATTTTTAGGAAAAGAATTAAATCTTGGCTGAATGTTTGAGACTGCAGGACACAGTGTCTTTGATGTATTTCAGAGTAGATATTTTGACTTAGAACCCCAAACGCTGCTTTCAATACATAGTAAAAAGTGCAAAAGTTTGGCTAATGTCACTTTAAAAATTGTTGGAAATTCTATCCTAATTATAAGTCAAAATTCATTGAATGATTTTTTTAAATGGAGAAGGTGGCTCAATCATTAAAAGTGATAAATGCAGGGGACCCAACCTGTCAGAGGGCTGGCCATCAGCCTCAGGAGATCTAATGCTCTCTCTGTCCTCTGAGGGTCCATGTATCCCCCCTGAACACACACACACACACACACACACACACACACACCCCGCCCCACACCAAATCAACCCACACAGTCGTTTGTAGTCAAGCATTGCAACACAATCGATCAAAAGTTTGTGTTTGATTTAGAGTTAAGTTTGGTCAGTGTGTGTTCAGACAATGCGTAATGTTGCTAAAGTTTTCAAGACTAACAGGTTTAGAGTTAGCCTTTAACATCCCCATTTTGGGTCACAACCCACAGAAGCTTCTCTGTGGCAAAGATCTGGCCATCCAGTGTATTTTCAGGAATACTGAAAAGCAGGGTGTTTTCCAGGGCGCTCACAGACCAGGAATCTACAGAGGGGAAGGACCTTACACACGCCGAGTATATCTGAGCAGTGAGTCCACACTGACAGCTTTGTTCTTTCTGCCTCCTGGCACAATTCTGAATTCATCTCTGGCCCTTGTGGGGGCAGTTGCCTCCTGCACACCTGGCTACCAAGTAAGAAAGGGTGTGGAGGAGGGAGGCTGAAGAGATAGCTCAACAATTAAGAACACTGGGTGTTTTCCCAGAGGATCAGAGTTTGGTTTCCAGCACCCACAGGGCAACTCCAGTCCCAGGGGATCTGACAGTCTGTAACTCCAGTCCCAGGTGATGCGATGTCCTTTTTCTGGCCTCTGCAGGCATCAGGCACACATGTGGTGCATAGACATACATGCAGGCAAAACACCCAAACACATGAAAATAATCAACTAAACAATAAAAGAAATGGATGTGGGGGACGGTCTGAGGAGTGGCCTCTGGCAGACTCAGGGGGGTCCTGACTCTGTGGAGACAGACAGTCCAGCAAGCCAAGGAGTTATAGAGCATGGGGGGGGGGGGCAGACACAATGGCAGAATCCTGGGGACAAATCACTGTCCCCAGGCTTCTAAGTGTGTGCATGAGCTCTGGTCAGTGGGTCACACCCCTCTCCTTGGAGTCCTGTGGAAAGCTGTCTCTTGTCCCAGAAGACACGTGTTGGCCTTTTGTACTGTTTCTTCTTCTTGACTTTTCCAAATGTTGCATTATTTGTTATTTATTTTCATGGTAAGAGGGTTGAACCCAGGGTCTCATATACCCTGTGCAAGCGCTCTGCCACTAAACTACACCCCCAATCCTGGAAAGCTGTCTCTGGATTCTCATGGAGAAGAAGCAGGAACCAGCCAGTGTGTGCCACCCTGGGATGTGTAACCTGATGCTGTGACTGGGGTTCTCTCTAATACCGAGTCAGCCCTGGCCCTTCCTGAGCACGAGATACACAGCTGCAAAACAAGACTCCTCAGAGGTGGCTGTTTCTCACCCAGAACAGCCACAGCCACCTATGCACAGCTGTAAGGGGCCTTTATTGCCATATACATCTGGATGGCTATGGCTGTCATCTGCTTGGTCTTCAGGACCCTCCCATGAGGAATGTCTGCTCCAGGCCTGTTTATAATGAAGCCTCAGGCCAGTTTTTCTGCCCTTGCTCAAGAATATCTGCTTCCTTTAAGGGCAAGACTCTATCGGATAGTTTTCCTGCATGGCAAAGGCCCATGAGGACTTATGCCTGGGTGTGCGCTTGAGTACCTGAGAGGGCTCAGCATCCGACCCGAGGGCTATTCCCATCTGGTGGCAGCCGCCCTGTGAGCTGGTCCTGGCTGGAGGTTCTCAGGGTCTGGGAAGCAGCAAGCTAATGGTGACATCCGCGGTACCAGCAAGCGCAGGAGCAGTGGGAGAAGGGTGGTGTGATAGTTAGCATTCTCCAGAGGGACAGAGCTTATGCGGCATATATATGAATGTGTATGATGAATATATGTATGTATAATAATGAATCTATATATAAAGAGAATTTATTAGGGTGCCTTGTAGGCCATGGTCCAGCTGAGACAACAATGGCTGTCTACCAGTGGAAGAAGGTCCGAGACTCCAGTAGGCTGCTCAGTCTGCAAGGCTGGATGTCTCAGCTGGTCTTCAGTTTACGCCAGAACCCTGAAGAAGCAGCCTCTCCTTAGTGACAGTGGAGGAATAAGCTTGCTAGCAAAAGCACTCAGGCAGAGAGAGAGCAAGCTTCCTTCCCCCAACAACCCGCCAACCCCCAATCCCCCACTCCCCAACTTCCTACCCCCCAACCCCCCTCCCAGTCCTCAGGCAGGCTGCCAGTTGAAGGTGTGGCCCAGATGAAAGGTGCATCTCCCCACCTCAAATGATATGGATTAAAGGTGAATCTTTCCTCCTAAAATACCGTAATTAGAAGTGGGTCTTTCCACTTTAAATGACAGAATTAAGAAAAAAAAAAGTTCCTCACAGGTGTGCCCAGACATTTGGGTTTTAGTGAATTCCAGATAAAGTCCCACTGTCAACCAAGAGCAGCCACCACACACTGGCGTGCTCAGAAGTGATTGTCCACCTCAATGACCCCTTCTCTCAGAGGCCATGATGGCCCTGGGTGCTGTCCTGTTCCATCCGCCAGGCTGAGCAGGGCAGAGCCCTGCTGGAGTTGTAAGAAGGGCCACTTGGCCACCCCTGAGCTCTGCTGAGCACCGCTCAGCCCCAACACGCTCTGTGCAGAGGCCCTGGGAGAGAACAGCCCTATTTAGAACTATCCAGTGTTCAAACCTCTCAAAAAGAGGCCAACACAAAATTGGTTCAATAATTCATGAGTCCTGGGCGTGGGGGTAGCATGGCTCAGTCGGTCAAGGACCTGAGATTGATTCCCCAAACTCAAACGCAAATAAGCCAGGTGTGGCAGCGTGCACTGGGAAGCCCAGCATCTGGAAGGCAAAGATTGACAGATGCCCCGGGCTCACTGGCCAGCTGGGATAGCCAAGGAGGTGAAGAAACCCTTAGACGTGGACAGTGCTCAAGAACGCTCAAGAATGACACCGGAGGTTTGTCCTCTGGCCTCCATACATGCCGTGGGCACATCTTCTCCTATGCACACTCGTGTGTATCCATTCACACTCAAGCGCGCGCGCATACACACACACACACACACACACACACACACACGCTGAGTGTATCATTTGCTTTCTTCTCCCTTGTGTACAAAAATGGTATTAGGAAATCGCACTACCTAGCGCCACAGAAGACAGCGGCTGTTGCGAGAGGGAGGGCAGGCAGCTTTTGCCGGAAGCAGGGGGCTGGCTCTCAAATCCTGTTTCTCTGTGACAGTGACCCCAGGCAGAGCTTGTATATTAAATTAAATTACCCCTGAAGTGAAGTTTTTATCCAACACTCAGCTTTTGCACTAAAATTACAATTATTATACAGACCCAGAAATGAGAGCCCAGGTACACCATGTAATCTGGAAGAATTCTACCGTAAGAGCGGCCTGCTCCCTCCCACCGCACGTGGCTCCGCCAGGCAATCCTCCTGCCACTCTCCTAGCTTGTGTATAATACCCAGAATGCAATACAATAAAACCCCTGATCTGCGATATTAAATAGGTCATAAAAGTGTCAGCAAGAATAACTTATTTTTTCAACTGTCATTAAAAATGATATATAATTAAGATACACCATAAAAGATGATTAAAATAGCCATCTCTATAAATTCCAGAGGGATCGTGTTTTTTTGCTATTGTGTGCAAAATGTTAATGGCCGGAGGTACATGTCGGGAGGGGGAATGACAAGCCAGGAATGCTCTACAGGGCTTGGCATAAAACTTGTTTGTCATTTAGAGGATGACAGAGGGCAGCCAGGACTGCTGGGTGCCTGAGAGTCTGGAAATCGGCTAAAACTGAGAGACCAGGACCCAGATACATGGCCGGCTTACACACATCCCACTGCTTGGAGGGATGTTTTAAATATTGGAATGGCTGGATGTTTCCCATCCTTCCAACTCTTGTTATGAAATAAGTAGTGGGCATTGGGTCATTTATAAGGACAAGATTCTCTTTTTAACATTATTCCCCTTCTCTTTCTCCTCTCCCACCTCATCTCCCATCCCCCACCCCCAGTTTCCTCCTCCTCCTCTTCCTCCTCCTCAGCCTCCCTTCCACACCTCCCTGTTTCCCCCTGCAGTGCCAGGGAAGGAACCCGTGAGGGTTTCATGCTGTCATCTGACCCTCTGCATCCAGATGGCCCAGCATGGCGTCTCCTTGCCTGGGTCTCTGTGCTCTTGGGAAGGAGGGCTTTCCACAGCTTCTGAGCGGTGGCACCGTACCAGCCTAACTCACTCAGCTGCCCCTCCTGTGTTCCCCCATCCCATTCATACTATCTTGCTAGTTTTTCCTCACATAAAATCATGGGTAGACCTGGGGAGATCCCTCAGTGGGTAAAAGTGCCTACTGCACAAGCCTGGCTTGGTCCCCAGAACGCGTCCAAACTGGATATGGTAGTGTTTGCCTGTGTGTGCCTGTGTGTGTGCCTGTGTGTGCCTGTGTGTACCTATGTGTGCCTATGTGTGCCTGTGTGTGCCTATGTGTGCCTGTGAATGCCTGAGTATGTGCCTATGTGTGCCTGTGAGTGCCTTTGTGTGCCTGTATGTGTGCCTATGTGTGCCTGTGAATGCCTGAGTGTGTGCCTACGTGTGCCTGTGTGTGCCTGTGTTTGCCTGTGTGTACCTGTGAGTGCCTGTGTGTGCCTGTGTGTATGCCTGTGGTGCCTGTGTGTGCCTTTGTGTACCTGTGTGTTCCTGCGAGTGCCTGTGTGTGCCTGCGTGTGCCTGTGAGTGCCTGTGTGTGCCTGTGTGTGCCTGAGAGTGCCCGTGTGTGCCTTTGTGTGCCTGTATGTGCCTGCGTGTGCCTGTGTGTGCCTGTGTGTGCCTATGTGTGCCTGAGCATGTGCCTGTGTGTGCCTGTGAGTGCCTGTGTGTGCCTGTGTGGGCCTGTGAGTGCCTGTGTGTGCCTGTGTTTTCCTGTGTATGCCTGTGTGTGCCTGTGTGTGCCTGTGAGTGCCTGTGTGTGCCTGTGTGTGCCTGTGAGTGCCTGTGTGTGCCTGTATGTGACTGTGTGTGCCTGTGTGTGCCTGTGTGTGCCTGTGTGCCTGTGAGTACCTGTGAGTGCCTGTGTGCCTGTGTGTGCCTGTGAGTGCCTGTGTATGCCTGTGTGTGCCTGTGTGTGCCTGTATGTGACTGTGTGTGCCTGTGTGCCTGTGAGTGCCTGTGAGTTCCTGTGTGCCTGTGTGTGCCTGTGTTTGCCTGTGTATGCCTGTGTGTGCCTGTGTGTGCCTGTGAGTGCCTGTGTGTGCCTGTATGTGACTGTGTATGCCTGTGTGGGCCTGTGTGGGCCTGCATGTGACTGTGTGTGCCTGTGAGTGCCTGTGTGCCTGTGTGTGCCTGTGTTTACCTGTGTATGCCTGTGTGTGCCTGTGTGGGCCTGTGAGTGCCTGTGTGCCTGTGTGTGCCTGTGTTTGCCTGTGTATGCCTGTGTGTGCCTGTGTGGGCCTGTGAGTGCCTGTGTGTGCCTGTGAGTGCCTGTGAGTGCCTGTGTGTGCCTGTGAGTGCCTGTGTGTGCCTGTGTGGGCCTGTGAGTGCCTGTGAGTGCCTGTGAGTGCCTGTGTGTGCCTGTGTGTGCCTGTGTGCCTGTGTGTGCCTGTGAGTCCTGTCACACAGTGAGACGGGAGGCAGACAGGAGAATAGTCTGGAAACGTGTGGAGCAGTCATTTGTATGTAGCCCAGCACAGCCACTAGACAGCAGGTGTAAGGAGAGAACTGACTCTCCAGTTGCCGTTTGGTATCTACAGGCATGCTGTGGCAAGCACACATCCTCACACTATACATACACACGCACAAGTAATTTTTATAAGAAAGTATGGTTATCCATGGCCTACATGAGCTCATCTCTCCAATGACTGCACTTTCTTGCTCCTGGGGGATTCCCTTAGCTTTCTAGATTCTTTTAATTAGTTGCTTTATGCATCTGTGGGGGAATAAACTCCTGTTGAGAAATTCAGAGCCTCCAAAGGAAACCGCTGACTTTGACTAAGAAGCCTTCCTTCGCCGGGCACCTTCCCAGCCAGGGGGCCATGCCTAGTGGCACCCGCCCACCCTAATACTACTGGGCAGAGGAGGGCAGTGCTGGGGGCTTCCTGGGCGTCACCATCTGGATGCTGGCAGGCTTGGAATCCCTCACTAGCCCACTCCAAGTCTTGTTTCCCAGCAAGGTGAATAGGACAAAGACAGGGAACTGGGAGTATCCTGGCTTCTAGGTCTGTGGTGGGGGAGGCACCCCAGACCTGCCCAAGAGCCTTACCTTTGTATTCTTCTAATGCTCAGTCATGAGAGTGAGGCTGGAAGGCCTCATGGATCACCCTGCTGTCAGCATTAAGTCATCTGCCGGGCCACATTTATCTGCAGAAGCAGCCATGTCCTGTAGGCAACCACGTCTGGAGGCAAGGATGCAGAGAGGCGCTCAGGTTCCTCCCCTTCGGCGTTCCCGGGGCTGTCCAGTGAGATCTGTGAGTCTGCCCTCATTCCAGTTGCAAAGGCTCATGGGACCTCCGATCTCTGACCTGGACCATTGCCACTAAGTCTAATTCTGATCATCGTGCTGGCACAGAGGCTTCGGGACTCCTCAGGCAACTCAATTAAGAGTCTGACTCCCACCTCTGTAAAGGTCGTGTTCTCAGATCAACTGAAAACCAAACCATTGCTCTGAACGGAAGAAATCTTCCCTGCCAAGTTCTGCATCCCAGTCCTACCTGGGCACCGTTGCAGAAGGGTTGGAGGCCCCAAAGGGAAGAAGCCTGGCGCAAGGAGAAGCAAAGCAGACATGCGAAGGGCAGATCACAGGTCGGGACACCGGGCAGAGCAAGGATGCATCCGCTGGAGGCACGGGAGTCATTAGGGTTCTGGGAGGGAGGAGGAGTTTTCAAGGAGCTGCCCTGCTGGCTTCAGATGGCCTAAAGGCTCTTGCCCTTCCCCCAATGCATCGGCCGGTGGGAGGAGAGTAGCCAGGACCCATGTCTCCCGAAGCCTTTTCCCTGACATGGGAAGAGTCAGAGGCTGAATACTGAGAGCCTAATGAGGTTTCTAAATGTCCGGGCATCTATCCTGATCAGGGTGTCTATCCTGGGCGGGGCATCTATCCTGGGCGGGGCATCTATCCTGATCAGGGTGTCTATCCTGAGCGGGGCATCTATCCTGGGCGGGGCATCTACCCTGGGCGGGGCGTCTATCCTGGGCGGGGTGTCTATCCTGGGCGGGGCTTCTGATGAGACTCACAGGTGGAGAATGGCCTGGGGCTCTGGCCACAGAGACACCAGCACTTTCCCAGATGAATAGGTCTCTCAGGCACATGGTTCACAGCATGGCCAAGAGCTTGAGTCTACCTGGAGTGAGTTACTGAAGCTACCGCTGTAGGTGCTGGGGTAAGAAGAGTGGTTCTTGCTCTAGGGTGATGTGTGGGCAAAGCTTTGCAGAGTGCAGATGGCTCAGTAGGCAGATTACTTGTCTTGCGAGCAGGGGTATATGTGCTTAATGCCCCAAACACACACACATACACACACACACACACACACACACACACACACACACACACTAAGGAGTCTATCGTAGTTTGGGTTTTACTGCTGTGAACAGACACCATGACCAAGGAAACTCTTAAACTCTTATAAGGACAGTATTTAATTGGGGCTGGCTGACAGGTTCAGAAGTTCAGTCCATTATCATCAAGGCAGGAGCATGGCAGCATCCAGGCAGGCATGGTGCAGGAGGAGCTGAGAGCTCTACATCTTTATCTGAAGGCTGCTAGGAGCAGACTAGCACCCATGTGGTTAGGAGGAGGGTCTCATTGCCCACGCCCACAATGACATACTTCCTCCAACAAGACCACACCTCCAAGTAGTGCCACTCCCTGGGCCAAGCATATTCAAACCACCACAGAAGAGGTGCACGCCCCTGAGCCCAGCTCAGGGAGTTGGAGACATCAGAGTCTCTTAGGCCTCTGCTCAGGCAGCTTAGCCTACCTGGTAAGCTTCAGGCGCGTGAAAGGCCCAGTTTCAAAAAATGAGGTGGTGTCTCTGGCCTTCACATGCATCTTCACATGTACCCATACAGCTATATAGACATGCGCCTGTACACACATGAAACCTACACAGGGCATCCGTGGCAGCTGAGATGGGGCCACAGCTCAGTTGTAGAACTTGCCTAGCATGATGAGACCGGTAACTAATTAAGTAACTAATTAAGGATTTTTTTCAAGATGATCAAAGGTTAAAGGATGCCAGAATTCACAGATCTCTCAGCCCAGTATACCTTGACTTCACTCCTTTCTCTGGGTGCCATAGTAAAATCGGAAGTGTCCCCTAAAGCCTACTTACTGATGGCTTGGACCCCAGTGACAGGTGGCTGAGAAGTGGTGGGAGGTCTGACCTGGTGTGGGATATGACCTGAGCTTCAGACCACAGGGGCCTGACCTTTGAGGGGATCCCGGGCTCCAGCCTCTCCTCTGGCTTTTAGTTTTCTCTCTCTAGCCATAAGGTTAGTGATTTTGCTACATTGTTTACCTGAGCTTGTCGTGGTATTCTCTTCCCTTTGTCCAGACAACTGCCACCATGTGTCATATTACATCTTCCTTCTTGTAAAGTATCTGAGGTGATGGTTACAGTGTCAGGAAGTTGGCAAATACCACAGGAGTTAGAGGAAACCACCACAGTGACTTCAGAGTGCCCATGAGAGAACAGACCCCAGACCAGGACACTCAACCTCCTGCCTCCTAGCGCCTCCTCAGCTGGGGGATGGGGCCGGGAGAGCTGTGCTCACCGACCACATTCGCATGTAAACTGAACTTGCAGACTTTCCTAGGACAAAGGTGGAGCATGCTTCCTGGAGCAAACCCTGGGCCAGTGCCCACAGGCCTGGCTGCCCCCGAGAGGGCAGAGCTGTCTCCTGTGAGCTCACGGTGAGAAAGCGGCCACAATTGTGCTTGCAGCTATGATCTCTGTGACTCCCCTCTCCTCTCCTGTCTCCAGGGCTGCATGAGAAGGAGGAGAGGGGCATGGGACAAGTTTGGGGCTTTTTCTCGAGGTGGAGACCTTTGTGAGGGTTCTGGGGGGGGCCTCTAGGACTCACAGATGGTGGGCAGGTAGGAGGGAAGTTTCCAGAATTCGGGATGAGGTGTCTTGAACATCTTGCTCAGTTGGAGAGCAGAGGCAGGGGCTGGAATGCAGCTCAGGATGAATGCTCCGGTTGCTTCTCTCATGGCTGTGACAAAGTACCTTGTGGGAACAGAACCGGGCAATCAGGTATGAGAGACAACCGAGTCATGTGACAAATCTCAGCAACTCCAACTCTGGAGACCGGCGTCAGGGTGCAGATCTGAGTTTGTTGCCCAGCCCATGAGCTTACATGCAATATCTGAGCCAATTCCAACCCCTAAATTCTTGGCCAATCATATTCTTGTCACACCACCACTGTGCTCCAATGAAAGCCCTCCCTGACGAGGTAACTCAAAAAGAGTTGGAGGAGCATGTTCACCTGTGAGGACTTCCGTGAAGACAGGGGAAGAGGCAACTGCCCCGTCTCAGGTTTGCTGTCACTGGTGTGCTGGGAGCCATCTCAGATCTCAGGCTGTGTGTGGCAGGTCAGGACTCTTCCAGGAGTCGCAGGAGCCTGCGGTGCCTGGCTCTCCATCCCACCTTTTCCTTCTCGAGGACTTTCCTTGACTTCCATGCCTCCCACAACACCTGACAGAAGCAGGTTTATAGAAGAATTTCCTTTGGCTCACAGTTTAGGGGCCCCATCCATCATGGAGGGGAGACATGGAGGCAGGGGCGTGAGGTGGCGAGTCACCTCACATCTGCAGTAAGGAAGCAGAGATGCAGACATGGAGGCCAGCTCACTTTCTTCCTTTATCCAGCAGGTGTGTCTCTGAGCCCCATCTAGTGTGATACAGTCTCTCACATACATACCCAGAGGTGAGTCTCCTAGGCAGTACCAGATCCCATCCAGTCAGCAAATGCTCTCAACCTGTGCGATGGTGGGTGGGACCTTTGGCTGGACCATGAAGAGAAGAGCCTCAGGAAGGGATGACATAAACAGGAAGGTAGTCTTAGGGCCTGAGGCCCCAGATGGTCCTGAGGGAGCTTCCTGGAAGCAAAGTCTTGGATCCCAAGTCCTGCCACAGTGTTTCAGCTACCTCAGGGTTCCACGCAGAACCTCAAGGAGCCATTTTAGGAGCTCAAGAAGTCTCCAAGGTCAGGGGCGTGAGGCAGGGGCAGATCCCCGTGGCTCAGCTATACATTGCAGTGAACACGTTGGCACTCACACAAGAGCTGCTTGGTGAAGGATGTAGAGAGCCAGGCTCTCCTCAGAACTGGTATGAGAGCCCCATCAGTGGTAGGAAAGCCAATGGCAACACTCTGAGGCTGGACTTCACACTGAGTGGGGAACGTGTCTGTGCGAGACGTTGGGGTCCAACACACGTGGGAGAGAATGCGGAGTTGCTTAAGGATGGAGAAGAAAGAGGAGGGAGGGGTTACCTGTGTGGGCTCGAATGCCTAATTCCTTTATATTGTCGCTCAGAAATGCCCAGGACTTGGCCTGGCTCTCATTCTCCTGAGCCCCAGCATTGCCTTCCCCGCCCAGGCTTCAGGGTAGCACTCTCAGAGAAGGACCGCACACGTGTGAAGGAAAGAACCCACTCGAGCAGAGCCTCCTCGAGGGAGCCTTTCCTCAGAGGGCTGAGGAAGCAGCCTCTGACCCCCGGCCCCTCAGCGGGGCAGCCATCCTGACCCCAGAAGTCAGCCTCTGCTGCCTCCCAAACTTTGGCCCCTGTAGAAGGAGGAGGCGCTCAGGTTTTGCCCAAGTCTGGTTGAGAGTCAGCCTGGAAATTTTCTCCACCCAGACACTTCCCAGACTGGGTAAAGCTAATGCAAACTGACAGCCGGGCCTGGGGAGGCTCTGAAGGAGCCAGGGCGCGAGGCAGGCTCTGGAACCCAGCTGATAATTTCAGGCCGAAAGGCAAATAAGGCAGGGCGGGTGTCAAAGGGAATCCTTAAGCCAACAGTTCTTAAATCCAGAGTGATGAATTGCCATGGAAAAGCAGAAGCCTGGAAATGACATCCCGGGAGGGGGTAAGACATGAAGGCACTAGGCAGGGAGGGCCAGAGACTGAACCATAGCGGGTCTGCCTGAAGCAAGGAGGCCAGCAAGGGGGGGAGGGGGGGAGGGCAGCGGTCCAGGGGCCTCTGGACCAAGCCTGGAACCCTTGGGGGTTGGGGTGGCTGGGTCTTCACAGTGTGGGAGTCTGGAAGTCCAAGGCTGGGTGACCCTGTCAGTTCGGCTTCTGGTGGGGACCTCACGGTGGCTCTTGTCAAATCCCAGAAGGATTGCGAGGAGAAACAGGAAGCTACAGAAAAGGAGACTTGGGCTGGTTGTCACAGTGGGTCTTCAGGATTATGACTATGGCCCCCGTTGCATGACTAAGAATGTAGCTTTCCTAACTAACTTAACCCTTTCCATAACCCTGCTAGGCGACTGCTTTCTGTAGACCCACTGTAGGACGGACTGCCATCTTCTCTGGAGCTTTGGACAGAGTCCTCCACTCTCAGAGTTAGGTCTACATTATGTCCCAGCCCCTCTAGGTTTCTCTCCTAGGGTTCCTGGTCATGAGTCCGCCATATTTCTTCTGGCTCCCACAGACGTGTCATCTGCACCTTAGTGGTCTGCTGGCGTTGGGAGTTGTTTCTCAAAAGCTGTCATATATGGGAGTGAGTCACTGTCACTCGAGACCCCTTCAAGTGTCTGAGACTCACACAAAGCACTCTGAGGATGATGGCAGACTTTCCATACGTGCCGCCTGGACCTGTTCCTGGTTCTCTGAGGTAGGGTTGCTGCGTGCGCACGGATGAGGCGGGAAAGCTCACGGGTGACCAGTGTGGAGTGTGTGCTGGTGTGGGGACCAGAGGACCAGAGGGCAGATGGTCTCTTCAGCCCTGAGAGCAGAAGGTGTATGGAGAGAGCTGAGGCAGGCAGTGGAGCGAGAAGGGGTGGACAGTGGTGGGAATGGCAGGCTTCGCCTGCTTCTCACCTTCAAGGAGGGCACAGTGGGACATCCTGCTCCGGGCCGCAGCTCCTGCTGAGCGGGGTGCCTGATACCTGCTGTGACCATCACTGTGCACCAGAAGTAGCAAGGTGTGACTTTCAGGAAGGAGCCTCAGCAGGACTCTCAGCCTCAACACCAGCCCTCTTGGAAGCCAGGAGCATGTTAAGAAGTCACTTGCCTCCGCGTGGACGAGGGGACAGCTGTGGGCCGGCTCAGTCAGCACCGTGTACTGGATGTGTGGGAATCAGTGCCGAGCACAGCCATGCTAAAGATCCCACTGAGGACTGAGGACAAAGAGTTGATCCCAACCGCCCAACGGGAACATGGGAGTGTTTTGTGCTGGCAATGGTGGCTGGTGGAGTCCCTGGGGAGGGAGCACTGATGGAAGCAGGGCAGGGGGGTGACGTGAGGTTCAGTCTCCTCTGAGCTGCATCCAGATCTCGGGGCTGCGCACACAGGGAGTCCACCAGAGAGGAGGGCTCGGGCCTCCTCCCGCTCTGCGTGGCAGTTGCGTAGGCCCTTTTGTATAGGATGGAAATAACCTTCCCGAGAAGTGTCCACTTGAGTTATTTATGGCATTGTAACTACTAGTTTGCATAGATAGCTCTGCAGTTGATCCGGCTGATTGAGGCGCCATCAGCCGCTTACTCACCCAGGCACGGAAAAGAATACAGCGCCAGCGCCATGCAGCCGCGCAGTGACCACAGGCAGATCCGGTCAGCTGCACCCTGAGTGGACCCCACAGTGCTGTCGGGGACCGGGCGAGCACCCGGGGACCTTCAAGTGTGTCTCTCCTCAGTCTCCAAGGGGACAGGCAGGCTGTTTTCCTCCCCACATTCCTATGAACAAAGAATCGTGGTGGAATGCCGTGTCCAGCTCAGACCATTTCACGTTATTCAGAAGACAAGGCGGGTGTTTCCCATTCTGCCGATCTGGGCCTCCTCTTCAGCTCACAGTGGCTCCTTGGGATTACAGTGCGCTGAGAGGCACGTTTGTTTACTCAGTGTGGGGAGGGGTGTAACAGCTCCTGTGTGGAGGTCAGAAGGGCAACCTGTAGAGACCGCTTGCTTCTCCCCTTTCATCAAGAGGTGCCTGGGGATTGAACTCAGGTCCTCACGTGAGGCAGCAAGCCCCTGCACCCACTGAGCCCTCTTGCCTACCCCACTGCTCCTGTTTTAATGTGTGGTTTATTTAAACTTTGCTCCTGACATTCAGTACTGGGTCTCACCTGACGTCCCCACCTACAGCAGCACAGCGGAGGGGTACACAGAACCGTGCTGGCCCGAACTGCCTGAGGGAGGTTGGAGGAAGGAGGCCCCCCATGGGCTGGTGTATTGGAACCCTTGGTCCCCACTTGATGCTCCTCCCACCGGAAGCGTCTGCGAGAGTGGAGACTATTAGCAGTTTCCCATATTACATATCTAGGAAGGTCTTTATACAGGAGCCTTCTTTTTTCCCCCTTTTATTTTTTAAAAATGATTTATTTAATTTCTACTCATAGGTATGTGTGAGTGTGTACACGCCCTCAAAGGCCAGAGGGAGCGTCCGATCCCCTGGAGATGCAGTTACAGGAGGTGGTGAGATTCCGACATGGCCGCTGAGAACCAAACTGGTTCTTCTGCAAAAGCAGAGCGCGCCCTTAATCGCCGAGCCAATCTCCAGTCCCCCTCATCCCCGGGACCCTGCACATGCAAGCCGTGGCAGCTCTGTGCCTTACCCAGAGGACATTTATAAAGAATGGGGACTTAGCTCCTGCTGGCTCTGCACCGACGTGTCTGGTGTCGATTGCCCTGCTGTGGCACGGCTGGCCTGGCTACAGCCCGCAGGGATTCAGAGGACAACCTGAAGGTTCTCAGGCAAGGTCAGGACACCTCTTCCACTGTGCCTCCATCTCGGTTAGGGATACCAGTGCCACCAGAGCAGCCTGGGGAGGAAAGGGCTTATTGGCTTGCACGTCCATACTGGAGGAAGTCAGGGCAGGAGCTCAAGCAGAGCAGGAACCTGGAGGCAGGAGCTGATGCAGAGGCCGGGGACAGGCGCTGCTTACAGGCTTGTTTCCCCAGGGCTTGCCAATGGACTGGGCCCCACCTCATCAGTCACTAATTAAGAGAGTGTCTCACAGCCTGATCTGAGGGAGGGAGGAAGGGAGGGAGGGAGAGAGGCATTTCTCTCAGGTGAGATTCCCTCCTCTCAGATGAGCCTAGCTTGTATCAGCTTGACCTAAGTCTGGCCATCACCCCCTCCTTGCTGAGAAGTGGATTTTTACGACCTGCTTCTCTGGGCGTGCAGTCCTGGTTTAGCAGACACATTGGCCTTGAACTCTAAGAGGTTCAGGTCTCTCTCCTTCAGCCTCATAGTCCATGCTAGCTAGCCCATGTTAGCCCATGCTAGCCCATGCTAGCCCGTGTTAGCCATGTTAGCCCATGCTAGCCCGTGTTAGCCCATGTTGGCCCATGCTAGCCTGAGCCCTGCACTGGAGCTCACCTGTGGCCACTCACTCTCCAGTTTGCCTCTGTTTTCTGTTGTGAATTCTGCTCTCCATTCAGTGATGGCAGCTGTGATGGATCCAGCCTTCCCAGGGGTTCAGAGAGGAGATCCTGCTAGACTCCCTAGACTGCTGGACTCCAAGTAGGTCTTTTCTTCTGCCCTTTTATTTCCTAATGTGGGTTTTCACACACTACATCCTGGCATCTCTGCGGTCTGTGATAAGTGGTTTGTGAGTGGGTAGAAGTTCTGCCTACATTGTCTGCATCTTATGAGCGCACCCCATCCCGGAGGTGGGACCCCCTTCCCTCTCAACTGTGGACAACCCGTTCTCAGCAGTAAGTCCAGGCCCTCAAGCAGTTCTCTTTCTTATTTATGCCGAACCTTTATAGGTCACCAGTCCTCGCTCCCGTGGTTTATAGGTTCGTTAGAATTTTTATTTATTGTCTGCTCTTGTCAAGGCACACCTGTGGAGACCTGAGGACACGTCACTGCAGTGGATCCCTCTCTACCTTGTGTGTCTCTGGGATCAAACTCAGGTCATCGGGCTTGGCTGTGGGCACGTTTGCCCACTGAGACACCTTGCTGGCCCCATTTCCCCACGTTGTTTAAGCAAGATTTCACGGAAGCCAAGCCAACCCCTTAGCTCTATCTCTGGCACCCAAGACCACGGCCCGTTCACGCAGTGCTGGGGTTGAGCCCAGGGCCTCCCGCGCACTAGGCCAGGCTTCCTCCAGCCAACCTTCACGCTTGGCATCCTGCTTTTCTCTTAAATATTTTAGGCTGTTCTCATTCCTTTGATCAACTTAAATTGCCCTTTGATGTGTCTAAGTAGGATATGCTTTTAAATTTATATTTTTAACCCATCCTCCAGTTCTCCTGTGAGCCTTTTCCAGTGGAGAAACCCGCGACATCCTGGGGTCCCCCTGTCTCTCTGCTCCCCGTGTGGGGATCCTCTGGCACGGCGTCCACTCTGCCACAGCCCTGCCCACATAGATCACACAGGAGTCGGTGTCAGCATTTCCCATCAGGCCTTGGGCCCATCGATCTCTGTTCAGGCTCTCTCGCCCTGCGGGTGGGCTGCAAACATGGCCTGTCAACTACCCCGGTGTCTCCGTGTCTCCCCGTGTCTTCACATCCCATCCACCTCCTGGGATCGTCCCCGAGCCCTCCCCACCCTTGCTTGAGCCTGCCACGTGACTTTAATATCTGCAGCCATCAATCTGGAGACATAGATCTTTCTTTTAATTTTCACTTTAAAATTCTCGCCGTCTGATGCGCGAATTCTGTTTTGTCTGGCACAGGCTGGCTGTTATGAAATAGCATGTGTGCCTCTCAGATGCCTCTGCCTTGCCACCAGAAGTCCTACTGGGTGGGCCCATGAGCCCATCTGCCAGATGGGGCAAAAGCCACAGCCCCAAGCCAAGTCCCACGCTAAGGTTCTGCTTGTGGAACATAGGGTTATTTCTCCAACAGCATCTTTCCGGGATGGGAGTTCTTCTCCCGCCCCCAGGATTTTTTTAATGCGCATTTGTGTTTTGCCTGTGTGTATGTCTGAGTGGCAGTGCCAGATCCCCTGGAACCGGAGTCACGGACAGCTGTGAGCTGCCTTATGGGTGGTGGGAACAGAAGCCGGGTCCTCAGGAAGACCAGCCCGTGTGCTCTCAACCTCCAGGCCATCTCTCCAGCCCCGGGATGGGAGTTCTAGTGAAGACCCCAGGGGCTGTGATCCAGGCTCGCCACTGTTTTCTCCTACAAGTTTCCCCCAAATGTCTTTGTGCTTCTTCTGCCCAGGAGCCCGAGCTACCTCAGGGGCGGCTCTGGATTTGCCAGTGGCCAGCTGAGAGGGCGGTAAGAGGTAAAGACGGACAGGGAAGGCTGGGGAAGGCCAGGGGCAGCTGCTGATCTCCTTGCTGCTGGGCTTGGGAACACCGGTCTGTCTGTCTGCTCTGTCGGTCTGCCTCCCTGGGAGGTAGGCTGTGCTGAAGGGAGCCCTGGTGGATCACAATAGGGAACAAGGTTACGGGCCTCCCTAACCCCAAGGGAACAAGATACTTTGTTGCCTCTTCCCTAACCCTGTGCTTGAGTACCGGGGCACACGGGTAGCACAGGAACAGAGGCGGGGAGGCTGGCACCACTAAAGTTGCAAGAGAAGCTATGTTTGCTTTGCAAAGGGTGTCAGGTGTGTCTAAGCTTATCAGCTCTGAGGAACTCCAGCCACTTCTCCAGACCCAGCTCCAACCTTATCTACCACACTTCGCCTAGGACCTCCTGGAGTTCAGCTCTGCATTTTCCAGCAGCCCTTGGTGGTCTGATCACTGTGGGTGAGCAGAGATTCTAGAGTCTGTATAGGTGGATGAAATGTAGGAAAGGTGCAGTCTGGGAGCACCAGATCTACGTGGTGATGTCTGCCAGGGCGGGGAAGCAGCGGCTGACATGGTTCATCCCTGGTTTGCCCAGTGGACATTTCTCCCCTCCCCCACAGCCCTCCCCCCCCAGCCCTGTTTGGAAATCGGTTTTTGAACCTGTAACTCTTCTCTCTGATGCCAGACTCACTTCCATCCACATCACGATGCAATCAATCTTTATTCATTTATTGATAACCCATTCATTAATAAATAATAATGCATTCATTAATAACTTAGTAATGCCCTCCATCTTCATTCATTCTGTCTGAGGAGCATTTATGAAGTGCCTGCTCCCTCGCCATCTCTGCTCCAATGCAGGGGTTCATGCTGAGGAACAAAAGATGATGCACACAGAGCCTTTGGTCTGTCAGTACAGGGATCCTGCACACGAGCCCTTGGTCTGTTAATACAGGGATCCCTATGGAATGCACATGAGTGCATGTATGTTGATGGGCATGTCTGTATAAAAACACATAAGGAGCAAACAGATTAAAATCAAGTGCTGTGCTAAGAGGGTGTCTCTGGAATTGTGGGGAGAAGATGGCCAGGGAAGGCTTCTCGGTACAGTTCCTATTGAGACAGGGGGTCCTGGGCTGCATAGCAGGCTAAGCAAGGGTCAGCAAACAGAGTTCCCAGGGTCTCTGCTTCCAGCTCCCGCCTTACTGACAGACAATGCCTTGGAAATATAAACCAATCGAGCTCTTTCCTTTCCCAAGTTGGCTTTTGGTTTTACCAAAGCAACAGAATTAAACTAGAACATGCAGGGACCTTTGGAAACATTCCTTATGTAAACTATAACATGGTACAATTTAACCAATAGCAGCTACTTGATAACCATGTATTTTAAGAGTCTCCTGCTTTAGAGACCAAGCCAGCTGGGCAGCCAGGCACAGCTAAGTGCAAAGTTACTAGAAGAACAGTTAAGAGAGTTTCCTGAATAAACCTTAGGCAACTCACAACCACTTGTAACTACAACCATTTGTAACTCTAGCTGCAGGAGACACGGTGCCCTCTTCTGGCCTCTGTGGGCACTGCACTCATGCACATACACACATACACACACATACACTCACACATTTTTAAATACAAATAAATCTCTGAGGTTCTAGAGTATAAATGAATATTCTGCTGTAGTCATTCCACAGATTTTGCATTCTGTATATGGAGATTACTCGAATGATTCCCAATTCACTTAAAATGGATCAGACGCATACAAAGCTTCTTGATCGGCACACATAAATATGCACAAAACCAACTGTGTGTGACAGTTGGTTTTCTCACAACAAAGACTTTGAATCTGAACTTGAGCTTCAGCCTGTCCTGGGCTTTGGGAGAGAATCTGAGATTCTGCCTCCTACCCTGTCCCCAGCCCAGTTTTCTGTCATCTCTCTGTAATTCTCTCGGAAACTCCATTTGTCCAAGTTACAAATCTGTGGAAATGCCCCCAGTTCCTTCGCTCCTCAAGGCCAAACTTTGGCAAGATGATCTGTAAGTGACTTGGCAGGGCAAGCTGCAGTGGCTGAAGCTGGAAAGCCAGAGTTCTGCTCATTAATATGTTGTTAAATAATTAATAGGTTTGTGTTTAATTGCTTCTGTGTATATAATCTTGCTTTTTTTTCCCTCTGAAAACCATCATTAATTTTCAGTTAGTTCCACTTGAAGTAACAAGGCCTAATGCTTCCAGTTGGAAAAAATGAATATTTATGAATACTTGTGCTGTCTAAAGTTGGAAGAAAAATAAGATTATTTAATTCCTTAATGTTTAAACAGGAGGAGTGGGGTGTCCATTTTAGACTGTGACAATATGTTTATTTGGTAAGATTAGCTATCTGATCCCAGATGATTTCTCTAGAGAGCTTGTTAAATTTATTTCAGTTGGAAATCTGTCCTCAAGAATTTCAGGGTTCTGGAGACCACACTCTAGGCAGTGTTAGTTTGATACAAATAGAAGTGGAACATTCTGCTTGGATGGTCACTTGGGCACAAGAGTGTGTCCTGGGGCCAGCTAAGCATGTGTGTGGCCGAGCACAGAGCCCTATCTCTATGAGGTTAGGGGATCCAAAGTTCAGCAGCGGTGCTCTCTGCCTGCATGTGTCTTTAGGAAAGGTGGGGGGAGGAGTTAGGTCTGTAACTGGTCTTCAATTCTTTGTGGGCTTTCCTTTTGCCCACCCCTTGTCCCTCCTGTTTTATTCCTTATCACTAGATAAGAGAAAAAGGACAGAGGGGAGGGAGGGAGGGAAGGAGGGAAGGAGGGAGAGAGAGAGAGAGAGAGAGAGAGAGAGAGAGAGATCCCTGAATCTAATTCCTTTCCTTCTCTTTCTTCTTTGAGCATGACTTACTAAAAACAAAACAAAAAAAACAGAAACAACAACAACAACAAAAAAAAAACTTGGGGTCCAGCACTTATACACCCGCTGTAGAGTTCCCAGAATTCCAAATGTCACACAGTCACAGAAACTATCCGTAGCTGGCAGAATCACATCCCTGTAGAGCACGAGGCAAATCACAGTCGGCCGAGATGGACTGTCGGAGGCAGACCTGTACCCCACGCCTGGGAATAAAATGAAAACACATTCTTAAAATACTTTTGTGGTTTTTTTTTTTTTTTGAAGAAACCAAAGTCCCAGAGTTCTCACTACAGAGGTCCATCAAAACAGGAAGCAGCCCCCACCCCAGGCAGGCACAGCATGCGCAATCAGAGAAGGCCAGCCTTGAGGAAGTTGAGTTTAGAGGGGCCAGGAAGAGGGCCAGGGAGTGAAGGAGTCACCATGCACACATAAGGACTGGGTTTGCATCCTCAGGAGTCAGTAGCCTCGAGTGCTAGTATGTGCTTGGCACCCCAGCACTGGGGAGGTAGAGATAAACAGAAGGAAGGGCTGGAGAGATGGCTTAGTGGTAAGAGTCCTGGCTGCTCTTCCAGAGGACCCAAGTTCAGTTCCCAGCACCCATATCAGGTAAGATCATAACTTCCTGTATCTCCGATTCCAGGGGATCTGAATTCCTGGGACACTGTATTCATGTGCACACACTGCCTGCCTCTCCATACACATAATTAAAAATAAAAGTAAACATAAAAGTAATAAGGTAGAGAGTGGTTGAGGAGTCACTTCTTGTCAGTTCTGGTCTTCACAGGCACGCATACAGGTGGTATGTGCTCACACATATCCTTGCATGTCTGTACACACACACGTTTGTATAAAACAAGCTTTTATTTTCTTTCTTTGGCTCCTGTGTCTCCCCCCCCCAAATTTATTCTTTGTAGGTATGATGAAGAACCATGCCTGCAAACTTGACATGAGTATGAAGACAGTGAGTGTGAAGACAGTGAGTAGGAAGACAGTGACTGGGAAGACAGTGAGTGGAAAGACAGTGTGAAGACAGTGAGTGAGAAGACAGAGTGTGAAGACAGTGAGTATGAAAACAGTGAGTATGAAGACTGAATAGGAAGACAGTGAGTGGGAAGATGGTGGGTGTGAAGATGGTGAGTGGGAAGACAGTGAGTGGGAATACAGTGTGAAGACAGTGAGAGAGAAGACAGTGAGAGTGTGAAGACAGTGAGTGTGAAAACAGTGAGTGAGTATGAAGACAGTGAGTATGAAGACAGTGAGTGGGAAGACAGTGGGAAGATGGTGAGTGTGAAGAAAGTGAGTGGGAAGATGGTGAGTGTGAAGACAGTGGGAAGATGGTGAGTGTGAAGACAGTAAGTGGGAGGACAGTGTGAAGACAGTGAGTGTGAAGAAAATGAGTGTGAAGACAGTGAGTGGGAAAACAGTGAGTGAGAAGACAGTGTGAAGACAGTGAATGGGAAGACAGTGTGAAGACAGTGAGTGGGAAGACAGAGTGTGAAGACAGTGAGTGTGAAGACAGTGAGTGGAAAGACTGAGTGTGAAGACAGTGAGTGTGAAGACAGTGAGTATGAAGACAGTGTGAAGACAGCGAGTGTGAAGACAGCGAGTGGGAAGACAGTGAGTGGAAAGACAGTGAGTATGAAGACAGTGAGTGTGAAGACAGTGAGTGGGAAGATAGTGAATGAGTATGAAGACAGTGAATGTGAAGACAGTGAGTGGGAAGACAGTGAGTGGGAAGACAGTGAGTGTGAAGACAGTATGAAGACAGTGTGAAGACAGCGAGTGTGAAGACAGCGAGTGTGAAGTGAGTGTGAAGACAGCGAGTGTGAAGACAGTGAGTGGGAAGACAGTGAGTGTGAAGACAGTGAGTGGAAAGACAGTGAGTGGGAAGACAGTAAGTGGGAAGACAGTGAGTAGGAAGACAGTGAGTGTGAAGACAGTGAGTGGGAAGACTGAGTGGGAAGACAGTGAGTGTGAAGACAGTGAGTGGGAAGACAGTGTGAAGACAGTGAGTGTGAAGACAGTGAGTGTAAAGACAGAACCTCAGTTGAGCTATTGCCTCCTTCAGACTGGCTTATGGCAAGCCTGTGGGGCATTTTCTTGGTTTATGATTGATGTGGGAAGGCCTGGCCCACTGCAGTTGGTGCCACCTCTTGCAAGAGGTGCTGGGTATACCAGGAAGCTAGCTGAACAGAGGCATAGACGAGGAAGTCAGTAAGCAGCCTTCCTCCATGGTCTCAGCTTCAGGTCACCATCTCCAGGCTCTCGCCGCAAGCTTCCACCCCTTTACGGAACAACTGTTCTTCCTCACGTTGCTTTTGGTCAGTTTTTATAACAGTGATAGAAAGCAGAAGGTAACACTAGGTAACAAGGTGATGTGGAAAATTCCACTCAAGGTGTCTTAGTGACAGACATACGGTAGACCATTGGAGGGCTGTTTGGCAACGCACCTACCTCACAAACTAGTTTATGACTAGAAGGAAAACAATCCCATTTCACACAGTGTACCTAAGCAGGAAACAGGTTAGTTTCATGTGGATTTAATTGTAAAAGGCAAAACCAAACGACAAGCATCAGCTTCCTGATGGTCATGTGGCTGTTGCTCCCTTCTGTTCAATGGTGTATAATATTCCATCGTGCAGATATATGGCATAGTTTTTGTCCACCAGCTTTGACTTAAGAACAAAAACAAACCAAAAACCAAAACAAAAATCTGAGCTATCTCACTCCTGGTAAGCCATACTGTGAACATATTCAGCTTTAAAGAACAATGGCTTTCAAAATGCCTCTGCATGGTGGAACCAGAGAGAGCGACTTGTTGCCCTTTCAGAGGACCCTGGTTCTATTCCCAGCAAGCACCACGAGGTGGTTCACAACCATCTGTGGCACCAACTGCGCGGTATCAGATGCTCTTTCTTGGCTTTTGTGGGTATCTGCACCCATGTGCATACACACAAAGATACACAAAAAAAGGGTCTCTTTTAAAAAATTAAGAGCAAAGTGGCTGATCAGATTTCCAGGACCACAGCACCATCAGCCCATTAAGTAGCTGCTGCTGCTGCTGCTGCTGCTGCTGGGTGAGATGCCACCCTCTGTCCTGCTTGGCATTCGAGTAGATTCTACAATGGATAGTCACCATCTTTGCTGACTGTACAGGTGTCTCTGCCCACTTTGGGGACAGGGTGGTCCCTGTCCACTCCTCTTACACTATTAATTCATTTCTATTTTATCTATTTAATTTTTATTATCTACTGCCTAGATGTGTAGGACTTCGCAGATTGCACACATCCACACCTCATGTTTTCAGTTACATAAGCTGACGACGTCTTCTTTCTGTCTTTGGCTCCCTTTAGCATGCATTTTCAAGAGCGGAAGTTCGGATTGCAAAGCCACTAAAGTGATCAACCTTTTTGAAAACAGTGGATGGAAGGATTCTATTTTAAGACCCTTTCTCTTATCTCGGAGCACATGTATCCTTGGTGTTTAGTTTTAAATAATCTTAAGCTTTGATTTTTTTAAAAAAGCTTGCAATACATTAGGAACCAGCCTGGATTTTAACATGGGTAGGCATTCCATTTTACCTTTTAAAACGAAAGTAACTGTGTTAGTTACTTAAAAGAAGCTGTGACCAAAATAACTGAGAACACAACTTAGACGCAGAGGGGCTGCTTTGCCTGTGGCTTGTGAGGATTCTGTCCTGGTTGCTTGACCCCGGGAGCTTGGGCAGAAAGAACATCATGGCAGCTGGTACATGGGGTGGAAGAGGCTTACCACTTCATGGTGGACAGGGAGAGACTGAGGGCCAAATTCAGCCTTCAAAATAATATCCCCAATGACCAGCTTTCCCCATCAAGGTCCCATCTCCCAAATTTTTTAGCACGTCTTATAATGGCTCTGCCTGCTAGGGTCCATGTGCTCAACACTTGATCTGGGTGTCTGTGTTTCATAGATTCATCAAACCAACCAACTGTGTGGGTCCCATCCACGAGAAGCCCCTCCTTACTGTTCTTGGTCTATTTCTGTTGCCATGGTAAAATGCCACCCCAAAGCTCGGGGAACAAAGGATCTGTCTGGTTTATGGGTTACAGTTCATCATGGAGGGAAGCCAAGGTGAGAACTCAAGGCAGGAACCTGGACTCAGGAACTGAAGCAGAGGCTGTGGAGGAACACGGTTTGCTGGCTTGCTGCCAGGCTCCTGGTCAACTACCTTTCTTATGCAACCCAAATCCAATGACAGTAGCAATCAAAATGTGCTCAATCTGATGGAGTCAGTTCTTCAACTGAGTTCCCCTCTTCCCAAGTAAGTCAAATAAACCACCAAGATTAGCTAACACATGGCCCGTCCTCTGGCCTGCCCACATTCTCTTCACCTGAGGCTCTCACTGGGGATTCTGCACACTCTCACATAGGGCAGACTCATCAACGTCTGTGGCAACATAGGGCTGCCTTCCTTGCAGCTTCCCGGTGGACAGACTTCGACGCCGTCAGGACACATCTCTTCCGTTCTTCATCTCCCCTGTTATTCTTGTTCTTTCACACTTGTGAAGAAATCTTAGAATCAATTTGTCAGGATCCACAGACTTCTTATTAGAATTTGGATTAGGGACCGTTGCATCTGCCGACCAATTTTGGGAAGACTGACAGCTTTTATGAGCTGGGATTTTCTGCTAAGAACATGGACATGTGGCATCCAAAAATAAGAATCTATTACCAAGTAAGGGTAGAAAATAACAACGCTTCTGAGAAAGGCTTTTAATAGGAATATTCTACAGGCAGGCATGCCAGCAAAACCAAAGAGGCTTCTCTGGAACACCTGCTCTGGCAGCGAAATGAGGAAACCTCCTTGAACTAGATACTTGTCTCACTGCCGTGTCTAATCTCTGACCAGAGGGCGGTCCAAGGATGGAAGCGTTTGTTCAGCACGATGGTTTGAGAGAGAGTCCGGTCCACCCAGAGGAGGAGGGCCGGGCAGAAGTGAGAGAGTTGGCCTGCCTTCCGCCATCAGGAAGCCAGAGAGGGATGCATGCTGGCCATCGGCTGCCTTTCCTCAGTCTTCCTTTTATGTCATCAGGGATTTGGGTCCCATGTGCTGGTGCCTCCCGAATCAAAGGTGGCTCATTTCTCCCCAGCTCAACCTCTCTCGAAATGCTGTAATAGAAATGGCCAGAGATATATCTCCTTGGTGGCTCCAAGTTCAGTCAAGTTGACTCTGATTACTGTTTTTGTTGAATTCTGCTGCTGTGATAAATATCTTCTACTTACAAGTTATAGTTGATTGTTGAGCAAAGTTAAGGTAAGAACTCCTTGGAGGGACGACGGAGGGACATGCTTGCTGGCTTCCTCCTTCTCTGACTCACACTCAGATAGCTTCCTTACGTAGATCAGGAGCACCTGCCAAGGCTTGGCAGCACTGCCCATGGTGGACCTGCTCTTCTTACATAATCAACAATCAAGGCAATCTCACAGGCATGGCCACAGGCCACTCTAGGCAATTCATCAAGTAAGTTTTCTCCGATGACTAGACCAAGTCAAGCTGGCAGTTAAAGTTAAGGAAGAAGAGTACAAACTGGATGAGCCGCCCAGGGGAGTGGGGAATACTGACTGGAACATGCTGAGAGAAAATGGCTGGCCCTAGGAGACTCCACTCTCGGAGCCACAAAAGCAGCTGAGTGTCTAGATACATCTTAATCTCACAATGTGTCACAGTGAAAAGATTTTGTTGTACTATTTGTGTGTGAGTGCGCTTGTGTGTGTATATGCACATGTCTGTGCATGTATGTGCATATGTGCATGCATGCGTGCACATGTGTTCACATGTACCAAATGTGTGCAGATGTCCACTGGGGTAGAAGAGAGCATCAGATCCCCGGGAAATGATGTGACAGACAGTTGTGAGCCAACATGTGGGTCCTGGACCTTGAACCTAGGTCATCTGGGAGAGGTAGCCAGTGCCCTTAACAGCTGAACCATCTCTTCAACCTCTCATTACATTTTAACACAGGTTTTCAACATACAAATGTCCATATCCACAAATTCCACATCTTTGGGTTTAAATGTCTCTAGAAAAAGATTTGAAACACTCTTCTTCTGTGCCAAGCACAAACACTCTCCTTTATATAGTTATTTAGTCTTTACCAGGTGCAGCCAACATGCAGCCCACAGTCTACACGTGGCTACAAACACTATGAATACAGCTTACCGGTCACAAGTGGTTGAACACAGTCCAAACCATTAACTTACTTAAAACAGGAGGCTTTATTTTTGCAATTTCTTTTTGGCAACTCAATAGCACTGTTCCCAAATGAACTCTGTAGACAGAAGCAGTGAGCTGCACTGTCTGCAGCTCTGACACTCCTGAAGCTTAGCTACTCCTGAAGCTTGGATACTCCAGAAGTTCAGATACTCCTGAAGCTCAGATACTCTGGAAGCTCAGATACTTCTGAAGCTCAGATACTCCTGAAACTTAGATACTCCCGAAGCTCGGATACTCCTGAAGCTCGGATACTCCTGAAGCTCAGATACTCCTGAAGCTCAGATACTCCTGAAACTCAGATACTCCTGAAGCTCAGATACTCCTGAAGCTCAGATACTCCTGAAGCTCAGATACTCCTGAAACTCAGATACTCTCGAAGCTCAGATACTCCTGAAGCTCAGATACTCCTGAAGCTCAGATACTCCTGAAGCAGTGCATTACAACATGTTCTGCAGTACTTCATTCTGTGTAAGGTTTTCAGGAAATCCACACATTCCAGAAGGCACATGGGGAATTGTGTAGGTCACATGCAGATGTGATGACATTTAATATGAAATGCTCCTGCATCTGTGGGTAAAGCTATTTGCAGAGGTACTAGAGACACGCACGTGCATGTGTTTGTGTGTGTGTGTGTGCGTGCATTTTAAACTTTAGCCCCAAAAGTAGCACAAATTCAGAAATTCAAATAAAAAATCTATTCCAATACTGTACTGACCAGCAGATATTCAAAATAGCAAAAATTAGACCAACAGAAGATTTATAATTTTTAACATAAAATATTAATGGAATACCAAATAATCTGTCCCAGAAATATACATGCAAGTAACATACACAGACTGATTGAGTTATGTTTAGGAATACACACACACACACACACACACACACACACACACGCAGTAGCCACAGAGGATGACTAGTAGTGGGAAGTTACAGGACTGTAAATTCATCTGTTTGCCCCCAATTTAAAGGCAATTACTAGTTGATTATAATTAGGATGTAAATATTCCAAACTTCTGGAAGACAAAAAACTTTACAAAATAATGGTGTTGCCATAGAAATCCCAAGGAGCGAAAGGGATCTTGGAGCAGTGTAGGAGTGAAGGGAATGCACCACGGGCCAGAGTTTCTTTCAGTCATCCTTAGAAAAGGTTCTTCGTGCTGGCAGGCACAGGTTCATAAAGCTGGAGTCTGTCTTCAGGGACACCAGGACTCCTGCCAGGGGCATCCAGAAAACTGTCCTGAGAAATTGTATGTGGAGGTTTTCGCAAATGAGGCAACAGTGATGGCTGCACAGGAGGGACAGATGATGTGTCATTGAAGTTATTCCTCCAAGAAAGATAGATAGATGATAGATAGATAGAGATATATAGATAGATAGTAGATAGACAGATGATAGGGATAGAAAGATAGATAGAAGATAGATAGATAGATACATAGATACATACATAGATACATACATACATACATACATGGATGGATGGATGGATGGATAGATAGATGGGTGGGTGGGTGGATGGATAGATAGATAAAAATAAACATGATTGAAAGATGGATAGATAGGTATATAGGGAAAGAGATAGAGAAAGATAGGTAGATAGGTAGTTAGGTAGGGAGAGAGAACTTTGGTCTTAAGTGTATTTTGCAAGCGTTCCTCTCATTTTGAAATTTACATTTACATCTCTATTTCCCCTCATCCTTTGAAAATTTTGCGCATGCTTTGATCAGATTCTTCCATTCCTCCAACTCCTCTCAGATCCACCTTCCTCCCTACTCACTTACATTTGTGTTGTCTGTTTTTTTTTTTTTTAAATAAACCCATAGACCTTTAAACATTCCAGACCACTGCCAGTGCTTTTGGCTACTCTCCAGAACTTGACAGCAACACCCTGTTGCTGAAAATATATAGACTTCAGTATCAGAACATGGACAAAACAGGCTTATACTAACCTGGAACCTTCATCCCTACTGGCTATGTACACACACATGCATATGCACACACATACACACATGCACTCATACACAGACATGCATGCATACACACAGGCATACATACATGCACAGATAACACACGTATACATACACAGACACACACACTCACACACAGACATGCATACACAGATGCATACACAAAGACACAAGCACGCACATACATACACATATGTACGCATACCCATACACATGCACACATACATGTATACACACATACATATACACATGAACATGCAAAGATGCACATAGACAAACACACACACACATACATACACTGCACACATGCACACACTTTCAAAGTCCCATGCCTCAGTGAAATGGTTGACTTGACCATGTCATCATATACAGTCATTCCTTTCCCACTTGTGGTGATGGGCACTGCCTCACATCAGCACAGGCTGTGAGACACACTTGACCATGAGGATTAACCGCTCTGGTGCTGGCTCATGTCTTTGCAGCACTGCAAACCTGAACTCAGGATTGTTTATGAAAAGCATTCACCGTGAGGCCGACTGCCTCCTGCTGGATCGGCAGGAGCCTCCCCTGCCCTTGCTTCGTGTCCCTTGATCACACCATTTCCTCCCTTCTTTGACTTGCATATTGTGTTTGCCCCCGGCAGGGACAGGTGAGAGCGCAGGCTTGTTGTAGGCTCCGTGTGTGTGTGTGTGTGTGTGTGTGTGTGTGTGTGTCCTCTGTGCTGTTTGTGAACGGCACAGTCTGATGGTGCGTTCTCAGAGCTCACCCATCTCCAAGAAATCATGACTAGAGAAGCCCTTGCTTGATGCCCGCCCCTTCTGCAGCTCAGTGACTACTGGATTTGTAGAGTGTCTAGGGCCCAGACAGAGCAATGCTCCAGCCTCGCTGGATGACACAAGGTAAGTGCTATCCTGTCACCACCATTGATCTGTTCCCACAGTGTCTCTCCAACTGTCATTCTCTCTTATCTTGACTGTCTTTGTGTAGAAGGCCCAGCGTTGGGAAGCGATCCACAGACCTCCTTTGTCACCTGTCACAGCTGCACTCTAGCTCCTGTCTCCCTTCTGTGCGGCAGGCATCGCCTCCCTCCCCTGCCTCTGCCCCTGCTGCTACCTGTCCACCCTTGGCTCGCCACAGCCTGAGTCCTGCCTTCCCACCTCTCTTCCTGCTTCTGCCTTCTGTTCCCGATTTCAGTCCCTTTGTTCATTTCCCCCTTTGAGACTGTGTTTCCACACAAGTGCCCTAGAAGTGGGAAGAGCACCAGAAGAGGCACATCCCTCAGTCTTCTTGATTTTCCTTATCCTCAGGCTGAAGGAGGTTTGCTGGGACAGAGGCTCCCCGGAATGTAATGAATGGCCGTGGCTTGAGTTTGTGTCCAGAAAGCAAGGGAAAGGGGGCCTGGTGGGAGTCTCCTGGAGGACCACTCGGGGGGACCCGGGAGACTAGGCAACTCTCTTTCCACCCAGCAGCTACAGGGTGCACACAGTGGGGGCTGCACACAGTGGGGGCTGCACACAGTGGGGGCTGCACACAGTGGGGTCCACCTCTGGAGCAGAGGAGATGTCAACTACTACACTGAGGAGTTCCAGATATGTCTGGAGAAAGTTGTCGTTACAGGAGGGGCAGGATCCAGTAAGAGACTGGCCAGTCACTGGGGACACAGATGGGCACAAAGAGAATGACCACAGAGGTAACAGAGGCTGTGTCCAAGGAAGACTCTCTGTAGAGAGGAAGGTACATCCATTTTCAGAGAAAAAAGGGGGCGGGCCTGTTAGGGAGGCACAGTGGGCCTCTGGCCCCATCTGGAAGAACCTTCTCTCTGTGTCACCCAAGAAATCAGAATAAATAAGCTCTTTGCAGGAGCCAGGGCCTCGAGGAACCTGTGAACCTCATGGATATGTTGTGGGAATCACTAATGGTGACAGTCATATCAGCCAGTGGTGATCACACCCCCATGATGAGTTGAGTTCACACTTTCTAGGTGTGATCTGGGCATTGAGACAGACAGAGATACATCAGAGGGAACCCTAGTTTGTCAAAATAGGATACAGAGTGGATTTCTATTGCCTGTCAGGGATGAAAGGTCATTCTTGGGATACCACTGGGAAGAACATTCCTGAGTTCCCAGATGTGTGCCAGAGACTCGTCTCAGTGTTCACTGAGCTTTCGAGGTACAGGGTCAGGTCTGTGGACTGACACTGGTGAAGGAGAGAGGGTTGAAAACTTTAGGGAAATGACAGTCAGATGTTTAGGACTCTGCAAATTCTCCTGGAAGATTTGAAATAAGAAGATTTGAAATAAAAGGAGGAGGAGGAGGAGGAGGAGGAGGAGGAGGAGGAGGAGGAGGAGGAGGAGGAAGACAATGGAGATGGAAGCCCTGCAGGACAGACCCCTGGTGTGAAGCTGTGTTTATGCATTTTCTCCTCACTCACCACCTCTTCATAAGTCAGTGAGAGGTTTAGTGTTTCAGCCAAGATGTATCAGGTATTTTATTCAACCTTCTTTTGACCCCTACTAGGAGTGTGTGTGTGTGCGTGTGCGTGCATGTGTGTGTGCGTGCGTGCGTGTGTGTGTGTGTGTGTGTGCGCGTGCGTGCGTGCGTGTGTGCGTGTGTGTGTGTGTGTGAGTGTGTGTGTGTATGCATGGGTCTGTGTGTATTTCTGTATGTGTGAGTGCACACATGTATGTGTCTATGCATGCACGTGTGAGTCTGTGTGTATGAACATGCACACAGGAGTCTGTATATTTTTGTGTATGTGTAAGTGTGTGCACATGTGTGAGACTGTATATTTATGTGTGCACATGTGTGAATCTGTGTATATATGTGTGAGTATGTGCACAAGTGTGAGTCTGTGTGTATATGTGAGTGTGTGCACATGTGTGAGTCTATGTGTGAGAGTGGATGTGCACATGTGTGAATCTGTGTGTACTTGTGCGTGTGTGTGAATGTGTGCACATGTGTGAGTGCATATGAGTCTGTGTGTATGTGTGTGAGTGTGTGTACATGTGAGTGTATTTGTACTTGTGCATGCGTGCACATGTGTCTGTGTGTACTTGTGCATGTGTATGTGAGTGTGTAAAAGTATAAGTCTGTGTGTAAATGTGTGCACATATGTGAGTCTATGTTTACTTGTGCGTGTGTGTGTGTGTGTGTGTGTGTGTGTGAGTGTGTGTGAGTGTGTGCCTGTGAATATGAATGGCTGAGGTCAACCTCACATCTCATTCCTCAGGTGTCACTTCCACTTTTGTTTTATGTTTTGGTTTGGTTTGGTTTGGTTTGGTTTGGTTTGGTTTGGTTTGGTTTGGTTTGGTTTGGTTTGGTTTTGAGGCAGACTCTCTCATTAGCCTGGATCTCCTTAAGTCAGCAGTGGACGGTAAGGCCAGGGCTTTGTCCATCTCCATCTTCCAAGCATGGAGATTTCTTATGTAGGTGCTGGGTTCAAACCCAACTCCTCATACTTGTGAGGCAAGAACTTTACCTATGGACCCATCTCCTCACCTTACACTAGAGCCTGGATCCCAACCAGCTGACACCTCTGTAGGGATGTGTAAAGCACCAGCAGGATTACAAATCCAGCAATCCTAATCTGGATACAGATAGAGAAATTGAGACCCAGAGACAGAGTTGTGGAGTTGGGTAGTTGTCTTAGTCAGGGTTTCTATTCCTGCACAAACATCATGACCAAGAAGCAAGTTGGGGAGGAAAGGGTTTATTGAGCTTACACTTCCAGCTGTTCATTACCAAAGGAAGTCAGGACTGGAACTCAAGCAGGTCAGGAAGCAGGAGCTGATGCAGAGGCCATGGAGGGATGTTACTTACTGGCTTGCTTCCCCTGGCTTGCTCAGCCTGCTCTCTTATAGAACCCAAGACTACCAGCCCAGAGATGGCACCACCCACAAGGGGCCCTCCTTCACTTGATCACTAATTGAGAAAATGCCCCAAAGCTGGATCTCATAGAGGCACTTCCCCAAGTGAAGCTCCTTTTCCTATGATAACTCCAGCCTGTGTCAAGTTGACACACCAAACTAGCCAGTACAATTGACCCCTTGTCAACTTGACACACCAACATATCACTATTAAGCCTCAACCCTTACTTTCTTATTCATCCCCAAGATCTCAATAATGTAAAAAGCCCCACAGTCTTTACATATTAAAAGTTCAATCCATTTAAAATGTCCAATATCTTAAAATTCAAAGTCTTTTAAAAATTCAAGTCTCTGAACTGTGGGCTCCACTAAAATACCTTCTTTCAAGAGGGAAAAATATCAGGGCACAGTCACAATCAAAGGCAAAACTCAAACTCCAAAGTCTGGGGTCCAACTCACGATCTTCTGGGCTCCTCCAAGGGCTTGGGTCACTTCTCCAGCTCTTCCCGTTGTAGCACACACCTTGTCTTCTAGACTCCAGCTGCTTGTACTCCACTGCTGCTGCTGTCCTTGGTGGTCATCACATAGTACTGGCATCTCCAAGCCTCAACTCTTTTGCATGACCCCTTCAGTCCTGGGCCATCAATTACAACTGAGGGTACACTTTCACCAATGGCCTTCCATGGCCTCTCACTGTACCAAGCCTCAGCTGTTCTTCATGATGCCTTCATGCCTTCAAAAGCAGTACCACCTGGGTGACTCTTACACAGTACCAAGTCCTGCTACAGCACGAGGCACAACCTACACGGAGATTCTACACCCTTTTTTGTGTCCTGGTGTTCTGTTTGCCACGCCGCCTGGAACCCGTACCCTCCTGCTTAAAGAAAAATAGAATCCTGGCCCCGACCATGAGAGAGTGTGGTCCGCAACAGGATCCCAACCAGCTGATACCTCTGTAGGGATGTGTAAAGCACCAGCAGGATTACAAATCCAGCAATCCTAATCTGGGTGAGACTATTGCTTCCATTTTACAGATAAAGAAATTGAGACCCAAAGACAGAGTTGTGGAGTCCTCCCCAAAACATGGTAGTAGTCCTCTCCAAATCCTGTGCTGCAGGCTGCCATCTCAGGTGCAGGGAGGGAGGACCTAATCTCTGAGTCAGGCCTCAGGGATGAGTCCCAGGGCCAAGTGTACAAGGCACAGCCCTGCCCCGCCCCCGGTGTTTAACTGGCACGCAGCAAAAGGCTGCTAAGAGCTAGGAGCAAATTGTTTCTCACGGCGACTTCACGCCCGCACCCAGGAGTCCAGAAATAACAGGATTCCAACCCGATCACAGCTTTACAGGCACTTGCTCTACACTCAACAGATGCCTTTGGAGTCTGCAATATTTCCCACTGTCGGAGCTGAAAAAGCAATAAATAATAAGGCTCTCACATTTGCATAGCAATTGAACACGGCACGGCGGGATGACTGTGCGTCTTTCCTCCCCAGGATTCAGTGACGCTGGCTGCATCTTGGGGACGTTCACTTAGCATCTCCAGGATGCTATAGAAAGCAAATATTTAGACGACACGAACATTATTCAGTTTTAGAACATTTTTTTCCTTTAGAAAAATAAATGTTACGTAAAGCAGATGGTGCTCCGGTCTGGTCTCTGCTCAGCTCGTGAGCCTCTGTAATTTATTTTTACACTCTTTGTGCGATGCTGTCTTTACAGAAACCCCTTATGGCAAGCACAGATGTGGGAGAGGCTCTGGCCACTGTTTCTTTCTTTTTCCTCCCGCTGACGAAGGACTGTACAGAAGAAAGCTAATCCCAAACAAATCCCACTTTGGGTTAGCTTTTATATAAAAAACAAAAACAAAAACAACCCCAAAGCCCTCACAGTAAAGCTCAAAGGGCTGCCTCTGTGCTTGGTCACCCCAGACTTCCATAAGCTCCTGGGTGCTGGTGAGAGAGCGGGCGTTTGTTCCAGTCTGAGGAAACTCCACGTGTTTGGAAATTTCTGATATGACATGTGCTGTGATTTATGAGGCCTCTGCCATTTCGTACTTTGTCAGCATTAACTTGGAGTAAGGATTCTGTTGAGACGCACAGGATTTGTGACACGAACTGTAAATTTCAGCACCTACGAGCTTTATCCAATTTGGTCCAAATTTGTGAACTGGGAGGAGGAGAGCGGGGCGGAGACAAAGGAAATAGAAACCTGGGCGCTGAGGGCTGCGGGGAACGCGCCTCTCCAAATCTGTGTCGCCATCCTTTGGAGAGAGCATGTAGCAAGAGGAGCTGCTCGGTTGTGAGGCAGTGCATTTAATTTAATTTTGCCTCCATGATTATTGAAGAATGGTTACAGGAAGAATAAGCTGTAAAAGAAATGGTGTTCACAAACGGCAAAGGGACGCAGCGATCCATCAATCGGCGGGCTGCCGGGCACCTAGACTCCACTTCCTTCTACTTCATTATTAATAAGAATGACTAATCGCAGCAAGGCTTCCCACACAGCTCTGAGTTCCGCATCTCAAGGTCCTGTCACAATATTAGCATCCCCATGAGTGAACCTTTGTAATTCCAAAGTTCACGTGAACCAAGCACAGGGGGTGAGCCGTGAGCCTGCCAGGGACCAGGATGCACTGGGGTGGATCGTGTACCCTGCCCAACCTTCCTGCCTCCAGCCCAAGTAGGTGCTGGACTCCCAGCCCAAGGGGAAGGCTCTACGGGCAGCCATGGAGGGGACGGAGTCAGAGGATCTGTCTGGGAGCCCTGTGCTTTCACTGCCCAAGGTTCTGCAGGCTCCACAGTTTGAGCGGGAATGAGGGATGATGGGAGGTAAAGACGGAAAGAGTCCCTTATGATAAGAGGCATATGCCAGGCAGTACTTAGAAGGTGACACCATAAATTCTCAGCTCCTGTTTGCAGACAGCTTCCTCCTGCCTTGCTCACACAGGTATCCTAAAGATCAGATCGGATCCAGCAGACGTTTATCTTTCGTGGCTTGGCTGGCTGAGAGGCGATTGGTTCTTTGATGGAGCCAAGTAATGGCCAGGACCGCACTCCCCGTTCCCATATCTGAGCTGAGTGTAGGAAAAAAATGGTAAGAATCTACATTATTAAAAATATATTTAAAGATCTGAAGACCCCAAGTAAGTGTGAGGAGAAGCCTCTCTGGACTTATTCATTCACCTTTCTACCAAACCATCCATCCGTCTGTTAATTTGCCCACCTACCTCATACAGGAAATACAGCTGAACATATGTGGTGTGCCAGGCAGCACTCCTGGTGCTAGGATTAACGTGAACGAAATCTTATCTTGTGTGGCTCACTTGGAGGGGAGAGAGTAACAGAGCAGAGTAGACTGGGGTCTGTCGGGCCCTGTGGCCCCTGAGAACCTTCCCCCTGCCCCAGGGAACATAGATGACCAGAATCTGCTGAAGAGCTTTAATCTCAGCCCATGTCTGCTTCTAGGCCTGGTTGGAGCTCAGGTAGTTCCCAGGTCTACTTCCTGGGGGGAGAGGTGGGGGGTGGGGTGGGGGATGGATTCTGTGCTGAAGTAACCCAAGACTTATAAGCAGCCTTGGCCTTCATCCGGGACCCCTGCTCCCCCTCACTGGGGTTGGACTTACATCAAGTCTGACCCTTATTTGACTTTTGGGGATCCCCTCCAAGTTTTCTTAACTGTCATTCCCATTATGACCTAAAACCTCTGCCTCCTCAGTCCCGCTTCATGTCTACGTGTTGAACCCAGGCAAATGAAGGTGGTTTGCAGACAAGCAAAGCAGTGGAGGGAAAGAGAGAGTCATGGCTCTGTGGTTCCAAGTAGCTGACCATTTGAGTATCTGAAGCCAGAGAGCTCTTAGCATGGATGGTGGGGGCTTGGCAGAGGCAGGAGCCTGATGCCATGGGAGCAGAGCCTGCGAGGGAAAGGCCAGTGACCAGGAACAAGAGGCAGCAGGGGCCAGATCTGGAAAGGCTTTTAGACCGTGGCAAGGAGCCCAGAGCCCTCTGGAAGGACACAGAAACCCTTGAAAGGTGTGAGAAAGAGTGCAGCTGTCAATCTCCCGCTCCGCTGGCTGAGAAGAAACTGCAGGGAGAGAGGGACCCACACCGGAATATAACTCTCCTGTGAGTCATAAGGGGGAGGGGGCGGCTTGGATCCGGCTGTTAACCCCAGATATGGGAGAGGAGTGTGGAGTCAGTGTCTGACAAACGGAGCCAGCCACATCCGTGCTGGTTGCTTGTAGAGTATTAAAGACGTCTCAGGACCAGACGTCTTTAATACTCATTATGGAGGACACTTAGGGATCTGTGGGCTTTAGACACCACCGTGACTTTTCTGGAAAGTCTTACCAAGATCCCCCTCACACATGGTACCAGATGCTTTTCTTGCTGTGGTAAAAGACCTGACCCAGGCAACTTATAAAAGGAAGGATGTGTTCAGGCTAGCAGATTGATGGTACAGTCCATTGTTGTCTTAATAAGAGTTCCACTGCTGTGAACAGACACCATGACCAAGGCAACTCTTATACAGGACAACTTTAACTGGGGCTGGTTTGCAGTTTTAGAGGGTTGGTCCATTATTATCATGGCAGGAAGCATGGCAGCAACCAGGCAGACATGGCACTGGAGAAGGAGCTGAGAGTTCTACATCTGCAAGCAGTCAGGAGGAGGCTGTCTTCTGCACTGAGCCTGAGTATAGGAACCTCAGATCCCACTTATGCAACAATACACTTTCTTCATCAAGGCCACAACTTTCCACACCATCTCCAAGCCACTACAACTAGGCTTCACCAATAGCCTCTCATAAGTTCTCTTCATGGTGCCAAGCCTCAACTTCTTTGCATGACCCCATCAGCCCTGAGCCATCAACTGCTACTGAGGCTGCACCTTCACTAATGGCCTTCTGTGGCCTCTCACAGTGCGAAGACTCATCTGCTCTCCATGACCCCTTCATGCCTTTGAAACAAGTACTATCTAGGTGACTCTTACACATTACCAAGTACAGTTGAAGCATGAGGTAATCCTTGGATATCTCTGGAACACAACTTCTTTGTGCTCCCAGAAATCACTTCCCAGAAGATCCCACCTCAGTGATTCTGGTCTCTTCTGAATCACCACTAATTTCTTAGCTCCAGCTCACCAGCATCAGTTGTTCCAGTAGTTCCTTCTATTCTTGACTCTAAAGCCAGAGCCACGTGGCCAGAGTGGCTGAGTTCTGCTGCTTGCAGGGTCTGGAACATGGTCCCCTTGTTATGTTACATTATCACCAGCTTTCTGTTTCCCGACTCCTTCACTGCCTAAGCTTGGCTGTCCTGCATCTTGCTCTGTAGACTGACCTTGATCTCAGAGATCTGCATGCCTCTGTCTCCTGAGTGCTGGAATGAAAGGAATACACCCCACACCTGGACCTAAACCCCCTTTTTAACCCTTTCACAAGATTTTTTTTATAAGTTTTGGGTTGTAGTTCATTCCAGATATAGTCAAGTTGACCACAGAATAGCCATCACAATTAATCCATTGACATATTATCATATCTCCTTATGTCCAAATGAAAACAATAACCAAGTCATTCATAATAATGCTTAAGGTAATATAACTCTCTCTTGTTTGACTGCAAAAGCATAAACAATAAGCTGAGCAGGGTGGGATCTTGCCCCTTGGTCATCACTCCCTTAATCTGTTTATCTCCTTGAGCACGGGGGAGGGGGGTGTACCTCCATTCTACTTCCTGGTGCCCCTTTAATACTTGAACCAAACATTTTATATTTCTCCTTTCTAAGCTTGCTCTGCTTGATCAAAATGACCCTCCTAAGGAATTCACATTCCTCTAAAACAAACACTGAAGTGGGAACTCTTCTGGTTTCCCGGACATAAAGCCCATTATGTCAAATGATGTTTTTCTGGGGTACACAGGTAAAAGACTGTTTTCCTGAAGCAGACACAGTTGAAAGGATGTTTTGATATAGCAAACCTGTGAAAGGACCTGTGATGAAGGCAGATAAATATGACTCTAAAGACAGTGGGAAGAGCACTGAGCATTGATTTGGTTTCCTCCACCTCGCTGTTGTTTGATAAGACAGGCATGTGTTGATTCACCTTACATAATGTTGTTGAGCTCAACTTGTGTTAATACTGCCATTGAGAGAAACCCAAGAATTGCTCATGAGGTTCCTGCTGCAGCCTGCTGCTTCCTCAGCCTCACCCCAGGCTGGTTGGTGAGCCTCAGTTTTTTCAGGATTGAACTATAGCTGCTGTCTCTTGCCTAGTGTCTACTTTCAGAGAGGACTGGACTGTAGCTGCTGAGAGATCTGGACTATATCTGCTGGTTCATGCCTTGGGTCTGCCTGCCTAGAGCCCTGGTCTGCAGCTGCTGAGACATATTTGGTGTTCACTATTGGACTGAACTGCTGCTAAAGAAGATCGAGCTCATCCCCAAAGATCTACTGCTGAACAGGTCCACATCCCACCCCCTATCCTAACAACTTTTCTCTTCCACTATCTCTTCTGAGTGGTAGGCTAGAGGAGAGGTTGAATGCTTATTAAAAGTAGGTTGCAAAAATGTATGCCTACAAAAACCAAAACACAACAACACACATGGCTAAGTCTACCAAAGTAATACTCCAGTCCCTTAGTATTACTAAGACCAACTTCTGTCTTAGTCAGGGTTTCATTTCTGTGAAGAGACACCATGACCAAGGCAACTCTTAGAAGGACAACATTTAATTGGGGCTGGCTTACAGGTTCAGAGGTTCAGTCCATTATCATCACAGCATCCAGGCAGACATGCCACTAGAGGAGCAGTTGAGAGTTCTACATCTTGATTCAAAGGCGGGTGGAAGAAGACTGTTTTCTGAAGGCAGCCAGGAGGAGGCTCTCTTCTGCACTGGGCAGAGCCTGAGCACAGGAACCTCAAAGCCCACCTACACAACAAGGCCACATGTACTTCACCAAGGCCATACTTCCGAATAGTACCACTTCCTGTGGGCCAAGCATATTCAAACCACCACAATCATGGTGGTGAAGGCATGCCAGCAGAAGCCAGGCTTGAGACAGCTGGTCACACTGCTTCCACAGTCAGGAAGGAGAGAGAGAGAGAGAGAGAGAGAGAGAGAGAGGAGAGAGAGGTGAATGCTGGTGCTCAGCTCCCTTTCTCTACAGCATGGGTATGTCTTCTATCTTGGGCAGTCTTCTGCTTCAGTTAGCCTAATCTAGATAATTCCTCACAGACGTGCCCAGAGATTTGTCTCTTCTGTGGTTGAAGATCCTATCACCTTGACGATCAAGATGAACCATGTTATGAACCGGAGACCCGATCATATAAGGCTAGATTGTATCTTTCAGAAAAGCTAGGTTGTATCTATCAGAAAGACTAGATTGTATCCATCAGAAAGGCTAGATTGTATCCATCAGAAAGGCTAGATTGTATCCATCAGAAAGGCTAGATCCACCAGAAAGACTAGATTGTATCCATCAGAAAGGCTAGATTGTATCTATCAGAAACACTTTGATTCCTCATCTAGACCTTAGTTCCCTATGACAGGCGGGATGGTTGAGAGAAAAATCCTTCAGAGTAGTCATGTTGATCAAGGGAAGAATATATAATATCACACTCTGGTGCCACCTTTCTCACTAGCCTTCTTTAGGGTCCACCTTGTAGGAACAGCTAATCAACTCCTATGCTCGCTGTCCCTGCCTTGTCTGCACAGTTCTGTGAGGTGACACGGCCTTGTTTGATGACCCTGAATGGATGTCATTGCTCTCTACTGTGACCTCCTGTCATTACTGTCTGAATAATTCAGTTAGCAATTAATCATGCCTGCCCTTAGGTTATCTCTTTCCTCACTGTCTACAAGTGACATCTGAGTCACTTATTATATAGTTCTTCGTGGTCATGGCCTGCTTCACCTCTGGCATGCTGAGCTTCCTCACAGCAGGGTTTTGCCCCACCCAGTATGGTATGACACAGGACAGGGAATTGCTGTGCTGTGGTTACTTCTCATGGTCAGTTGGTTGCTGTGAGACGATCTGATCAGTCCAGAATCATCAGCATTTATGAAAGAGTCAAATCAGACATGAATGCACTTCCTTTGGATTGTGTGTGTGTGTGTTTATGTATGTGTGTATAGTATGTGCATGTGTGTGTATGTATATGTGTATGTATGTGTGCATGCATGTGCATTTAAGTGTGTATATGTATGTGTGCATGTGTGTATGTGTATGTATGTATGTATGTATATGTGTATTTAAGTGTTTATATTTGTGTATGCATATATGTGTGTATGAATGTGTATGTATGTGTGTATATGCATGTGTGTGTGTGTGTGTGTGTGTGTGCACGCGCGCATGCACGCAGAAGTCAGAGGGTACTATTGGGTGTTATTCCTCAGATGCCTTCCACTACTGGATCAAGACAGAGTTTCTTAAACTCTGACTTGGAACTTGCCTAAGTAGGTTATGCTAGCTGGCCAATGCGCTCCAGGGACCAGCGGCCTCCCCACCCCATCTCAGCATCACCTTCATCACACTAAGCTTTCTGGCTTGGTTCTGAGGTTTGAACTTAGGTTTGTGAGGCAACTGTTTTTCTGGCTGAGCCATCTCTGCAGACCCAGATGGATGTGTTTCATGAAGCCTCGTCCATGCTTTGTCTTAATGACCTGCCTTGCCCTCCTGGCCCCGTGAACAGGCTTTTGAGTGCCCCATTCCTGAGGCAGGAACTATTTTAATCTCGAGGTACTGGAGAGAACCGCACGCCATCTGAACCGCTGCTGCCCCTTCTCTCTACTTTCCCTTGAACTATTGAGCTTGGAGGCTTAAGGCTCCAGCAGATCATTTGCTTCCTCCTTCCAGAGGCTGCAGAAGCAGGTACCACAGACATCTGGGTTAAGGGAGGACATGTTGAGAGATGAAGAGAGGAGACAGGGGAGTCTGAGCTGAGGTGAAGCATCTCAGGGGACCGGGCAGTGCCAGCAGCTGATGGGAAAAGTCTGTCTCGAGCCGCTCTACTTGCTTTTAAGTGATGCTTCTGGTATGGTTGTCCTAAGACCATTAGTGATGGCTAGGTGTCAGCCCCTCGGCTGCCCCAGATTCTGAAGGCTTTGCTCAACTACCTAAGAAATAGTTTCTTTAAAATATAAATATGATATACACTTGGAGAGGCGGTTACTAGAAGGTAAGAGCTGCCCCAACTTGCCCTGTGCTGCCCCCAGATAGCCCTGTGCTGCCCCCAACTAGCCCTGTGCTGCCCCCCAGCTAGCCTTGTGCTGCCCCAAACTAGTCCTATGCTGCCCCTAACTAGTCCTGTGCTGCCCCCAGCTAGCCCTGTGCTGCCCCCAGATAGCCCTGTGCTGCCCCCAGGTAGCCCTGTGCTGTCCCAGCTTGCTCTGTGCTGACCTCTGTACTTACACCAGCTAGCCTTATGCTGCCCTCAGCTAGCCCTGTGTTACCCCCAGCTAACCCTGTGCTGCCACAGCTAGCCCTGTACTACCCCTAACTAGCCCTGTGCTTCCCCAACTAGCCCTGTGCTTCCCCAGCTAACCCTGTGCTGACCCCAGCTAGCCCTGTGCTGCTCCCTCCAGCTCTGGAGCCCACGCTGTGAGTGGATGGAACACCGGTCCTTGATGCAGGTAAGGGCATTGTCTTATCGTTTTCTGGCAGGATCTGGGTTTTCAGTCCAGCTAAGAGAGAATACATGGAAAGAGTCAGAAGCTCAGGGAGAAATAAGTGACAGACACAGGGTAGTTGGAATGGTTTTTGTTTGTTGTTTGTTTGTTTTTTAGATTCCAGTTCCTTGGTACCTAAAGTCTTGTGACTTGTAGCTCAACTAACACAATGGGACAGAAGTCAGTGCTGGTGTTAGGGGTTGGTAGCCCCTATCTCGGATAGGTTTCAGGACATGGTTGTAAACTTTAACAATTCAGGGTTGGCTCTGGCTTCTTCTCCCCAACTAAGTTTGACTACAAATCCTTGATTGGTCTTAATTTTCTCACCCTATTTGCATCACACATTCATCCCGTTGGAGCCCAGTTAGCACCCTGTAAGCTTGGCCTTTAGAACATTGATCTTGGACAAATGCTGCAGGAGTCAAAGGAGGAAGAAGAGGGAGATGACTTCTGGGTCCCACCACAGTTTCATCTCTGCAGCCGCAGAAGCCCAGGACTCCGGGTCTGACCCCCAGCTGGCTCTCTCTGCAGAGAAGGAAGTTCTCTCAAGACTCACTGGAGATAGACTTCTCAGAAGCACAGTGCGTCTGAGGCTTCTGCATCCAAAATGGAGCTCCCTGGGTTCACCATGATTGAAGCTATAGGCCCTGGCCTAGATCAGGCTCAAGCCAGCCTCCAGGACCTCTCTGATGGTGGATCAGTGTAGCCAGGGACTCATCCCTCCCTCAGCTTTCGAGGGTCCACACATCAGTTGTAGATGGAACCTGTGCTGCGGCTCCCTGCAGCCTCCAAGCCTCCCAGGAGTGACCTGGAGGCTTGCTCATGGGGGGGGGGGAGGGGAGACACTCTTGGTTGGTGCTGAAGCCCTCTGAGAACTTTGGAGCTGAAATACTCCCAAAGCAATAAATGCTGTCTGCCACCCCCCCTGTCACTGCCAAGAGTTAAGCCTGCTTCATTCAAATCTTGGGTGGCAGTCTGTTTTAAAATGTTACTGGGTTTTGTTGTATTTTGTTTTGTTTTACTCCATTTAAAGTTGTTAGTCCCAAATGGACAAGAAAATACTGCTTCTCGCTGCCTCCATCACCTGCTCTTCTCATTAGTCTTAGAGATGAGGTAAGAACCTTGCCAGGGCCAGGCGACAGCCCATTGACTGCCACACCAGGCTCAGGGCTGGGCCAGCACTTGGCAGGGTCAGAGAGCTGGACCAATATTTTCTGATGTTCAGGATTTTCCTATGGTTTCAAGGAAAATTGTCCTTGGAACATTTCCTCTATCAATGACCTCACATGCACACAGTGAAGTCATGAAGAGAGGGGACAGGGACAGGAGAGAGGTAAAAAGGGAGGGACCCTCCCAGTGTCCCACAAAGCCCTCCCCTAACTTTCTTGGACACAGAAGACAGAGAGGAATGGCAGGAGTGTCCTGACAGGGTTGGAGTGAGCAACGGAGTGGCCAGCATCTACAGAGGAGACCTCCCTGCTTTTCATACAGACAGAGATATGTGTACTTAGAGAGGAGTGGGTCGGGATTCTGTCAGCAAAGAGAAATGGGGAATGACTGCTGAGCAAGACAAGAACTGCACCTCTTCCCACTTCAAGGAAGGCTGAGGCTCAGGCCTGTCTCACAGATCGCATTCCCTCACATGGCTGGCAGGGGCTTCCTGGAGCAGGTTGCTTTGTGGAGGGGGGTTGCACTTTAGAATGAGAAAACTTAGGCTAAAAACTTGGCTCTCAGTTAGTTAGCTGTAAGACTTATTTTTCAAGGCAGTTTTCCTGTGTGCCCCAGGTAAGATTTGAACGCAATATCCTTTTGCCTCATTCTCCTGAGTTTTGGGATTGGCACGAGCTACCAAGCCTGGTCAGTTTCAAGACTGATTGAGTGCGTGCATGTGTGTGTGTGTGTGCGCGCGCGCGCGCGCGCGGTGTTGAGCCATCCACAAGACACATAGTGAGCTCTAAGACCTCAGCTTGTGTGAGCTGTCATCCACACTGGGGTAGATTTTCAGGGATGGGGCTATCTTTGAGACGTCCATGCTTCAGTAAATAACACCTCAGCCATATGCATGTATTTCATTGCAATAAATCCATTGGTTCAACAAATTGGACTGTGGTGGTAGCCTTGTATCTGTTGTCAGTTCTGTCTAGCCTGAGTGCATGTTGTGCTGTGTCTCCTCAGAAATAGTGTCAGACAGTGCCACAGATGGATCTTATAAATTGGTCGGTCTAGGTGTCATGTGTCATGGCCTTTCTCATCAGGTGACACCCTCCATATTGCTATGAGGCAGCCAGATCTTCAGAAATGCTGAGAGGATTCCAGAGCCATGCTTCTGTACACCCTAACCTCCAGCCCTGTGAGTCACAAACCTGTTTTCTACAATGACCCTGTCTTAAGTGTTTTGTTACAGTATCAGCAAACAGACCACATAGATTTCTTCAGGAACCTTCCTTTCTTTCAGGAATGGCTATCTGCAGGCACGCCACTCCCTCAGAGGCTAGTTCAAGAAACAGAATACAGACTTCATTACCAATGCCCACCTTGAGCAGCAGCATGGCTGGTTCTTGCCGCCTGTTCCTTGAGGACGAAGTGTCACCATGAGCCATGCATACAGGGGTCCTTCCTCAGTCATCCTGAGCTGAATTGCACAGGGCCAGTGGGCTGGAAACGCTGGTTGAATTGGAAGTTGCCACGTGCTGAAGATTTCCACCAGCTTGAGTTCTGCTGAGCTCCAGTAGCAGCATGTAATTGAGGTTAGATGGGGTCCTGCCCTGCGAGGGTGCCTGAGTTTTCAGCTCCCCCATCTGGGATAGAGAGGAAGGAATTCTCATGTCTGATGATCTTATGAGCTGGAGCCTGGTGGGTCTTCTAATGGGCTCACAGCTCATCCCACTGCTGCAGCTCAGAGCCACTGGGACTAGCAAACCGGAGGGTGCTTGGCTCTGCCGGCCTGGAGCGCTGGGGGGTGTTGGTTCATTTGTTTGCTCGTTGGCATACTCACAGTCGGGTGGATTTGGAATGGTCACAGGGCATATGTGCCTGACTTGATTATATCTTTAAACAAAAGGGCAGTCCTACCAGCCACCCACCATTGAGCCATAATAGTATCTGATTTGGAGACACGATCTCTTTGGAGAGAAAAGCAAAATGAAACCAGACCAGGGAAGCAGGAGGCAGATGGGCTGGGCCCATGGAGAGCAGGAAATGAACCCAGTACAAAAGAGCTTCTTCCCAGCAGTGTGCACCATAGCTCAGAGCCACAAGGCCCACAGCTCCATGCCTTGTGCTGACTGGGAAAGAGTTCATCCTGTTCTTGGAGTTTCTGCTTGGACTGCTGTCCTGATTTGCCCTTATTGCTAAGTTGATAAAACTTGGAGTCATCTGGGAAGAGAGAGCCTCAGCTGAAGAATCTTTCATTAGTCTGGCCAGTGCACTTTTCTGTGGGGGCAGAGTTTTGATAGCTGCTTGATATAGAAGGCCTTGCCCACTGAGGGAGGTGCCCACCCTAGGCAGGTGGTCCTGGGCTGTACTATATAGCTAGCTGAGCATGAGCCAGGGAGTAAGCCAGCAAGCAGTGTTTCTCCAAGGCTTCTGCTTCAAGTTCCACTTGAGTCCCTGTCCTGACCTCCCTCCACAATGAACTATGTATGCATGGACCTGTAAGCCAAATAAACCCTTTACTCCCAAAGTTGCTTTAATCACAGCAACAGAAAGCAAGTCAAGACACTTGGGAGCCAGGAATTTGTCCTTTCTGAGGCGCAGACTGGTAGGCACAAAGGCCAGTCAGTAGAGACTCACTTGGTGCGGGAGTTCAACAGGCAACTTACAGGATTGCATTGCACAGCGTGGGGCCTTGGGAACTCCAGAGGAAACGACCCCTGCCACACACTTGCACAAGCATACACATACATGCACAAGCATGCACACACACATGCACAAGCACACACATACATGCACAAGCATGCACACACACATGCACAAGCATATACACTTGCACAAGCATACACACATACACACATGCATAATCATGCACAAACATGCACAAGCACTCACATGCACACATATGCACAAGCATGGCATTTGAAGATCAAGTACGTGTCTATACACACACATATGCACGCGCGCGCGCGCACACATACACACACACACACACACACACACACACACACACACGTATAAACAGAGAAGCCAGTCCCCAGCTCTGGTGGGTCCAGTCTGGGGTATCCCTGCCTCCCAGCTTTCCTTTAATTGTCCTATTAACACACTCATGGAAAGTCCCAGGGAACCAGGGTTTGCACTTCCCGAGAAAGCAGCTTTGAACTCAAAGTATAAACCCCAGAGCTCCTGGAGGCTTTAACCCAGCCCCTGGCCACAGGCGCAGGACCAGAATCTCTCTGCAGTTGAGCATGGTGCGAGGCAAACTTTTCCAGGGCGCTGGTGGCCCCAGATGTCCCTCACACACATCTGGGCGATGGGGCAGGCAGCTTTCTCCGTCCTGGCTTCTGGGTTTGGATGTGGCCTCCCATGGGAACCAGAATTTCTCTGGGAGGCAGGTCCAGGCCATTGCAGAACTCTGGTACAATGAGCCAGCTCTGCCTGGGCACGTCTGATCTATTGCAAGGTGGGGAGAAAGACAGAAACCCAAAGCTAAGTCTCACAAAAGGACAGGATGCTTCCTGTGGCCAGTAGGAAACTTAAGAGAATTCCCATGTCCAGTAGTGCAAGATTGATTAACCCATTATCAGCAGGCGGGCTGGGTTCACAGGTCTGGTGGCTTTGTTACAACCTGAGCAGGTTGTAGAATGCTGGGCAGGTGAGCTTCCCACAGATTTGAGATCTCTTCATGACCTCCATCCCTATGCCTCATTCTGGCTAAAAGTGGATCTAACTTGTTTTTATTGACAAGGCCTGAGTCATAGGTCTGTCTACATCTGTATTGGGGTAGAGGTTTTCCATTGAAACAGATATAGATGGTAGATAACCTCTTTCCCACCACAGGCAGGCAGAGAAATGAATTTCTCTTGCAGAAATTTAAGAGGAAGAGGATGCTAGTCAAGCAAACATAAAAGATGTCTGCCATGATCCTGAACCTGGTTTATCGCGCTGTCTCAAGTCCTTGGGAGTTTCTCCTCCCCATCCCTCTTATTAACCATGCAATTAACCCTCCTTTTCCGTTATTTAACAATGTCCTGACAGCCTTAATTGCTTTCTGGTCACTTCTGGTTATTAAAATTGTTCCAATTTCATTTAAGACTTTTTATAATTATGAAACTCTTTTGAAATTTTGACTATCTGCGGGCCAGACCCTCACGGAGGGAACTCGGATGTACATATGCATATGGTTGTGAGATGGGCTGCAGGGGCCACCTCTGTCCTTCCACCTCTAGCTGGACTCTAAAACCTCCTTAGTTATGGACCCAAGAGAAAGGGAGCAGGGGAAGGTCTCACTGCAGAAGCCACTGTCCCCAGACAGCACAGTGGTGAGCTTCCTCTGGTGATGGATTGGTTTCCTGGGTCATGTCTACCAGAGATGATGGCCTCTGTTGATCGGTCGTCCCAGGACAGAGTCTGAGGGTGGCTTTGTTGGTAGTTCCTGGACAGTCTGAGGGTGGCTTTCTTTGGAGGTGGTATCAGACTTCTTTGGAGTTGTTACATCAGCCTCATTTCTGAGTGTGGATCAGAGGGAAAGGCAGGTCCCCATACCTCTCTAACCACTATGATTGCATGAGGTCCAGGGTGCCTTAAGATCTCTTCAGCACCGTCAGGGAGGGCTGTTAGGGTCGGGACAGAGTGGAGACTGCTCAACGTCCTTCCTAGACCTGTTTCTATCTTACCCCATGTCTCGGTACCATCTCTGTTGTGGTAAAAAGAAATACCCTGACCACAAACAACTTAGGAGAAGAGAAGGTTTCTGGTTACTAGGTTATGATCCATCCTAGAGAGGAAGTCAAGGCGGGAACTCAGACAGAAGTCAGTCACATGCAATCCACAGTCAAAAGCATAGACTGGGCACACCCTTGTTTGCTAGTTTGCCTGCATTTATCTTTCTCCATTTTTATATAGTTCAAGACCCCCTGCCTAGGGATTGGCACCTCTCACAGTGGGCTTGAATGACGACACTCAAAGATGCCTAGAACTGATGACTATAGGACCTGAGAGAGCAGAAGGGACTTCAGAACTTGAAGTTGAGATGAAACCATAACCACATGTGATCTGATGGCCCGTGTGTTCTCTGCACCCAAGTAAGAGGGAGATGGGGGAGACATGACCGCAGAATGTAAGGAGAGGAGCTAGGGAAATAGGGGGAGGAGCTGACAGAGGAAGAGGCCAGAAGTTGGGAGTGTAGGCAGTTTCAAGCATGTATGTGTGTAGTGTGTATATATGAGTGTATAAAGTACGTGTGTGGTATGTACATATGTGTCTGTGTGTGCAGTATATGTATGTGTGCAGTGTGTATGTATGTGTGTATGTATGTAGGCCACAACTTGACCTTTGTGGGTGGTCTTCCTCAGTTGCACTTCATTGTATGTCTGAGACAAGGCCTCTCCCTGACACCAGAGTTCATCGATTGGCTGGACCGGCTGGTCAAAGCACCAGGATGCCCCTCTCTGCACCCCCCACCGCACCTCCACATCTGGGATGATGGGTGTGCACCACCATTCCTAACCAATTATATGCATTCTGGGGACAGGAATTTATATCCTCAGGCTCCTGAGGCAAGCAGGGTCTGTGGAGAAAACCTTTGATGTGTGTGTGGTGAATGAATACGGACATGTTGTTGCTGTCATGCAGAAGTCGGAGGACAGCCTCCTGTGGAAGTCCTTGCCCTCCAGCATTGTTTCCCTGCTGTGTAAGCCAGGCTGGCTGCTCCACAGCTTCTGGGCACTGCCCTGTCTATACCTCCCATCCCCCTGGAGCAGCTCAGGTTCCAGAGTGAGCCACCATGCTCGCTCTGTGTGCTCTGGGGTTTGGACTGAGATCCTCACATCTGCACAGCAAGCTCTTTACCCACTGAGCTGCCTTCTCAGTCCCTCAAGATCACTTGGCTGTAAATGAAGATTTCTTATATGTATCATGTAAGAAGTGTCATGTGAGGAGTGTCGTGTGAGGAGTGTCATGTGAGGAGTGTCATGTGAGAAGTGTCATGTGAGGAATGTCATGTGAGGAATGTTGTATGAGGAGTGTCGTGTGAGGAGTGTGTGAGGAGTGTCGTGTGAGGAGTGTCGTGTAAGGAGTGTGTGAGGAGTGTCCTGTGTGGAGTGTCTTGTGAGGAGTGTCGTGTGAGGAGTGTCGTGTGAGGAGTGTGTGTGAGGAATGTCATGTGAGGAGTGTTGTGTGAGGAGTATCGTGTGAGGAGTGTCATGTGAGGAATGTCATGTGAGGAGTGTCATGTGAGTAGTGTCATGTGAGAAGTGTCATGTGAGGAATGTCATGTGAGGAGTGTTGTGTGAGGAGTGTCGTGTGAGGAGTGTCATGTGAGGAGTGTTGTGTGAGGAGTGTGTGAGGAGTGTCGTGTGAGGTGTGTCCTGTGAGGAGTGTCGTGTGAGGAGTGTCATGTGAGGAATGTCGTGTGAGGAGTGTCGTGTGAGGAGTGTCATGTGAGGAGTGTGTGAGGAGTGTCGTGTAAGGAGTGTCGTGTGAGAAGTGTCGTGTGAGGAGTGTCATATAAGGAGTGTCATGTGAGAAGTGTCATGTGAGGAATGTCATGTGAGGAGTGTTGTATGAGGGGTGTCGTGTGAGGAGTGTGTGAGGAGTGTCGTGTGAGGAGTGTCATGTGAGGAGTGTGTGTGAGGAATGTTGTGTGAGGAGTGTCGTGTGAGGAATGTCATGTGAGGAGTGTCATGTGAGAAGTGTCATGTGAGAAGTGTCATGTGAGGAATGTCATGTGAGGAGTGTTGTGTGAGGAGGTGTCGTGTGAGGAGTGTCATGTGAGGAGTGTGTGAGGAGTGTCGTGTGAGGAATGTCATGTGAGGAGTGTCATGTGAGGAGTGTCATGTGAGGAGTGTCATGTGAGAAGTGTCATGTGAGGAATGTCATGTGAGGAGTGTTGTGTGAGGAGTGTCGTGTGAGGAGTGTCATGTGAGGAGTGTCATGTGAGGAGTGTCGTGTAAGAAGCTTATTGAATGTGTTGTCTCTTCCAGTCCTGAGGACCCCACTTTGATTATTATCTCCAAAGTAGGAATGAAACAAACATCACTTGTCTGTTTTCAACTATTTATCTTTTAGATTTTGAGATTTTTGTACTTGTATAGAATGCACTGTGATCAATCCCATTCTCCCTCCAACTCTATCCTTTTACTACTTCTTTCTTCAATTCCATGTGGGTGTGCGCTCATTCTCCCTGTGTCTCTGTCTGTCTCTGTGGCTCTGTCTGTCTCTGTCTTTCTCGGTCTCTCTGTCTTTGTCTCTGTGTCTCTCTACCTCTGTCTGTCTCTCTCGCTCATTAAATTTCAACTGACTCCTTTTAGCTTTGCCTGTATAGGCACGGGTGTGGGACCTCTGGAGCACCGGCAGCCTCTCGGGCGGCCTTCCTGGAGAAGACTGACTCCTACCCCAGCAGCTCTCAATTGCCAATAGCTCCTCAGTGAGGGGTGTGGCTTCATGAGCCATCCCAGCTCCAGATTAGGATTTAAGATAGTCTTACACTGTAGCCCAGGCTGGCCTGGAACATGTGGTCATCCCTTTGCCTCTGCTTCCTGGTGTCCCTGTAGGTGTCACTAAGTCAGGCGTCCTTCGCTTCTGAGCACAGCTGTGTCCCAAGGACCAGTGTCACTGAATGTGCCCAGCCTCTGATATTTTGGGGGGATGCTAACCCCTGAACTCAGCCTTCGTGGAAGCACTAACTAAAATCAGCCAAGATGCCAGTTAATAAACGTCACCTAAGAATCTGCTTTCCTCCACTGGGCCTGACTGGAAGATGAGTTGACCGTCGCTGGGGCTCAGACTCTCCGTCCAGAGCCGAGCCTTGAGACTGTCTCTCCTTCACGCAGCCGCTCAATAGCTGTCGGTTGTATTTTGCACTCTGCTCTGCTGAGAGATGCCAGGGGAGTAAAAGGTAGGGACAGATGATACTTTGGTGAGTGGCTTGCGGGCCACTGAGAAAGGATTCCTGGAAATGTCCTCATGAAAGCCTTAGAAATCTAACTGATTTAATTACAGGATTGCCACACACATGCCAACGGGGCACCCAGATGTCACTTTGAATCATTGCACCTCCTGCTAAACAGTTCTTAAGTCAGAAGAAGGGGAAAGCTTGAAGCTTAAACCCAAGCCCCTCAGCTGGAAGCAGACGCGACTCTGACACTATAGCAACGGCTCACAGTCACTCACGTCCCCAGAGAGGCTGTGTTCAAGGTCAAGTTGACAACACGATACACCATGTGTTGCACAGATTGACAACGGGCGACAGGAAGCTGTGAGCCATCAGGGCACACTCCCAGAAGAAGCTCCTCGTGAGCGGGGAGGGCAGCGTTAGCGGCTTCCACGGTTTTTTGGATTCCATTGTTTCAGGAAATGAGCCTTAGCAGGGGCTCGGTCTAGATGCTGAAATAGACTTCATGGGTTTAGAGTCATATACACATATATGTGCACATACATGTGTACACATTTCCCTCGGGCACTGAAGAAATGTCACTAAAGCTAAGGAGCGGGCTGGGAAAACATCATTTTAGCGAATGTATGTGGAAGCCGTGAGCCTCTGTCCACCTCTCTCACTCCGACCTGTGCCCAAGGCAGCGCCTCCTCATTTCCCTCTGTCTCCTTCAGAACTGGGCCATGGTGATGTGTGTTGCCCCATGAGGCTCACAAAGGGGCGACGAGACTAAGATTACAGATCGGGGAGGAGCTGGTGCCTGGTGGCATGCATCTGTAATCTCAGTGCTGGCTGGCAAAGAGATGTAGACCTTGGAACTAATGAGCCAGCCAGCCTAGCTGGATGAGTGAGCTTCAAGCTAAACGAGAGTCCCTGTATCAAAATACAAGGTGAAGAAAGATTGAAGACACCAGGTCTTGACTTCTGGTCTCTTCATGCATGTAGGCACATGCACACACAAACCACACACACACATATTCACACACCACACCCACGTATGCACATGCATACCTACACATGCACACCACACATGCACACACACATGCACACCACACACACACACACACACACACACCTGAACCTGCACATGTACACGCACACATGTACACATACAACACACACACACATGTGCACATACCACACCACACACGCACACACATGTGCACACCACATATACACACAAGACCACACACACATTACACACCCACACCCACATGTATCTGCACATGCAGATGCACACACACACACACACAACATACACACACATGCACATACACATGCACACACACAAGAGGAGAGACAAAGAGACAGAGACAAACAGAGAGATAGAGAGAAGGAAGGAGTGGGAGAGGGAGAGAAAAGCATCCTGCGTAGCACCACTGGTCACAGTCCTAAGGATGTGAGCCCAGGCCTGAGGAGACATGGCGCATCTCTTGTACATGAGGAATGACTAGCACGTACACTCTGGCCTCTTAGATGTTCTCGTGGCCTTGGACGTCTCATGGCTATGGATCATGCTCTGCTCATCCTCATTTCCAGAAATCCAGCTCAGTGACTTGCTTCTGCCAATGGAAGATTCTGGTCTAGCATTCGACTACGAACTCCTGGGCTGAAGCTCAGTCTGCATCCACTCTGCCCACTCTAAGGACCTCTGTAACTGCAGGACAGTGGGAAAGATTCCAGATAAGCCCCAGAACTGCTAAAGCCTAATATTAATTTAAGTCAAAGGAGATAAGACAGAACCTTTATCTCAGAGACCACAGGGGTTATCTTGTTCAAAATATTCTGTTCTGTTGTGTTCTACTAGGAAAGAAAAAGAGGGAGAATAATCTCTCTCCACAGACCTTAGAGTAATTAATCATCCAGAGATAAGAGAAAGGGGTTCTGGGGTGCTGGGGTGAGTGATCTCCTCACAGAACATGACAGAGCTCAGTTCAAACAGAATGATAAAATAAAGACTCCAAGAGAGCTCAGCCAGTGTTCCTCAGAGGGACTCGTGCCTTTCTGAGACCCAGAACATGACCTGGAGGTAGATGATGGCTCAGTGACTAAGAGTAAGCACTGTGCCTGTAGAAGACCTGGTTTTGTTTCCCAGGACTACAGGGTAGCTTACCACCAGCCATCTGTCTGGTTGCAGAGGACCTGATGCTGTCTTCCAACTTGCATGGGCACTGCATGCATGTGATGCACACACATACATGCAGGCAAACACACTCGCTCAGCCCAGAAGAGGTGGCTTTTGGCAGAGCCTTCAGTGCAGTGTCCTTCAGCATTGGGGGAGGTGAGGGGGCTGCAGATAGAGCTGGGCGATCCAAGACCATAGGGGAAGTCTGTTTTCTTCCTTTTGTATATATTTATTTAACTTTGTTTTATAATGCATTGGGGTGAGGGTGTCAGGTCCCCTGGAACTGTAGTTTCAGATGATGTGTGTGTGTGTGTGTGTGTGTGTGTGTGTGTGAATTGAACCAAGGGCATCTGGAAGAACAGCCAGCGATCTTCACCGCTGAGCCATCTCTCTAGCCCTAGCAGGCTGTTTTAACGTGATACATTAGACGCTGAGATGAGAGGAGGGGAGCCGCAGGTGCAGCTTGGTCATCTGATATTTTGGGGCTGGACACACGGCGATGGCACCAGCACAGGCTGGCAAGTGCAAACAATGAGGGACCCTGGGGTGCTCTGAATACACTTGGCCCAGGGCATTTCACTATTAGGAGGCGTGACCTTGTTGGAGGAAGTGTGTCACTATGGGGGTGGGCTTTGAGAGACCCTCCTTCTAGCTTCCTGGAAGCGGTCTTCTAGCAACCTTCAGATGAAGATGTTAAACTCTCAACTTCTCCTGCACCATGCCTGTCTGGATGCTGCCATGTTCCTGCCTTGATGATAATGGACTGAACCTCTGAACCTGTAAACCAACCACAATTAAATGCTGTCCTTATAAGAGTTGCATTGGTCACGGCCTCTATTCGCAGCAGTAAAACCCTAACTAAGACAGATCCAATCCTTTTCCAGTGAATAGGCATTTTGTTTTCAGTAAGTAGACATGGTCTCTTTCCAGTCAATGAGTGGACAGGGTCTCTTATCATCAAATAAGTGGATATTGTATTCTCTCAACATGTAGACCTCATCTCCCCAATGGTAGAAATAATCTCTACCCAAGGAATGGATGTGGTATCTCCTAAGAAATGGACATTCTGTCCTACTCAATGAGAGGGCATGGTCTTCCCCACTTAGACATAATCTCCTCCATTGAGTAGATACTATCCATGAGTAGTATCCACACATGGATGTGATCCCCTTCCAGGTGGAAGATGATTTTGCCAATGCATGTGATCTTCCCAGAGAGTGGTCATGATCTCTCTCAGTGGTACACGTGATCTCAGTGATTGACCACTTACTCTTTGCCCTTAGGATGCTGACTCTAGACAGAGCGCTGTCAGTCACCGTGTCACCACACTGAAGGCACAGCAACAGTGAAGGATACTCTGTAGAAAGAGCAGATCAACTGTGGTGGCTGAAATCGTCAGACACAGAGAGTTGCAGAAGACATGTGAAAGACAGGGAAGATCAAGGAGAAAGCCAGCAGGGAGGGAGAAAGGGGCCTCTGCAAACTTTACACACGTCCAGGACCATGGGCTCACAGCAGAGGAGTGGGTATCAAACGGGCCTGTAGAGGACAGTCTCGGGGGTCCCAGGGCACAGCTGTATGAAGTGCAGGGTAGTGTCACTGCTGGGCTGAGGGAGAAGATGGAGGACTGAGGGTAATGCTGAGATTCTCCCTTAGGCTGGGCAGGGCCATTCCAGCAGAGCTGTGACTGAAGTCATTGGCTTGGAGCCTGGGCTGTGGCAGTTGTAAGAAGCCAAACTGGGCCCCTGTCCTTGCTATCTGACTAAAAGCATAATTAATAAAGAAAAGCAAAAAAATTAATGTGTCCACTTTGGAGAGAAGGGCAGAGATGTTCCCCCAAAGAAGGACTCCAAATCCATTATCACGTTGCTAGACTCTGGGGCATCAGGAGGCTACCAGTGTAATGGATATACCTTCACCTACGTGTCTCTCTCGTCACTTTCCCCACACTCTCAAGCCCACCATTCCCTCCCCTTCCCATGATGCTCCATTCCCTCCCCTTCCCTTGATGCTTAGGAATCAAAGTCAGCCTGCCTGTGGTGTAAACTACAAGGACACAAAACATCTAAGTCTCTTTGGACCTGGTAAGAAGAGACCTCCATTCTGTACCTAGACTCTCCTCAGAGCTCTGCCATACTGATGTCTGTCTGTCCATGCTATTAATAACTCATCTAGTAAATCTTTTACCCAGAAGGTCAAGGGGTGGACATGGACATTACAGCAGAGGTTCTGTGTCTGTGACAGTAACTGTGGGTCTGAGCAGCAAGTGATATTTGCTTGTTTTTGCCCTCCTCCCCAGGAAAATGAGAAAGCAGAGACTGCAGATACAGCCCAGAGAGGTGGGTACCTGAGCAGACATCCTCTCGCAGTGGGGCATTCAGCTCCTATGAAGGGGGCAAACACAAGAGTTCGCTTCTGTGAGGCCGGACCACCACTGTTGAGCCATGAGAAGAGCCAGAGCATGGGTGAAGGAGCTGGCAGAGAACACGGGAGGGGAGGGAAAGGGAGGGAGGAAGGGAGGGAGGGAGAGAGGGAGGGAAGTAGGGAGAGAGGGAGGGAGCAATAGAGGGAGGAAGGAAAAGAAAGCACCTATGTCAGATGCTGAACGAGTCAAGTAATCAACCCTCCCCCTCAAGCTGGGGCCCCTGTGAGAGTCTAAGGGACCCAGACTCTCCCCCTCCCTTCTCTGTCTCTCACTTCATCTCCCGGCCCATCCACTCTTCCTCCCCCCCCCCCCCAGCAGATCTCTGTCTCTTTGTCAAGGTTCTGGAGGAGAATGATGACCCCTGTGTTATTCCCTCACAATAGGCTCGGTCTGGAGCAGCAAGAAGGGAAGGGGAGACATAGGTAGAAACCACCAGGGGAGTGGGGCAGGGGGAGCCTGGCAGGAAATAGCAGAAGACAGAATGCATGGGGGAGCTGTTGGCGACCCCTCCAGATAAAGGAGAAGGCCTTGACCCAGAGAGTGGGAAGCCTTGCTGGAGAGTGACCTTGATGAGCTTCTCTGTGGTCTCGGACTTGAGCATCTCTTAGGAATCTCCTCCCAGAACTGTGACTAGGGAGCCTGCATGCTTGCTCCCCAGGGGCAGCGCTGTGCTGAGTCCTGTTCCCACTCGAGCTCCAGAGAGGTTTGCAAGCCTTGGGCGAGGGGGGGGTAGGAGGGGGAGGTGTCTCTGAGCAGGTGACCCGGGAGCCAAAGAAACGTTCTATGTCCTTCTCCAGCAAGATCATTCCACGTATTCCAGGTTAATGAGGGTACAGATGTCACTGAGCTGCGACTTCCTGGCGTGGGAAACCTGCAGTGCTTGGCTGGGTTCTGACCGGCTGTCTCCAGCTGACAGCCCAGTGGTGCAAACCACACATCAACTTCACTGGGGCCACAGGCTCTCCAGCTCTCCGGAGTGTGCTCTGACCTCCACACAATTAGTGGGTGAAAGATTTGTCTCTCTTTTTCCCTACCTTTTCCCTGGAGGGCTATCAAGGAAAGAAGAATTCTAGAAGACAGGCCTTCCTGAGCTGCAGTGGTGAAGCCTTGTAAAGATCGATCTACAACGGTAGAGTCACAATCTATAAAGAAATTATAGGCACGGGGGACAGGATGGTGGAAGTTGCCGGAGAAAGATAACACAACGTCGTGAGAACACAAGACACTATCAACAGGGCCCCTGCCATGGGCGGCTTCACCAGGAGCCCACACACTGGCCATTTGTCTCCATTCCCTATCAGTGGCCCAGACTGTGTTTGTCTGCAAAGGATGATTATAATGTGGCAGCACTGTCTAGTTAGAGAGGAATTCTCTTCTCAGAACTGGATTGTGCGTGGACAAGGACCAAAGGACTCCTGAACCAGAACAGTAGTGGAGGCGCTCACAGGCACTTGGACCAGATCCTGTAAAGTCTGCCGGAGCCAAGAGCAGCGTCCTCTTGGAGAAGGAGATGAGGTCATCAGTCCAGGGTCCTGGAGTCCATCTCTTGGAACACTGGGTGAAGAAAAGCCTCAACGGCAGGAAGAAAGTAAGCTTCAATGTGAGATGATTTTCTCTAAATGGACATAGTTCTCAGGAGACCACGAACCTGTGTCAGAAAATACCCATACTCCTGTGTCAGAAAATACCCATACTCCTGTGTCAGAAAATACCCATACTCCTGTGGCAGAAAATACCCATACTCCTGTGTCAGAAAATACCCATACTCCTGTGTCAGAAAATACCCATACTCCTGTGTCAGAAAATACCTAAACTCTTATATCTAGAAAAAATGTCTACATTTTGTTGTTTCAGGAAGTGCCCACTCTGTCAGGAAGTGCCCACTCTCCCCTCTCAGGAAGTGCCCACTCTCTCCCCTGTCAGGAAGTGCCCACTCTGTCCTCTCTCAGGAAGTTCCCTCTTTCCCCTGTCAGGAAGTGCTCACTCTCTCCCCTGTCAGGAAGTGCACTCTCTCCTCTGTCAGGAAGTGCCCACTCTGTCAGGAAGTGCCCACTCTCCCCTCTCAGGAAGTGCCCACTCTCTCCCCTCTCAGGAAGTGCCCACTCTGTCCTCTCTCAGGAAGTTCCCTCTTTCCCCTGTCAGGAAGTGCTCACTCTCTCCCCTGTCAGGAAGTACCCACTTTCCCCTGTCAGGAAGTGCCCACTCTCTCCCCTGTCAGGAAGTACCCACTTTCCCCTGTCAGGAAGTGCCCACCCTCTCCCCTGTCAGGAAGTGCACTCTCTCCCCTGTCAGGAAGTGCCCGCCCTTCCAGGGCATTCCCCAGCTCTGTGAGACACCCTTACTCAGCCCATATTTAGGTCTATACACTCAGGCACATGCTCAGACTCCAGAGAGCTCCCGCTCCCTCATTTACCTCACCTCAAGCCTTCACTTCTCAACACCTCTTAACTCTTGAGAACATTGTCCTGCTGTTAGTAAACCCCCCAGATGCTTCTTCTGGTTCCAACTATCTTCAGGTGCCCACTCACTCAGACATTCATTCACTCAGTCAGACAACAAGTAAGTACTGCGCGTCCTCCATGTGTCACGCCCTTGCTTACAGGCGCTGTTAGGAATCCCCTGAGTTCCCCACACAACTCTTAGCAATTCTGGTGCTTAACAAGCATTTGAAACATTTGCTGAGGGATTGAGCCTGTGTGTGCACTGGTTTTACATTCTGATTGTTTGTATGCATTTATTGTTTTTGAGACAGGATCTCTTCATACAGATGAAGCCTGGAACTTGTAATCCCCACAGAGTGAGCCTCTGGGGTGTAGAGATTACAGGAGCTGGCCACAAATGTCAAACTAGAAACATTTTAAGTGAAGTACATATATGTTACATCTACTCTGCCCTCTGTATACCAGACAGTTGATACAATGTAACAAACTGGGCAGAAGAACTCTGAAGTCAATTAAGCCTGTAAAAATCCATCAGCTAAATTAGCCATCATTATTTCCTACAATTAAATTAATCAGAGGGGCGGTCCGAGCGAGCCGTGGTTAGTACACAGCCCTCGCGGCTCCTCATGTCACTGTTTGCCACGGAAGGTCAACTATTCTGACATTCCCACATCTCTCCATTCATTATCTGACATGATTAGGAGCAAAGACTCTGATACAGATGAATATTTAGCATTCTGGTCCGGCCTCTTCTCTTGCGAGGTTATAACTGCGAAGAATTTGAAAATTTCACACAAGGCTGAACCAGACTTGAGCCGTGTGCTTCCATCCGACAGCCAATGCCTTTGGAGAATGCTTGTTATCAGCGTTGTGTCAAGGCACCCGTTTCAGTGAGGAGTCCCTGTCACGCTCACCCCGTCTCCTGTGCTGCAAGCATCAACTCCCAGGACTGGAAAATGATTCCAGATACTACTGAACACACTGGGTTGTTCGAATGAAAGCCAAGAACAGGGTAGGGCCTGAAAGTCATTCGTGGACACTAAGCCCAGCCTTGTACACCAGGGTCTGGCATGAAGCAGAGGCTAGCTCAGGACCTGTGATGCTCACAGCCACAGCCACTGTCACCCTTCTTCCCTTCCCAATGAAAGCACAACCCTGCCTCCCGCCACCCAAGAGACTGGGAGTTTATTTTGGGAAAAGACTGTTGTCACTCCAGTTCTGGTCTTGCAAAACACGCAGCACACTCCTCAGGCACTTGGTCACTTTGATGGGGAAGGGATCAATACCACATCCTTTAGAAAGGCCACTGACAAAGGATTCCCATAATGAGGCTCGGAGCAGCCGGTGCTACTCTGTTAAGATGACGACGGTTCTTGCTTTCCATTAACCAGAGGCAGCTGCTTCTCGAAAGCTAACATCTGAGAACAGGGTGATCTGTAGATTAAAGATGCTTGCCCCAAAGGCACCTCTGATCTGTGAGGAGGTATCCAAAGCTTGGCTGTACTGAGGCACAAGGTAACTTCCGCTTGAGTGTCTTGTCTCTGTACGTCAGGTTTTAACTCTATTGAATGTATTGCAGCATAATAACCCTGTGAAAAGTCTCAAACTTCTGGCCTCTAGCACACATAGATGACATCAGTACAGCCCTGGCACACATAGGATGGGGTGTTTGTGTGTGTCTTTCCCTAAACATTTCCACATCATTCAGCCAGATAGGTTTTTTTTGCGTCGGCTTTGAGCTGTGTGGTGGTTCACAGCAGCTGTCGGGATGAGAACAGCCCAAACACCAAGGAGACACGCCTCTGGGTGTGTCTATGAGAGATTTCCTGGATGAAGTTAATTAAAGTCCCACCCTGACTGTGGAAAGCACCATTCCAAGGATCTGAGTCCTGGGCTGTCCCTCTCTCTAGGCTTCCAGCCTGTGTATAAAATGTGACGAGCCGCCTCACGCTCCCGGCAGCATGCCTTCTCTGTCGTGATGAGGTGATGAGCTGAGCCCTCAAACAGTGAGCCCGACAAACCCTCCTTACCTAAGTTGACTTACGCAGGACTTTGCAGCAGCAACAAGGAAGACAACAGAGGACAGGCGGGGATTCCCAGCAAGCTAACCCCTGGTTCTTATTTGACTCAAATAGCAACTTAAAGTGTTAGAAATCAAAATGCAGACAAGTTCACTTAGGTCTCATGGAAATCCAGGAGCTTGGTGTGAAGGGCAACTCTGTACATCCACATGTGAGGTGATTCTCCAGGGGGAACCTTCATTTCCTACCAACCAGGCCTTTCAGCCTGCTTTAAACACTTAGGGCACTGTAAGAGAGTGAGAACACCCAGCACTTACACAGGCCTGGACAGAGCTTCTCACCAGGAGACTGGCTGGAGAAGTTATCCATTGTATCTGGCTACATCACTCTTAAGCGTTTCTCATGCTTGCGGGAGATCATTAGCTCCAGCTTGCATGCTGCTGTGCCCAATCTAACAAGTTCCCAAGAAGAACTGGGAAGGTCTGAACCATTTCTATCCAACATCCTTCTCCCAACACGTAAGTCAAAATCTCCAAAAATTAATAACAAGAATATGACATGCTAAGAGGAAAAGCCAAAACTAAAACTGACCCAGAGCTTATGGAAATGATAATGTTACCAGACAAGGAGCTTAAAATAATCTCACACTATTCTAGGATCAGGACATAGAAGATGTGTTTTATAAGACATAATTTCTAAGGCAGAGTGGAGCCACAAATGTACCTTATAACTTAAAGAATCCATTAGAATCTGTGGATGAAATAATTGGGAAATTTGAAAATTTAATAAGGGATTTCTGCTTTAGTTTTATTTCTGTTGCTGTGCTAAAATATTTGGACAAAAAGCAATTTAGGAGAGAAAGGGTGTATGCTAATTTACAATTCCAGGTTAGAGTACTCTAAAGCAGGAAAGTCAAGGCAGGAACTTGAGGCAGCTAGTTATATATGTTATCCAGGTTGGCAATTAAAATCATCAAACATTCAAAATGAAATACCCACAGGACAAATAACCATGAAAAGGGTAATGTATGAGTGGCCTTATAGATGCATAGTGGGAGACCAAGAAGAGGAGGAGGAGAGTCAATAAAAAATAGGAGGAGGAGAGTCAATAAAAAATAATGGACAAGACATGTTCTTATTAGGTCAGAATTCTAAGCCCTCAGACAAATAAGATTCAGCCAAATAAGTGAAACATGATGCACAAGAAATTCATGTTGTCCAAAGTAATTCAATATTGATACATTGTAACCAATAATGACACATTGTAACCAAGATGTTCAGAACTTTCCCGCTCCAAACAAATCTAAGAGCAAAAGGAGAAGATAGAAAGACTTAGGTGCAGAGAGAACAAGTTAAGGGTGAAGTGGATTTACGTTCAGATGCCATCAAGCAAGACAGGGGAATACAAGAGATTTATCACAAAAATTGTATTAAAGGAATTGCTTTGGAAAGAAGGAAAGGAATTCAAACAGTGGAGAGCACTCAAAGCATCTCTTATTAGCTACATCTTTTACAATAAAGCTGTCACAAATAAAACAACAGTAGCAAGTTGATGGACTCAAGCTTAAGCATATCAATAATCACATTAAATGTAAATGGCCTAAGCACACAAATTAAAAGGCAGAGATTTCACTGTTGAGAATGGACTGCTTAGCCTGAGAGGACCATCAGTCTGGTGCTGTATGTCTGGGTAGGTAGACTGTGCCTGAGATGATGCCCATCCCTGCCTGTGCCACAGAGTCCAGGTAGGGAGTAAGCTGGAGACAAGCCCTTTCTGGTGCCACTCAGGTTCAAATGGGCAGACCATGCCTGAAAGGAGCCTTAGCTGGTACCATACAGCATAGGTGGAGCTTAGCATTTCTGAGACTACTCCTGAGATGACCCAAAACACCCAGAGACCCCAGGCATCACTAATATGAGCAAATAAATGGTGGAGAGATGGAAGAGAAAGAGAAGCAGAAGGATGTGTACACAATGAAGAGAGGCAGAACTGGAGACTTGAGAGGGTAGTGAGGAGCAGTCTAATGTAAGTAGCTGGAGATGCCACCTAAAGCTATGGTGAGGGCCTGACCTGTGCTGACCAAGGACCATGTCTGGGTCCAGGGCCCTGCATGAGCAGTGGCCTGTTACCACTAAAGGCCAAGCACATGTCCCTCTTCTGGGATGCTGCCTAAGGCCATGCTGATAGGTAACAGCTTTGCAGAACTAGCCACACCCCTCGCCTTGGCATCATGGGAGAGCTGGCTCCGAAAACATGAGAGCAGGAGAGTCAGCCCTGATCCTTGCCAGCTGCAGTACTTGGGAAAGCACTATCTCATCCCCCGTATCTCACCCAGGAAGCACAGTAGGGCTGGCCTTGGTTGTAGGAGTTGTGGGTGAGCTTGCGTCCAGAGCTGGCCCTGCCCCTTACCAGCTACAGCACCTGGAAGAGGAGGCCCTACATCTCACCTGGGCAGCTCAGTTGAGCTGACCCTGTTGGCAGGGGCTTGGTTGAGCAGGCCTTGAGGGCATGAGCATGGGAGAGTTGGACATGCGATTTGTCTGCTGTGCAGTGGTGTGGGCAAGGGAGAGATGCCCTCCTCCACTGCCCCCTTGTTCCTTGCCCACTGTGGCAGGCAGGGGACCTGGCTCCGTCCTTCACATGGCAGCACTGGAAGAGTGGCCTCAAGTGAGTAGCACAACAGAGGGGGTCCTGCTGACATGGGTGTGGGTGATCCAGCCTGATAGACACGAGAATAGGAGAGCTGGTTCCGCCCCTTGCTGGCTGTGGCACTGGGTTAGCTATTGGGGCAGTGCTGGACAACTTGCCCTGGTGTGAGCATGCAGCAGAGCTGGCAGACTGCCCAGCTCAGCTTCCACTGAGGTCTTGATCCAGGGTCTTGAGTTGGCCCACACCAACATCTACCCGATCTATGAACTGCTGGAGTGGTGAAGGGGCGGGTCCTACAGATCCAAAGATGCAGGCCCTCCATGACACAGAGCAACAACTAGATATCTTAGAGGAGTCCCCAGGAGGATCCAGTGTTGATAGTGTAGCAGAAGCCAGGGTCCTGGAACCAGACAAATGACTCAATGCAATGAACATTTGCAAGCAAAGAAGTGTGGACAAAAGTGGGACACACGTGTGGGACACACTGTGACACACTACAGCTTCCACAAGGAGATATTTTTCCCTTCTGTGAAGGGGTTAAAAAGGTGGAGACATGAGTAGGATTGGGGTGCATGATGTGAAATCCACAAAGAATCATTTAAAAGTTAAATAATAAATAACAGCAACAAAAGGAATGGGCCACTTGTATTTCCATAAGACTCATCTATTGAGGGCACGGAGAGACTGCTCAGCAGATGATATCAGGTGTTGCGCTTGCAGAGGACCTAAGTTTATTTCCCAGCACCCAGGTTGGATGGCTCGCAACTGCCTGTGAGTCCTGCTCCAGGATATTAGATGTTCTCATTTGGCCTCGAAAGGCACCTGAACTCATGTACACATACCATTCAGACACACATACACACACTTAAAAATAAAATAAATCTTCTTAAAATCATGTCAAAATCCTACACCTATCCAAATATTGCAGCATTAATCATTGGGGATTTTAGAAGAGAATACAGAGAGTAGAGTCTTCCCAAACAGGATTGGAGAATCCCTGGAGAGTCCTCTGTCTTTTTCTCTACTTTGGGAAGATCAAAGAAGGTATTGGTGTCTGGCAACACACACAAGAAAGATCTCACAAGAACCCTGCCTACACTGTGCCTACCCCAACCCATGGGGTAAGAAATATTACCCCATGTAAGAAGCATCATTGTCTTATTCATACGCCTCATAGTTTAGGTGTATTTTATTATGGTAGCATGTGACAGATTAGACAATTAAATAATAGATTAGATAATAAAGCTCAAGACCTAGGAACAGGCAGCCTAGAGGACCCTTAAAGATAACAGTACAAGAGAATCTCAAAATGTGAAGGTATAGCAAAGTGTATACCCTGCTAATACTGATCGGCCACCATGTAATGGAACCATACTCAGGCCTGAAGGAAAACGGGCCTGTGGTGTGTGTGGCAGGACAGTGACTCCCAGTACAAGGAGGAGGCAGGCTGGGAGCAAGTGCTTCAGGTAACACTCTAGTAGACACCAGCAGCTACAACAGCACAGGGATCTATCGGATATCTGAGGATAAGGGACACAGAAGGAGTGGTCATGGGCATACTAGTGTGATCTTTCTCCTGCTTATCAATGTTCTTGTGATCATCCATAGGTTAAAATACCTCAGATGCACAACTTAAATGCACAACTCAGATGCACAACTCAGATGCACACCTCAAATGTACACTTTGAATACACACCTCAAATGCACACCTAGAATACCAACCTCAACAGCACACCTCCAATGCACAACTCAAATACACATCTCAGATGCACACCTCAAATGTACACCTTGAATACACACCTCAAGTGCACACCTTGAATGCACACCTCAAATTTGCACACCTCAAATTTGCACACATTTTGTTCAAGGCCAGCTACGCCAAAACATGAAGTCATTCAAACATTTTCTAATGATTCTGTAGTTTTAAATTTTATTTGTCAAAGAGATAAGAGGTATCTATCAGGGCTCTTCAAATGTTCACCCATTGAAGCCTACATCCCTCTGCAACGGTGTCTGGAGACAGGATGTTTGAGGTCAATGGGTTGGTTAGGTGTTAGAGAGGAGCCTAATGCTAATACTTAAGAGAGTGGAGCCATAAGACTGGTCCTGTTAGGAGAGGAAGAGCACCAGAGGTGTGTTCACATACAGAAGGGCCAACATCTAACACAGTTAGACAGCATCCTCAGCAAACTGGAGACACTAACCTCACAAACCAAGCTGCTCACAGTCTGACTTGGGGCTTCTCCCTCTAGAGCTCTGAGAAAAGATGTTCATGGACTTGAAGCCACCTGCTTGTGGCATCCCTGATGTCAGCTGAGCACTCATTCAAGGGGCTGTGGTCAGTGGCATTTGACTGATGCTCTCAGGTGATTCTCAAGGGTGGCCAAAACTGCAGTGCGGGGCACTAGGGCACTGGCTGGCTGCTGCTGGGCAGATGCTCACTCCGACCCTTCTGTGGAGGCTTGGTCAGCTCTCTGTGGGTTCTTTGCTCTGAATCCAGGAGACTCAATCTACAGCAATCATTTGAGCAAATTATATGCCAAGAAGGGTTTTTTTTAATTTTCATTCAGATTAATAAATATGGAACTCTTGCTGCACCAGTTCAGAAGATGTGTGTGGTGGAGACAGATATATATGTGTTAAGGCCTGGCCTGATAGGAGGCAGACCCTCTTGGTGTTCAGAGTCCAAACCCTGTCGTAATGCAGACACCTGACCTCACGAAGGTGGCTGAGTGACAGCAAGTTCCGAATTTCACATATTTAATTGTGTTTCTAAGAAGACAAGCAAATAACTTATCTAAAAACTTCTGAACTCTTTTTTTGAAGAGTTTCCAAAATGATTGCAAAGAACTCAAGGTGTAGAATGGAAAAGTGGGTTCATCCTGAGCCTGTAAGCCAAGGATAATGAATGTGGATGTCATCGTACTGGATTTTAATTAAACAGGCTGTGTAGTAATTTCCTAATTTGAAACATTTCATCCTGTAAAGACTCTAGATACAGTCCAGAAACCAACAATGTACAAGTCCCAGGAAGCCCCTGAAACATAACAGATTCACAAGCTGCCCGCCAGGTTATAGAAGCAGCGCTGTTGATGGGAGGAGACCCCCAAGGCTGTTGAGCTGCCTGCAAGTCACACGGAAAGGTCCAGGAGTCTAGCTTCTGTGAGCAGTCGCCAGGGCTGAGGTGTCTTTCCACCATGCTCCTGCCTTTGAAACACGGGTGCTCCTCAAGCCACCCCTTTCCCATACTCCTGTGTCTGACATCAGCAAACTCAAATTGTTTCACCAAGTGGGACTTGGAGAGACTCGTTACTGTGCTCCGTGTTCAGCTCTTTATCTTGGACGAGCAGACACTCATTCGCTTCTCCCTGGGCATTGATGCCACAGAATAAGGTCTTTGAATAAGAAAGAATCCCATAGAATCTCTTGGAATATGCCTCATGTGCAAAGCTTTCAAAGTGGTGTGATAACACGAAGATGAATGCCCGACACTCAGGGGGAGTTTAAAAATATCATTTATTTGTAAACCAAATCTCAGCAAGAGGGCTACGGTTTATTGAGACACATCCTGTTTAATTGAATTTGTTCTTTTTATTTATTATTTTTAAAGAGTAGGGGATGGAGTATGTGCATATGAACGTAGGTGTTCATGGAGACTAGAAGTATCAGATCCTTTGGAGTTCTACAGACTGCTGGGCCCTCTCGGGCGTGGTTGCTGGGATCTGAACCGGAGTCTCTGGAAGAACAGGCAGTGATCTTAAGAGCCATCTCTCCAGCCCCTATTGAATTTATTCTTACATGCTCACAATAGCTTCTGGAGGCTTCTCCAGTGGCTACAACGTGTCTTGTGGGTCATCAGTTCCATTTTGCCTGTGGCCTGTTGTTCAACACAAAGAGAGTGACTGCTAAAACTCTACAGGAGTAAGTTTTGAGATGTCATTTCTTTTTAACCCATCCAAGTAACCCACAAAGGGTCAGATGGAGAAAAGTTGGAGGCTGCCACTTTAATATTTTATGCCCAGAGAGCAGCATTTGTCATCTAGGTTCGCGGATCTGTTACATTGTTTCCAGTGAAGATGGTCCTAAATGAATGTTTAATGACAGAACATTGTGTCTCTGCAGATTTAGAAACTGCAAATTAGTCCGGCCATCTCCATCCGAAACATCTGTCTGCTTCCATATGTGTCTCTCCTAGATGGAGAGAGGTGATCTGTCCCCAGGTCCCTGCAGATGTGTGCTCCATTCGGTAGCTCCTTAAAGCCCTGCTCTGAATCCTAATGGCACCTGAGCACTTAAGCTCTGCAGAGCGAGCCAGCTCGATTTCCGTATGGCTCCAGCTTGAGATGGGGGTAGCTGACATCTTTGTGCATGAGTTGGAGAGAAATGGAGGCCTCCTGGCTCTGACAGCCAGCGAGATGCCCACTCAGTGTAGAATGACCGTGGCTTTCTTGTCCCTTGGTGACCTCAAAATGCTGAGAAGGAGCCCTCCCTCTCCGATATCTCAGCCCACCCATGAGCTCAGATTTCCTCAAGGCGAAACTTCAAAAGATAAAAGTTGGAACCCAAGATGCCCTGTCATACACACCAAGCAGGAGCAAGCGAGTTTTCTTTAAAATTCAAAATTCACTTTCAAATGCACTTCCTATTTGGCAAATCACTTCTGGCCCATTCTTTACTGAATACAATGTAATACAAAAAACAACATTTATTTGATGTGACAAGGCCCGTGATGTTCCGTCTCATCCCATGAATAAACAGTAGCTTGCGGCAAAGATAAGGCACCGCTCACACACTAATAGGGACTGGAATTACGGCAAAATCCTAAATGGACGGTACTTATGGTAATTAGTAAAAAAACAAAAAACAAAAAACAAAAAACAAAACAACACTGACAGAAACAAAAGTCCTCTTGGAGAATAGCACCATCCAGCCTTCCGCCTTCATTATGACGGGAGCGGCTCATTCTGTGGCAAACGGGCTTTATAATTTCTTACTTATCTCCACACAAGGGGAGGGCCCGCAGCTGCCACAGCATCTGCATCCAGGCTGCTCCCGGGGACTCCCTGCCCCCATGGTACCTGCTGCCGGTTGGCTCTCCTAGAGCCATGGCCGCAGTCCCTGGTCCACCACCACCACCACTCCCAACCCAGAAGGCACAGCTTTGGACGTCCCTTTCCCATGTGTCCTCGGCCATTGCATCTCCACCTGTTGCTACCGGCACACCCACCTTCTTTCTCCCAGCCTGCTGCTCAGCCAGCCAGCTCCCACTTCCTGCCTCTTCTCCATCAGCTTCTTGGTGGATTTTCTGGGCATCAGACTTCCGAGCGCGTCTCTGTGGCCTGCGTTCTGTCCCTAGGACAACATGTATGTAGTATCTGTTGGGAAGCAATCTTCAGTTGGCGTCATTCTTGAGTGACAGGATGCAGATGGAGTCTCGTGAGCACCAGGACGTCCCCTGGTACAGATGTGTCAGATGTCAACACCTTTAACAACTCCCGGAAAAACTGAGACCCGCAGATGGTCCAGTGTCAGGATTGTCCAGAGCCTTGACACATTCTCTCATGAACTTTAAACCATCTGAAGGTCACCTGCCGGACCTGGTATATCCAATGTATGTGTGCTAATTGGAGTTTGTAATTAGGGACCCTCTACTGAGTAATTCCTCCCTCTGTTTGGTCTGTGGGCATAATGGTGGGGCATTTTCTTGATTGCTAACTGATGTGGGAGTTATCAACTTTGGGCAGTGCCAGACCTGGGCAAGTTGTTCCTGGTTTGTATAAGAAAGCAAGTTGAGCAAGCCATGAGGGGCCAGCCAGCAAGCAATATTCCTTTGTGGCCTCGGCTTGGGTTCCTGCCTTGAGTTCCTGCTGTGACTTCCTTCAGTGGTGGAGTATCTGATCCGAGAGCTGTAAGGAGGAAAACCGCTTTCCGTCATAAGTTGCTTTTGAACAGTGTTTGTCACAGCAACCATAGAAAAACTAGAACAGCGTGTAAAGAGCTTTTGGACTATATTGCTTATGGGATGACGACAGGAAAATATGTCTAAGTGTTTGGTGTGGGGGTGGGGGTGGGGTGGGAACCTGTAGATACAGAGCCAATGGCTGTATCAGTGTGGTCCTGGACGAGAGAGCTCAGGTGTGGTATGAAGCCTGGACTTACCTACACACCCCTTCTCTGTCTCTCTCTGTCTCTGAGTGTGTGTGTATGTGATGTCTATTTGTTAGTGTGGTGTGTATATGTATGTGTGTAGTGCACATTCCTGTAGAAGCCTGAGGTCAACACTGGGTGACTTATCAATTACTCCCCATCTCAATATATTTTTAATTGTTTGTATTTAGTTTTAGTTTATGTGCATCTATGTGTGTGCAGGTGTCAGAGGAGGCCAGAAGAGTACCCCTGACCCCCTGGATCGGTACTTACAGGTGGTGCGAGCTGTCCCCCGTGGGTACTGGGATCTGAAACGCCGGTCCTCTGCAAGGAATGGAGATAGTCACATTTATTTTTGGAATAAGGTCTCTCACTGAACCTGATTCTCGTGGGTTCAGGTACGATGGCTGACCTCTAAGCTGCAAGGATCTACGGGCCTCTGCCCAGCCCTGCTCCAGTGCTGGGTCACAGAAGTATGCAGACATGGCTTTTTCCATGGGTGCCCTGGATCTGAACCCACGCCCTTATGATTACACTGAAGAGACTGTGCTGGCTGAGCCTTCTCCTCAGCTTTTAACTCCCATTCTCATCCATAGCTTAGTGAAGCGAAAAAGAGAGAGATAGGGAAATGAGGGGAGGCCCGGTAGCATCGGAGACAGAGCCTCGGCCATCTCAGGAAGCCGTGGCTGAGAGCGAGCGGGGACCACAGGCTGTGAGCTGTGTCAAGTCATTTGTCTCAGAGGTGAGTGTTCCATGATAAAGAAGATGCAATATTCATAAAGAGTCCAGACTTCAAAAGGCATGCTCCCCAAAGACCTCAGCTACGGGGCAGCTCCACAGTTACCATCTTGAAGCAGTCAAGAGTGCTCTTTTACACAGAGAGCCTTCCCCCGGAACAAAGCCCTCGGTGATTTGATTCGGATCAGAGGTCTCCAGCAAGGGAGGCATGATGCCCCTGGTAACCAGGTCTGTAGAGGCGACCTCACAGCCAGCCTGTCTTTGGGGAATCGGTGACTTTGAAAGTTATGTACCAAAGTGGAGGCCCCAAAGTCCAGTTTCCCTGGGACAGCTTCCCAGGGCCGTGCTGGGAGGGGGGCTGCGGAGGGGGGGGAGAGTGGGCATCCCACACTAAGTCTAGCCACCAGGTTGGGATTCATAGAACTGGCCATGTGGTCTTATGGGAAACATATATTAACCCAGTCAAAGACATGACAGGGCAATAAGAATTCATCTCTTGCCAATAAGCTGTAATTTTAAATAAATGATTTCTTGAAATCAATACAAATCATGCAACTAGTTCAATAACTAGATGGGCAAAGAGTATAATAGTTCATAATAGCCGAGCCAAACAGCCAAAGCGCGGGCAGAGTGCTCGTCTTAGTTTATTTGAAATGCTGTTATAAAAAAAAAGTACCATTAAGATCTTTGGAGGTACTTGGAATGCAGATCCCCTGCACCTAAGTAAATTCAGGGTGGGCACAGCAGCCCCCTTGTAAGCGCACTACGTGGGAGGCAGGGACAGCATCGCGGAGCAAGCTGCTTAGCTAGACAGAAGGGTTGTTAAAAACCTGCCTCAGTGTGCAAGGTGGAGAGGGACAGAGAAGACACCAATGTCGATTCCTGCCTTCCACACACAGGGGCATACGGTGCGCGCACACATACATACAAACACACACAGACACAGACACACACAAATACAGACACACACAGTCACACATAGGAACAGACACAGACACACACAGCTACATACACACAGTCACACACACAGACACAGACACACACAGTCACACACATAGACACATACAGATGCACACAAACTCACACAGACACACAGTCACACAAATAGACACACACAGACACATACAGTCACACACATAGACATACACACACACACACACATACCCAGTTACATAGACAGAGCAAATACATTCACAGTCACACAAATAGACACACACAGAGACACACACAGTCATACACATGGACACACAGTCACACACATAGATACACATGCAGTTATACACATTGACACACATACAGACACACACATGCAGAACTCCCCCCCCACAGGTGTGAGCATGCACATATATTGCACACAGACATACCATGATTGATTATCCATCTCTATTGTCCCTTGGTGGGATTTGGGAACAACGGGGGGGGGGCGGGGGGCGGGGGGGGGGGAGACAAACCTCTAGAAATGTCTGTGAGGGAGCGTCCAAATTATGCTTAATGACTTAGGTGGGAAGTTTGTAGTAGTTTAATGAGAAACGTCCCGGTAGGGCTCAGATATTTGACCTCTTGGTCCCCAGTTGCTGGAGCAGTTTAGGAAGGTTATGAATTCTTTAGGAAGTAGAACCTTACAGGAGGAAGTATGTCACTGGGGGGTGGGCCTTAAGGGTTTGGCGACACATCCCACTTCCTGTTTTGTCTCTCTGCTTCCTGTATACAGACAGAATGTGGGCAGCCCATTTGCTACTCCTGCTTCCCTTATGGAATCTTGCTCTGAAGTTGTCAGCTAAAACAAACTATTTCTTTTTCACGTTCCCATTGGTCACAGTATTTGATTACAGCTGCAGAAAAGTAACCAATTCAAAGACCGCCCTAACTGTGGGCAGCACCCCTCCCCAGGCTCAGACCCCGCGTGGAAAGAGGGCAGCGAGCTGAGCACCAGCTGTGAGCAGCCGCCTCATGCTCCTGCCGCAGAGCCCTCCCTGCCGTGACTGGACCGTGTCCTCAAACTGTGAGCCAAAGCAGACCTTTCTTCCCAAGCTGCTTTTGTCGGGTGTTGTATCACAGCAACGAGAATGCGAACTGCTGTACCATCTTACGCCCGATGGCGAGGATGCGGATGCTTGGCTGTGACACTCTCACAAGTGGGTTGTGTCACACAGCGGTTGACACAGATGGTCCAGATACAGCGGCGCAGCATGGAGGAGCCCAGGAATAATATTCAAACAAGAGGCCACGATCTGGCGGTCACAGAGAAGAAAAGCTAGGATAGCCCCTCGGGAGTGCTGGCATCCGGTGTCTCAGGAATAGCGACATCGGCCTTCCGTAATGCTATCAGTCTCCCTCTCTATTGACACGCTGCACACTTATCTTTACAAAATGAGGTTTACATTGGATTGCCTGCGCATTGTTACCTATCCTTCAGTCATAAATTCCTGTCACATCTCCCCCGTGCTATTAATATTCCACGGCGCCGGCCCCGCCGGCACGCCTTGATGGGCTCGGCTTTCAGGAGTTTTCACGTCTCAATTGAACTGTGTCTGCACTGCGAGTGATTTTCCACCGTGGGGCAGTGGTCACCGCGAGTTCACAGATAAGGCTCCATTGAATTAATTCCCTAAGTGCCCCGCGTCGCTTCAAGAAAAGATTAGAGGTGAATTAAAGGAGAAAGGGGAGACTGTAGCTGGGACTAAATCTGCAATTGGCGGGACTGATTTGGGGGCAGGTGAGAGAAAGAAGGAAAGTTAATTGCATCTGAAAAGTTCTCATGCTGGAACCTATTTTGACTGAGCATAAAGCCTAATTCTAAATTTCCTGTTAGGCAGGGAACTGGTGAGAGGGGCAGGATGCAACCATGGTGGGAAGAGCAGGAAGCAGCCATGATGGGAGGGGCAGGAAGCTGGTGAGAGGGGCGGGAAGCAGCCATGGTGGGAGGGGCAGGAGGCAGCCATGGTGGGAGGGGCAGATAGCCTACATCATCTACCCTCTAACCCTTTAAAAAGGGTTGGCATAGGAGCTCCTGGGTTGGTGCAGACACACCAGCACAACCAACGACTCCAGCCGAGGTTTTGCAAACCTCACAGGTGATGGTGTCTGACTCTGACCCTGACATGCCATCAAGGACAAACTCCAGTGTGGTGAAGATCAGCGACCTGAGGCAGAAGGGAGAGGCTCCCTCAGGCCATATCCTTGGGAAGCCTGGAACACCAGCCTTGGTCTATGACACTGGCTGGTAGCTGAGTGCAGCCGGAGGAGACCCGGCTCTAGATGGACCGCTTGAAGAATGCTAGGCACACGGCATTATCCTTTGTCATGCTCTTAGCCTCAAGGTGCCATCCACAGGGAGACCACACTAGGCCCAGGTCCAGTCTCCTTTGGGTATCAGGAGTCCTTGTTTTTCTGAGTCCTGTATGCAGAACAACGTCTGTACAGGCCACACCCATCACCCTGTGTTTTAGATTTTCATATACTATTGACTCTTGGAGGGCAACTTGAATGCCTACCACTCTTGACTCCCCGTAGGGACATCATAAACACCTGAGACCGTGTTGCCACTTGGAAATTTGGAGACTAATCTCATATCCTGCTATCTCTGCCAGGCTTTTCCTATGAACCACGATGGAGCAGATAGAGGGGTTTTAAAAGCAGAATTCACGCAGCATCTCTTGACGTTGTGACATCCTGGCAGCCTCACCACACCTCATCAGCTTGACCTAGACCGTTGCCGATGCAGCCCCAAGCAGCAGCAGGACAGACTTGTGTAATGGAACTCTCCTCCTCCTCCTCCTCCTCCTGCTCCTCCTTCTCCTCCTCCTCCTCTTCTTCCTCCTCCTCCTCCTCCTCTTCTTCTTCCTCCTCTTCTTCTTCCTCCTCCTCCTCCTTCCACCTCCTCCTCTTCCTCTTCCTCCTCTTCCTCCTCTTCTTCCTCTTTCTCCTCCTCTTCTTCTTCCCTCTTTTTTTTTGTTGCTTTGTTTGTTTTTCGAGACAGGGTTTCTCTGTGTAGCCCTGGCTAACCTGGAACTCACTCTGTAGACTAGGCTGGCCTCGAACTCAGAGATCTGCCTGCCTCTGCCCCCCAAGTGCTGGGGGAAGGCCTGTGCCACCACTGCCCGGCTGCAATGGAACTGGTCTGACATTGATGGTGATGGGAACTGCCACGCCTCCAGACACATGCCGACTTCTTCCTGGGTGGAGCTGCTGAGTGGAACTGGGGGTGCCCATCCCCGACGTTCTGTGGTCTCAGAGCTCCCTGCACAGTTTTCTTCACTGAGCTGTTACTTAAGAAGGAAGAGCCTAGGGTAGGGAGATGGCTCAGTTGTTAAGTGCCTGCCTTGCAAAGGTTAGGATTCAAGTCTGACCTGAAACCACACAAATTGCCAGGCATGGTGGGTCATGTCTCTGACCTCAGTGGCTGGTGAGACGGTAGAATCTCAGGGCTCTGTATTACTGACTTCTACTGCTGGGATAAACTATCACGGCTGTTAGAGAAGAAGGGTTTACTTGGAATCATGGTTCCCGAGAGTTAGAGTTCTCATCGTGGCGCGGGGGTGTGACAGTCGGCAAATGGAGCAGCAAACTGACACGCTGACATCTCCAACATCAAGTAGGAAGCAGAGAGCACACTCTGAAAGGCACGCAGCCTTGAAGCCTCAACACCCAACTCCAGTGACATACTATGCCTCTTAGACCCTCCAAACAGCACCACCAACTGGTGAGCAAATATTCGAATACCTGAGACTATGGGGACATCTCATTCAAACCACCACAGGCCCACTTGGCGGAGTTCCAGGCTAATGAGAGACCTGGTCTCAAACAGGGGAGAGCGTCTGAGGGAAACCATCTATGGTTCTCCCATGACCTCAAGCGTGTACCAACACACATGCACACATACATGAGCATGCACATAGGCAAAGATCAGTTTACAAAGTAAGGTGGCTAGAAACACCTCTTTCCTGGGGTGGCATTCTGCCTGGCCACCCTCACCTCCCCACCCCTCACCCCTGCGTATCAGCCGTGATACTGCAGTGTGTGTGTGTGTGTGTGTGTGTGTGTGTGTGTGTGTGTGAGGCCTGAATTCCCTAGAGAACTTTTATAACTTGGTTCTTAACTGGTTTCTGTCTATAAAATTAAAGACTGACAATAGATTAGGGAGTGCCGTAAAGTGTCTTCAATTCCTAACCACTGCCTCAATTAGGGCAAACACATAATAGTGTGTAACAGCAGATCGGCTGTCTCTGGGAAGAACGGTAAACATCGTGGTTTATGGAGAAGAAACTGGGGCAGAAGCTTAAGAGACAGGCTGAGGGCAGGGGAGGTCCCTCTGCTGTGTAAGCATCAAGACACTGTTTGATCCACCCATCTAAAGTCTCTGCTCTGACAGAGACAGCTCTCCTGGGGCCTATCAGGGCCTGCAAGTGAGGCTGCAGATTGAGTGTCTCTCCTCAGGTACACCCTACCCATCGCTGTCCGGTCCAAGGCATGTGTGTGGGAAATCGTGTTGTCTCTCAGACACAGGATTTCCTTCATTCCCTTTTTCCTCAGACCTGATGGGATGGGAAGACCCCTCTGCCCTGTCAAACCAACTGCACTCCTGTGTCAGTTGTACAGGACTCACGTGCCTGCTGTGGTCTGTCTGTGAAATGTCCCCAGTCTCTTGTTTGAATGCTGTCGCTCCTGTTAGAGGCACTGCTTGAGAAAGTTGTGGAACCTCAAGAGTGAAAGTGAGTCGCTGGAGTTGGGCCCAAGTCTTTCTAACGGAGCCACACTTACGATTCAGCATCTGCTTCCTGAGAGAGGCCGCAGTGTGACCAGCCGGTCTCCTGTTCCTGCCCCCATGGCTTCCCTGTCTGCTGCTATGCCTTCTTCACTGTGATGGACTGTGTCGCCTTTGAACTGTGAGCCGAAATAAACCCTTTCCCTCTTAAGCTGTTCTTGGGGGCATTTTATCTCAACAAGGAGACAGTCAGTGAGGCCCTAGCCTACCTGGAGCCTTGAGATTTGGTTTCTGTGGTCATCAGACCCACATGGCTTCCCCCTCCTATTACCAACCAGATGCCGTAAGCGCTCTCCCTCCATTGCCCACTGGAGGCCGAGCTCCTTCCCCTCTCTTGTCCCATAATTCCTCTGGTCTTATTATTTCTGCTCAATCCAGATGACACCAGGCCATTAGGAAGTTCTTCGCCCGGTGTTTCTTCCGTCTGCAAGTTCTCCCAGGTTCCTACCTTTGTTTACTGACCTCTCCCGCCATGTTCCTAAGCTCCCCTGTGGAAAACATCAGTAGTCCTTGTGTGGGGGTTGGAGTGGTTGCTTTTGCTTTTGTCAACTTGACACATCATCTGGGAAAGAGGGAACTTTGAGAGAAGACCTCCAACAGGTTGGCCTGCAGGCAAGTCTGTGGGGAATTTCCCTGATGAATGATTGATGTGGGAAGGCCCAGCCCACTGCGGGCAGCACCATGCCTGGGCGGGTGGCCCTGGGAAGTGGAAGAAGGCAGATTGAGCAAGCCGTGGGGCACATGACAGTCGGCGGCACCCCTCCATGGCCTCTGCCTCAGATCTTGCCTCCAGGCTCGTGTCTTGAGTCCCTGCCCTGACTTGGTTAGTGATGGATTGTGACCTGAGAGTTGTAAGAAGAAATAAGCCCTTTCCTCCCCAAGCTGCTTATGGTCATAATGTTTTATCACAGCAGTAGAATCAAAACTAAAATACTCAGGCCTGACAATTTTTTAAAAATTTCTTCCTTGAGCTTGCTGTGAAACTCCAGTATATCTTATTAGTCTGTTCTTGGATAGAAGCACTCCACTAGACACTCTAAATAGACACTCGAGGTTGAGAAGGTTTTTGTTGAAGTTGTTCCCAGCGGCTCGAGGTGTGGTGCTCTCCTGAGCCCAGCGGGGCTGGAGATCAGTGAGTCCAAACAGAATGAAGTCTCTGTTCTTCTCATCCTCTGTAGGCTCCTGCTGTCTGAATCTGAAAGCTGGGGTTGCTTTGAGAGACAAGAGAGGCCAGAGTGATAGAACCCGGACAATGCTCAGATGGTAGGTACAGTGTGCTCCTTGTCTGTGCTGTGACAAACACCATGGCCACAAACATCTTGGGGAGGAAATGACTTATTTCTTCTTAGAGCTTGTGTCCGTTATCCAGGAAGGTCAGAACAGGAGGTCAAGGCAGGAACTGGGAGGCAGGAACTGAAGCAGAGGCCATGGAGGAAGCTGCTTACTGACTTGCTCCCCATGACTTGTTCCATCTCATCATATCCAGGACGACCTGTCCAACTTGGCCACACCCACAGTGGGCTGGGCCCTCCCACATCGATCCATCAGAAGAATGGCTTCCAGGCTCGCCCACAAGAATGTCTTGTGGTTGCATTTACTTAATTGAGCTTTGTCCTCCCCAAATGACTCTAGTTTGGGTCAGGTTAGCACAGAACAATCCACCATATGCTATGTGGTTGAAAACCCTGTGCAGGCACTCAGCTATTGAGTCACAAATCCAGGCAGATAGGCAACAAGTTTCCAAATATGGGATGAAACCCACTTTGCAGATTTGACATGATCACACGTCACAATCAGATAGAAGCATTGTCTTAGGGTTTCTATTCCTGCACAAACATCATGACCAAGAAGCAAGTTGGGGAGGAAAGGGTTTATTCAGCTTACACTTCCACACTGCTGTTCATCACCAAAGGAAGTCAGGACTGAAACTCAAGCAGGTCAGGAAGCAGGAGCTGACGCAGATGCCATGGAGGGATGTTACTTACTGGCTTGCTTCCCCTGGCTTGCTCAGCTTGCTCTCTTATAGAACCCAGGACTAGCAGCCCAGGGATGGCACCACCCACAATGGGCCCTAATTGAGTCACTAATTGAGAAAATGCCCCACAGCTGGATCTCATGGAGGCATTTCCTCACCTGAAGCCCCTTTCTCTGTGATAATTCCAGCCTGTGTCAAGTTGACACACAAAACGAGCCAGTACAAGCGTGTACCCACAATTTGAACTTCCCCAGAATTTGACATCACCTAGACTAAGACGGCAGAGCTGGGATCTATGTGCCACACCCCCAAGACTGGTCAGGTCCTCAATGGCACTGTTGTTGGTCCTGGGGGTTGGGTGCTGGGTGGTGGGTCCTAGGTGCTGGGTACTGGGTACTGCACAGTTATTTTCTATGTGCTATTTTACTGAGACATTGACAGTAAGCTTGTGGGGTTGGAGAGCCTCCTCTCTCCTTTTTATAGAGAATGACACTGGGGCCTCAAAGTGTCATCACTTTCAGAGGGCACTCAAGGTCAAGGCTGACCTTGAAGCAGGCTGTCCTAATACTTTTATAATGTCGGGTCCACAAGTGAAAGTCTAGTCTCTCTGCCCCCCCCCAAATCTTATACATTTTACACAAAGTCACCCTGTTGCCACTGCTGACTCTGAGAACACGGGGACCCAGGATGCTCTCAGCCTTCAAGGTTGGGATTTTCTCCCGAGGAAGGCTCCATTTCAGAGTCTCTTCTCTGTCCACCCTTTGCTCCCAGACGGTCCCATTCTTAGAACCAAGGGGTGCCCCAAGCTTCTGCCTAAGTCTCCTCAGCTTCTACCATGTGACCCTGGGTCTGAGAAGCTCAGACCCGTGTCTCTTTGCGGTGCCTTGGATAGAAGGACAGCGTGTGAGCAGTCACGGCTCCAAACAACACGGAGCGCTGTCAGCCCTGTGGAAATTAACCACAGAATGCAGTGATGAAGAGCCTCGTCTCCTGCCTTAAGATTTCTCTTGAGGGAAGGCCATTTGTCAAGTACGGGTCCAGCTGAGTTATATTGTTTCCTATTAAGATAAGTCTAAATGAATTTTTAATGATGGGATGCTGTATCTCCCCAGATTTAGAAACAGAGCATTAAACGGGCTGTTCCCATCTGGAGCGTTGGTGTCTCTCCAGAGCCATCCATCACCGGAGTGAGAGGGCGGGCGAGGGTCCCTGCAGATGTGTCTGCACAGCTGGAGCCAGGGCACTTGGTCTGTCAGTCACTCCGCACCGCCCATCTGGGGGAGACTTCTGGGACCCTCTGGGAAGTAATGGCTCTGTTGGGGTTCCAGACACGTCCTCCCTCAAAGTGCTCAGGCTAGTAGGACTGAGGTGTTGACATTCCTGGCCTGCGTGCCCACCTTGATCGGCCAGCTGAGGTCTGTGCCTGGGTCCCCGGACGTTCCCAGCTCTGCTGGTACAGCCCGGCAGCCTCATGCACCTCCGTGGAAGAATCCCCGCGGCTGATGCCAGTGCCAGCAAAGCTAGGTTGTGTCTCGCCTGAGAAAAGATAATGGGGTGCTTTTCAGCAGTCCTCCTCACCCTTCTTGCTTAGATTCATCTATGCAAATTTTTGGGGGAAAAAAGCAAATTAGACTGCAGACGGAAGATAAAGGAAGCATTCCTCGGCTGAAGGAGCTGCAGATGTGGATCCTGGCAGGGCTGCCGAGCAGCTGCGCATCCTCGGGCAAGCGGTTCACACTCCGGTCGGTCCCCCAGTGGCAGCCCACCTCGGCAGCGCTGGCTCTCTTCAGGCTCGCAGGGGTGCCCTTCCCAGCCCCCGGAGCTAAAGCAGAGCTGCAGGTGCGGGAGGGATCTGAGTTCCTTAACCCCAGCATCCTGCTCTCCCTTCCCATGACCCACTTGTGCCGCGCACAGACGTCATGTCTGCAGTTCTTAGGGGGTCGGAGAGCGGTTGGTCACGTCACTTCAACACGGCTGGTGTGAACATGGAGCTGAAGAGCTGGATTTCAGAAGACCATGAGTGCAATCTGCATGCTACAGTCCCTAGGCAGAATGGGACTCGGGGAGGAGCCAACATTCCCAGCATCCTTACAACACAGTGGATCCAGAATTGTCTAATAGACCCACTGGCCTTCGTTTCATATGTGTCTGTGACTTCTTATCCACAGAGGTGGTTGAGGGAAAGCAGAGTCCAAAGCCATCGAGAGACACATTCCTCAGGTTTCCTGAGAGAAGGTAGTTCCCAGGGCCATGCAGAGCTGGGTCATACCACCCAGAGACCCAGTACTCAGAGATGTGTCATGGGTGCCGTCCAGGGGTGGGATGACCTGGGAATTCTGGAATGTTTGTGCGAATGGCAGGCCTTTTTCAGGGTTTTAGGGTTGGTCTCAGATTAGATATCAAAACTGACTAACCCCCAAGTCGCCCTGAGCCGGTGAGTCTATGTTCTTGTGTGCTGATTTCAATGCCCAAGCGGCCTCTGGCTGTCATGCATTGCTCTCTGGTTGTCGGAAACTGAACGCTTTGTCGTTAACAAAGGGAGTATGCGAGTATGCGCCTCAACTCTCAACCCGGGTTAGAGTGGTGAACAACGAGCCTGGAGAGAAATGCCACACCACCAGAGGAGGTGGCCGGTGCCCAGGCTAGGAAGAGTTGGCCTGTCCACAGAAGACTCTTCCCCTGCAAGGATGTCCTGTGCAGCTGTGGAAGGCCAGTCCCTGTGGGCAAGCAAGGTTTAAAGAAAGCAAACATCCCAAGATAAGGAGAATAGAAACATGGCAGATCTGGCCCGCTGTAGACATGAGAGGGCAGGAGGAACTGTGCCTTCTCAGGGTGGGGGATGAGGCTGGAGGAGGGGTTTGGAGGAGGGGCCTGGAGGAGGGGTTTGGAGGAGGAGCCTGGAGGAGGGGTTTGGAGGAGGAGCCTGGAGGATGAACCTGGAGGATGGCCCTGGAGGAGGGGATCCCAACTCCACCTCTGCCCATTGCCCAGCAGGCAGGCAGCATTCCCAGCTGCAGACCTGCCATGTCTTTAGGATCTCCAGGTTTCCTTTAAAGTGGTGGTTGTGTGTTACACCCCAGAGCCCCAGCCTGATCCATTTTCTTGATATGGGACAACTGCTACTTGAACAGCCTTTGCTGTTGGGGCCTGTCTTAGGTTTGTTTTTTTTTTGTTGCTTGTTTTGTTTTGATTTTTGGGTTTTCTGTTGTTTTTGATTTTTGTTTGTTTGTTTGGGTTCTTTTGTTTTGTTTTGTCTGTGTTTTCCCCTGGTGCAGCGATAAAATACCCCGACAAGAGCGAATGGAAGAAAGGGTTTGCCTTTACCGCGGTTCACACTTCACAAGGCGGCAGGGCCCAGAAGCAATTGCAGTGAATCCACAGTCCCCAAGCAGAGAACGACAACGACGACTGGTTTCCCGTTTGTGGAGCCCAGGATCTCACCTAGGGGATGGTGCCACCCACAGTAGGCCAAGATAACACCCAGGGGCCCATCTCCGAGGGGATCCACATCCCAAGTTGTCGATTAGCGGCAACCATCGCAGTCTCCTCACAAGGGTAGGTGGGTGGATATGGCCGGAAGTCTCCAGCCTCTGCTGGGAAAGTGGCAGGTAGCTTTTATGGTTGTGACACATACCCCAGACACAGCCTGGCTTCAGGACACATCTTCACAACATTCCCAAGAAAATCGGTCGCTGTAGTGATGGTAGATAGGACACTCTTGAAGAGCTTGGACCCGTGCTGAGGCTACTTCCTGGGATAGAGAGCTTTGCCTCAATGCTGTCCTATTCTGTTTCTCCACAGAGAGGTGTGATTCTCTCCGCATCGTGAGTGGCTGACTGGATGCAAAGCACCTTGAGGAAGACACCGTGGTCTCAGCAGAACCGCCTGATAAAGGAAAAACTTGCTCTCTGGTGTCCACCCAGCAGGAAATCTGAACGCTAGCATGCAAGAGAAGCATCTCGGGAAGTAGGAAAGCCTCGGCAGCCTGAAGGAACTGCTTGGTGTCCAGTGTGATGTAGAAATCATGCATCTTAAGGACAGTCCGGGAGCGGGGGGTGGGGTGGGGTGGCTGGACAGATGGCTCAGTGGTTAAGAGCACCAACTGTTCTTCCAGAGGTCTTGAGTTCAATTCCCAGCGACTACATATGGCTCACAGCCATCTGTAATGGGATCAGATGCCCTCTTCTGCGTGTCTGAAGACACACATACATAAATAAATCTTAAAAAAAAAAAAAAAAGAACGGTGTCAGGGATGGTTTTGTAGACTTTTGAGTTGTACGTGCTGTGCTCAGCTGCCTCTTGCTTTGCAAGGGCGTGGTAAGAGGGACCCCACACACCTGCACATCTCCGGATGCTCCCCTCCCCCTCTGCACATCTGACTCTGGGATGCCAGCAGCCGCAGAGTGTTAGAGAAGGTGTCAGGTGGTCTGGGAAAGGAGCTAGCACAAAGGTATCCTTCAGGAGGGAGCCATATTAGGAGAGGGGAGAGCGACCATTGAAGACGTGATTGGGTCTTGCTGTGGGAGAGTATTAGGAAGGGACAGCACATCCTATCAGATACAGCATGATGGTCTCTCGAGGGATGGAGAGACGTCCCTTTAGAACCTGGAGAGGAGTTTATATGAGGGATAGGCTGGAGCTGGAGAGATGGCTCAGTGGTTCCAGGTGCTCATGGATGTCACAGAAGATCTGAGTTCCGTTACCGGCACCTGTATCAGGCAGCTATCGATTAACTCCAGCTCCATCCCTTACACACACACACACACACACACACACACACACCCCTTACACATACATGCACATAATTAGAAGCAAAATCAATAAATTTTTAAAAAAGATTTATTTATTTATTACTCATAAGTACACTGTAGCTGTCTTCAGACACTCCAGAAGAGGGTATCAGATCTCCTTAGGGATGGTTGTGAGCCACCATTTGGTTGCTGGGATTTGAATTCAGGACTTTCAGAAGAGCAGTCAGTGCTCTTAACCACTGAGCCATGTCTCTAGCACCAAATCAATACATTTTAAGATAAATAACTTAAACAAGAGATTGCTGCCATGGGTTGGATGACCGGGTAGAGGCTTGGAGGAAAGCCTTCTGCTAAACCTCCAGACACAGGAAAATACCCAGCTTCTATAGTGTTTAGAGACTGGCTGGGAAGCTCACACCATGTGACCTGGTCTGGGACAGCTGATGTGTGGCAAGGAACATGGAGGCTGAGAAGCCATCACTGCCTGACTTCTTAACTCTCTCCTAGAGAAAGAGCTGCAGGGATACGCAGTCTGATTTCTGGGGGCCGTGGGATCTGGCTGCTTAGAGCGTCAGAGCCCTTGAGGGGCAGGCTGATGACTGCGGTCTGCGGCCCGTGTTCGGTCCCTTTGCTATGTCTTCTGTGAGTGCCACCTCTGTTTTACTTTTTTTTGTTTGTTTGTTTCTTGTTTTGTTTTGTTTTGTTTTCGAGACAGGGTTTCTCTGTATAGTCCTGGCTGTCCTGGAACTCATTCTATAGACCACACTGGCCTCGAACTCAGAAATCCACCTGCTTCTGCCTCCCAAGTGCTGGGATTAAAGGCATGTGCCACCACCGCCCGGCCTGTTTTACTATTTTTTTAAAAAAGCTTTAAACTTCTGTCTGTGTCAGTGCACGCAGAGGCCTTCAGAGGCCCCGAGAGTCTGCCAGATCCCCAGGATCTGGAGTTACCAGTGGTTATGAGCACCACGTGGGTGCTGGGAACTGCACCCTGGGCCCTCCGCAAGGGTGGCAAGAGCTCACGCTCAGCCTTTGACCCTTGCTCCATCTTCTGCCTCTGTTATGATGTCATCTGTATTAGATTTTTTTCCTGCTTTGGATGATGTAGGCGTGTGTTCCTTCCAGCAGCCAATCAGAACGGAAACAAATGAATCCTGGGAAGAAACTTCTAGAAGCCGACTAACAAATCCATCCATCATTTGAGTTTCCCCGGAAGCCTGCTGAGAGGACGTGCACGCTTATACAAAACTTCGCAAAGGGAAGTAGGAGTCCTGTTTTCCTTTTCTTTTTAAATAGCCATTGCCTTAAAAAAATGAAATTATTCCAGGGAGGAAAGTGAGCCTGAGAGATACCAGAGGGGAGGAAAGCAATCCAGACGCTCATTGCCAAAGGGCCTCGAGTCGCAGACTCGGACCAAATAACCCGATGATAGCGACTTCCTGTCAAATCTCTCCTTGTATATTTGAATCGCGCACTAGGGGCCTCTCATTTTTAAGTTAAATTTAAAATCCCATTTAAAGAGTATTAGTCGGTGCCAAGCATGCGGGGCTGCGGTTCTGCAGTGTAGAAAGACTCCTGGCTCCCCACACCCGTGCTCGCAGCCGCCGGATTCCATCCAGCTGGCGCCTCGAATCTCATTTTACCTCTTAATGTAACATGAGAGCATAGGGGTGATTTTCACATCCAAAAATCACAGGGCATAAAAATGCCCAATTTCCTGGGAGGGCGCACTAAAGTCGCATTCAAGAGATAGGAGCATCCCAAACTGCAGAGCGCGGTGGCGCGCAGCCCATCACGTGACTGCGATGGTTTGCATAATCCCGCATTGTCCATGAATGGTCTGCGCCCAGACACAGGACCCGGGAGGAGCTGCCCACTTGTCTTCCCGATGAGAAGTGAGTCCTGGATCCAGGCTTCATATGTGGTATCCACGCAGGGCCTGCAGAAGCGACTGAGCCCCTGAGCCCTCGGCACTTGCCTGAGCTGACAATACAGAAACTCCTTGGTCGTCTTCAGAAGTGCCTGTCCTGTGTGTGTAGATCTGATGCTATGTGTTAAAATAGTCCTGTGGTTGGTGTGTGTATGTGTGTGTGTGTGTGTGTGTATGCAAATGCACACCTGAAATGAGCTGAATGTCTCACCCCCCCCCCCCACACACACACATACACGTTGAAACATCCAAAGTGGCAGTACTTAGTATTGAGGACTTTGGGTAGTCATCAGTTTTAGCTGAGATCATGAGAGGCCATCTTTACCAAGACACGGAAGAGGTCCATTAGCATTCCTTCTAGGCTCCACCCCACAGTTACCTGGCAACAGCCAGGTGGGCCTGGCTTACTATAAAAGGGGCTGTTTGACCCCTCCTCTCTCTCTTACTCTCTTACCCTCTCTGTCCCTTCTTTCCCCATTCCCCCACTTCTCTTCCTGTGTAATGCTCTCTGTCTCTCTGTCTCTCTCTCTCTCTGTCTCTCTCTCTCTCTCTCTTCTATAGTATACTATTATTCCATACCATATCTGTCCTGTGCTGGTCCCTCAGGGGGAAGGATGCCTCAGCATGGACCCACAGAGGTGCTCCCTTCCACCTCACCGTACCGCGCCTCTATAAACATATCCTTGTTCTTTCTTTCCTTTTAATAATACACAAGGTTCCTCCTCCCTCTCTCCCTCCTTCCCTTGTCCCTCTTTCTCTGTCATAAACACAAATCAAGGAGACATCCTATGTCTATACTGAGATGAAAGCCCTCACTAGCATGTAACAGAGTTCGGGTTTGGGGTGGCTCAGTTGATAAATGTGTTGCCTTGCAAACACGAATGCCTAAGTCTGACCCCCAGCACTGATGTTCTGACGGACCGGGTATGGGTCTGGGCATGCGTGTAATTAGCCCTTGAGAGGCGAGCAAGCAAGCAGGTCTCCAGAGCTAAAGGACCAGCCAATCCCAGAGCGAATGAGCCACCCTGTCTTAAACAACAGTGTGTGTGTGTGTGTGTGTGTGTGTGTGTGTGTGTGTGTTCTGGAGGAATGATGCAAGGCTGATCTCTGGCTCCTACATTTGTGTGCACATGTACACAACAGAATCTCAACACTTTGGCCTTGGACTTTACAACTTTTGGAAGTATGAGAAACAGATTTCTGTTGTTAAGGCCACTTAATCTGCAGTGATTGGTCACTTGGTGTCCTGTGCTATGAGGTGTGTGTGTGTGTGTATGTGTGTGTGTACACACACGAATGCACATGTGTGCCCATGTCTGTGTGTGTCTGTGTGTGTGTATATGTTGATCTTTCTGAGCAACTAGTCCTGGCCAGCTGATGGAGTTTAAGGCCAGTCACTGATCACACACTTCCGTGGACGACTGAAACCAGAAGCCACCCCTACCTCCATGGTTTTCAGAGCCCAGCATCAGTTCGGGGCCTGGTGACAGCACCCACAAATGCCTGCTGTCTGTGTGGAGGGCGGAGCTGCGCAAACCCCAGGGATCTGATTCTAAGAGGCCGCACTCCTGCACAGTGCACTCTGCCTGTCTTCCCAGTAGCTGTGGCCTCTACTTCCTTCACCCTCCCTTGGGCTGTCCCCACCCACGTGGAGGGAGGATGGACTTGGCCGGGTGACATCATCCGGATGACAGTACCAATGCTTGCCCTGAGACCCCAGCTGCTTAGCTGGGGGAGCTGTGCGGCCGCCATCTGTACTCGTCCTCCAACATAAGCAGAGCTCCCCTTAGGGGGTCACGGCTCCTGAGAGGTGGTCAGCCAATCAGCCGGAGCCTCATGGCGCAGCTCACAGGCCTGGGGGGCTTCTGCGGCCTCCACCCATCTGAAGTATTTATTCTGTTCAAAGATCCGCTGTCCCCTCTGGGCCCCCAAGCTGGCTGTTTTTCACTTTGGCTCCGTGAACACCTCGACGGCTGCCTCCAGCCCTCGTGGGCTTCCCCAGCCCCCCTCCTCTCCCGCCCCCTCTCTGTTTCTTTCCTACACAGCTAACATCACATAAAACAGAAACGAATATGCAAAAGGCACTCTGCGTTTTAATCAGGTTTGGGGGGAAATATGTCTAACAAGCCACTTTCTCTGTGGATGAAATGTTTGACATTTAGCAAGGCTGCGGCGGATCCTGTCTGACATCTCTGCTTTAAATGCCACTCCACGGTCTCCATCTCTGAGCCTTAAAAAGCACTTTCCCGCTAAGTGTTATCATTACTAAAAATATTAGGCAGAATCTTCATTCATTTGGAGTCATTGTGTAATTGGCCTGGCATGCACAAGGCAGGCAGGCAGACTCTGCCCTGGCCAGAGGTGGCGCTGACAGAGGAAGTGTGATCTCTGGTACAAGGGACAGACCTATCCTCTCACGGGGCTTACAGTCACTGTCTTCCATGCACAGGAGGCGGGGAACAGGGGACAGGGACGGCAGGGGAGGTGTTGCATGCAAGCTTACAACAGCTCGCTCCTGCAGCCAGGGTCCAGGTTGGGGGAAGCACCTCAGCCCTCAGTACAAAGGCTGTCCTCCCGTTCTGGCTGTATCACAGTCACCCACAGGTCAGCTGCACCAGGGGTCCCTGACATATCTGTGCATCAATGGCCAACTTTGGCAAGTCTTTACCTGCTATCACCGGGTCACTGTGGGGATCTCCCCCGGAGATTCATGGTTAGCTTGAAGATGGATAAGCCAAAGGCATTGTGGACTGTTGACTTGAAGAGGAAAACACGGGCAAACCGTGGCCATGGTACATGTGCCTGTTGGCTCTGTTCTCCATGTATGGTGCAGTTGAGGGTGGTGGTGGGGTCACAGTGGAGAGAGGTAGGACCTTTCAAAGAGACTAAATTATTATCACTCCAGAGAATAGAGTTCCCTGGTCTCCTCATCCTTTGTTCTTTTACCACAGGAAAGAGAGAAATCCTATTCAGAGGGCCAGGTGCCATCTTGGAACCAGGAAGCAGTGAAGTGTGAACTCTAAGAGTTCTTTGGGGAGTCAGTTGTGTTGGATGGTGTTTTGCTGGGGCAAACACGTGAAGGAAAGTTTAGCTGAAGCAGACACAGGAGAAAGATATTGTGATAAAGCAAGCACGTGAACGGACACGTGATGAAGGACTCTTGGCTAACCACACACATGTGTTCGTCCACCTTACATCACACAGTTGAGCTGCATTTGTCAGGACTCTGCGGACTTGGGCTGATTGGATGCCTGTGCTGAGGCAAGGCCTGTGCTCAGGCAAGCACGGGGAGGACACGAGGTATTTGGAGGGTATGACTAGGACCCCATGGAGTGAGTGACGAGACAGAGCTAGGCCTGCTCGTAGAGCCAGCTGTGTAATGCTACTGAGTCTCACATCTTCGTTGGTCTTCATTTCCCTGAGAACTTCTCCTGGTGTCCCTCCGGGTCCCTCCTGCTGACTGGTGCCGAGGCTGAGGCCTGGCTGTCTCTGCTAGGTCTCTACAGAACTGGACTGCTGGTGTATCTGTAAAGTATTTCCAAGTGGATAGAGCTGCCACTGTGGACCTGTGAACTGAACTGCCGGTTTCCAGACAGCACAGACAGGAGTTGCCCCAAAGAACCTTCCTAAACAGGTCCACTCCCTGCCCCCAACCCCCTGTATTCTTTCTTTTCCACTACCTCTGGTGGGTAGTGGGCTACAAGGGAGGTTAAAACATTTAAGAACCATCATCAAAAAGAGGATTTGAAAAACTCAAGTCACAAAGCAGCTGTCATCAGACACCAAGCCCTGGGAGATGCTGACCCTGACCTCCCACTCCAGAAGGATGCGCGTACACTTCTGTCATTGATAAATGAACTTGGTCTCGGACATTTTGTTATCATAGCACCAAGGGGCTGAGACACTTTAATTTGTTCCTGTCACAAGCCCAGAAGTCGGACTCAAGCCAGCCCTTCTTTCCCACCAACCGTCTCCTCTGACATGGCATGACTTTGGGCTCTGCAGCCTTGGAGCCATGCCGTTAGCCAGGTTACTAAGGAAAGCAGTGTCAGCCATAGTCACCGTCACCACGGGCAGTCTGGCCGGCTGCTGCTTCTTTTGTTTAAGGGGTTTCCATCACCGTGGCCGGATGCAAACTGCTCTGTTAGAGAGATGGAGCAATGGGGTCCCCACTGAAGACAGCAGGAGACCCACAGAAGTCAGCAGTGGGGGTGGAAGTCAAAGAGAAGAAGGAGAGAAAGGAGGAGGAGGGGAGGGGGAGGAGGAGGAAGAGGAGGGTAGGGGAGGAGGAGAAAGAAGAAAAGAAGAAGAAGAAGAAGAAGAAGAAGAAGAAGAAGAAGAAGAAGAAGAAAAAGAAGAAGAAGAAGAAGAAGAAGAAGAAGAAGAAGAAGAAGAAGAAGAAGAAGAAGAAGAAGAAGAAGAAGAAGAAGAAGAAGAAGACTGTGAATACATGACTACCAAGGCTTGAAGTTTCGTTTTGGAGGGCAGGAAGAGAGCACTCAGCCTTCTGTTACTGTGTAAGAATGGCAGGCGTGGGGACGCTCCGTGTGAGAAGCTCTTGCTTGTATTGTGACAGAACGTTGACTTGAAGCTTTCTCCTCTGGCTGAGAACAAACAATAAGGACCTTCTCCGTCCCTCAGAGAGGATGTGGGTACCTGCCTGTGTGTGCATGACCTGAAGAGCGCCTGGCACAGATTTAGACCCTGCAGCTCAGATTCTTTCCAGATGGACGTGCCCTGTAGAAACATTGGTGACATTTTGCTTTGGGAGAAGATGGTATGAGAGACAGAGAGAGGCTCACAGAGAGCTACGAGGCAAGATGTGTCTCTGGAGAAACAGATGGTCCTGAAGGAAGGAACTGGAAGGCAGGATTCTGTTGCTGCAGCTTCAGGGACCAGTGTGTACCTCAAAGGAGAGCTGCTTCTGGGTGTGCTCCCTTTAGCCCGCCTCCCACAGATGAAGTGAGAGAGACTCTCAGCCCTAATGCAAATTCTCATTTCTACCATCTTGTGAGGCGTGAGGGTGCAGGCTCATGGGGACACACGGCTGAGAGCTGTGGTAAGAGGCAAGGCTTCTCAGGCTCGGCCTCAGCCCCTCCTCCATCCCGCAGGGGACTACAGCACAGCAAAGCCCACAGGAGCTTGAGAGCCTCAAGAGGCAGAGAGCTGGGGCTGTTAAGATGGTCGGTGGGTAAAGGTGCCTGACACCACGCCCGAGTTCAACTCCTGGGACCCACATGGTGGAAGGAGATAACTGAGTACCGAGAGTTGTCCTCTGACCTCCACATATGTACACACACACACACACACACACACATACACACACACCACACATACACAAACACATGCACACACACACAAACACCACACACACACAAACACACCACACATACACACACACAAACACACCACACATACACACACACAAACACCACACATACACACCATGCACACAAACATATACCACACACAGACACACACACCACACACACAAACACATGCACACACACACACAAACACCACACACACATACAAACACACCACACATACACACACACAAACACCACACATACACACCACGTACACAAACATATACCACACATAGACACACACTACACACCACACACACACACTCAAACACACCACACACAGACACACAAATACACACCACACACACACATACTACACACACATAAATACCTACCACATACATACACACCACACACATACACACCACACACACAAACATATAGCACACACAGACACACATCACACACCACACACACACACACTGTCAAACACACTACACACAGACACATACAGACACACACAAACCACACACACACACACACACACACTCTCTCTCTCTCAAGCACTCTATACACAGACACACACCACACACACAAACACATACAAATACACATGACACACACCACACACACATACACACCATACACACAAACATATAGCACACACAGACACACCACACAAACACACACTCAAACACACCACACACAGACACACAAATACACACCACACACACACATACTACACACACATAAATACCTACCACATACATACACACCACACACATACACACCACACACACAAACATATAGCACACACAGACGCACATCACACACCACACACACACTGTCAAACACACTACACACAGACACACACAAATACACACAAACCACACACACACACACACACACACACACTCTCAAGCACTCCATACACAGACACACACCACACACACAAACACATACAAATACACATGACACACACCACACACACAAATACACACCACACACACATACACACCACACACACAAACATATACCACACACACAAACATATACCACACACACAGACATATACCACACACACATAAGCACACCACACACAGACACACCACACACACAAAACCACAACACATATACACATCAAACACACAAACACATCACACACACCACACACACATACCACATACACAAACACATACCTACCACACACACAGAGGCACATACCATACACATGCACAAACACACACCACACACCATACACACATATGCACAGACACTAAAACACACCACACACACAAACACCCCAAACACACACACACACACAATGAGTCTTTGGCAGCTTCACCAAGTCTCAGAGCATTGCTGAGTGATTTCTGTAGGGAGGGAACAAATGCATAGGAAGTCACAGTGTGGGGGCCAGCAAGAGGGCTTAGTGGGTGGAGGGTCTGCCACCAAGCCTGGGCTTCATGTCTGAGACCTGCACAGGAGGAGAGACCTGACTCCCATACGTTGTTCTGTGAGCAGCCCCCGAGAGCAGAGCACTTACACACAAGCGCTTGCACAACAGATAAATAATAGATGGACAGATGGATGGATGGATAGATAGACAGACAGACAGATAGATAGGTGTGAAAACAGAGGGTAAGGTCCAGTTTCAGGGTCTTACAGGGAGCACAGAATGGAAGGCTGTCTGGTTTGAGTTCACTTGTGTCACTACTAAGGAAGGTGACAGAGTGGGGAGATCTTGTGCAGGACCCCTGTGCACACAGTAGGTTGCACTGGAGTTCCCCTCAGGCCCCAAGGAGCTTGTCCTCGTCCTGCCAGCACAAGGGCACACTCAGAGAGCAGACGTTAGTGTCTTCTCCTGTGCTGTTGCTCTGGAAGCTTTCCTGAGAAAGTTCAAAGTACTTTCCCAATCTTTCCTTGGAGATATGGTTTTGTGTGTTTAACTCAAACCACTCAAACCCTCTTGAAGAAGAGATTTATACAGCTCACACACTGCGGCTGCCCTCGCATCCACAGCAGGAACACTGCTCCTGGAGGCTTGAGGTTTGCCTGTGAGTGGGGAGAGGAGAGAGGGAGGAAGAGGGTAGAAGCAGATGGAGAGACAAATGTGCTCACACCTGGGTGGCCCTCATACCTGGGAGCTGCTCACACCTGGGAGGCCCTCACACCTGGGAGTCACCCACACCTGGGAGGCCCTCACACCTGGGAGCCACCCACACCTGGGAGGCCCTCACACCTGGGAGCTGCTCACACCTGCGAGCCACCCACACCTGGGAGGCCCTCACACCTGGGAGCTGCCCACACCTGGGAGCCGCCCACACCTGAGACCGGTTGATGGTTGTGGCTGCAGGAGGTCTCCTCCCAGACTCCTCTCTGCAAGTCCTCCGGCTTCCTTTGACACCCCAGCCCGTCCTTCCTCCTCTGTCTCCTTTAGTGTAGCAGCTCCAGGCTGATTCTAGGGTTGACTTTCCTGTCCCATGGGTTCCCTGCCTGGCACTGGCTGAATTGCAAGACCTTGGCTTTGCAGGATTCCCTCGCCTGGTGGCCTCAGCCAGACGGCTGTTGGCTGAATCAAGATCACAAAGAATGGTGTGACCTTTGAACTCGTGGGAGACCCATGGGTCACACAGCCTCCCTCCATCCCTGTGGTCTCCATGCAGAATCATGTTCTTGTCCACCATAGGGATGGGTATCAGAAGGAGCCAGCTACCTGTGGGCACAGTGCAGACAGGACTGGCAGGCCTCCCTTGCAGCCCCCTCCACCCCGCGGCCCCTGGCTGAGCATCCATCCTGAGGAAGTCCGGGGTGGAATGCAGAGCTCAGAGAGATAAGATGGTTTGATTCATTCTACAAGGAGCAGAGGAGCCAGAGATGTCTGTGGGATGAGGGAGTTTGTGGTCGCTCTGGAGCAGTGCGCGGCTCTTCGGAGCACGATTCTGTCTGAAACCACCCAGAGGTACGGAAGGTTTTATGAAATGCACCCTTTGAAAATAACAGCCTTCGGCCGGAAAGAGGGATCAGTCAATAAAGTGCTGGCCTTGCAAGCAGGGTGAATTTGATCTCCTGGAAAGCCATGTTTTTAAAGGAAAAGCCAGCAGTGGGGCTGGGCTCATAATCCTGGAGCTGGAGAAATGGAGGCAATGACTGTCCGGGGCTCCGTGGCCAGCCAGCTGAGTTACGGGTGGCAGGTTCCAAGACTACGAGTGCTCCAGTCTCAACAAGAGGGGCGGACAGCACCTGAGAGATGATGACCCCTGAGGTTGTCCTTGGGCCCCTGTGCACACACATTCATATATACACACAAGCACACACAGAGAGACAGAGAGAGACAGACACAGAGAATGAGAGAGAGAGAGAGAGAGAGGGAGAGAGAGAGAGAGAGCGCACCTATTCCAACGCTCAAGCCTTTGCTGCCCTTGTCAACGTCTCACTGGACGTCAAGCCTGAACCTGGCTTCTGCCTTTCTGTGTCCTTCTGATCATGTGACTCACTCTGCTCAATCCTCCCTACAAACATGGGTGCTGTGGAGCACCCCAAGTATCCAGATCATCCCTATCCTTTTGTATTTGGATCCTAGGAATCACAAGTACCGTGTACCATCCGACCTGCAGGAGACAATCAAGACAGCTGAACAACTGTGACGAGCCAGCGCTCTCACAGCTCGCCCGGGGCCAGGCAATGCCAGGCAGACAAGCTTCAGAGGAGGCACAGCTTTCTGTCCCAGTGCTTAAGGATTTCTTGCCAAATCTCTTTAGATGACCTGACCCCTGGTCCCCACACCCTGTGCCGGTCTTTGTGATGTGCTCAGGACCCGCAGGGGTTCCAACCATCACCATACCTGTATGCAAGTTCTGTTCATTTAAATGTTTATTCAAAAAATATGTTCAGTCCATCCTGGCCTGCTCAGAGAGCTCCTGTGGGCCTGTGCACTGGAGGCTTGCCACAGAGACCTCTGGCCCGGCCGGGTGCGAGGGTTCCGGCAAAGGGGAGAGAGTGCTGCAGTCGGCTCTGCCTCTGTCTCCATTGTCGTCCTCTCAGTTGCTCCATGTGAGTGGGACAGGGTGGGCCGACAGAGGCTGACTGGCCAGTGAGGAGTGCAGGGGAGCTTCAGGGGGCGTTCTGGGAGAGCAGACCTCTTTCCAGGTGTTACAGCTCCTATGACAGAAGCTCTCGGAGGAGTCCTTCTTGCACACACTTACTCCTTTCTGACAGGATTCTTATATACAGTTTTGGGGTGTGTCAGGGTCTGACAGCAGGTTCCTCTCATTGGCTTGGTCTGAGAGCTCGCGGAAACCTTATTTGCATGTGGGAGGGCCGGGTGCTGCCCCCAATGGCCACAGGACTCTGCAGGGAGGGGTTTGGGAAGCTGTAGCTACCTACATAGTAACAGGAGGCAGGGGCCCAAGGGGTGTGGCCAAACACCTCCCGCCCCCTGCAGGTGACAGTCACCTCCTGGGTCTCCAGGGTTTTAAGCCTGAGCTAACCAGGGACCAGTCTCCCTATGTACAGCTCACCACCCCACAAGCTTCAGGCCAACGAAAGACCCTCTCTCCACAACAAGGTGGGCAGTATCTGAGGACTGTCAAACGCTGACCTCTGGCTTCTCACGAGTATGTACATGTAGCTTCCTGTCCCCTCACAGGGGGGAGGATGCAGGCTCAGCAGCCCCATGCTGTGGTACGAGCCTGTACCATTAGCTCACCCAGGCTTCGTGAGGGTTCCACCGACACGTGCCCGGCCATCTCTCATTAGGTGTTCCGATCTCAGAATCTCAAGGGGATGGTTTAGTCTAACGCTTGAGAAAAAAATAATAGATAAATTGTAGAGGCGTTAGGCTCCCCAGATGTCCTGGGTTGTCTTTGACATATTATTCTCCAAGGCAAATAACCTTGAGGCTCTTGCCCTGCTTTCTGGGGAGAGTTTTATAATCTTCCTGTAATTGTGGCTCCCCACATAAGAAGAGACCGCAGAGCACTGTGAGCGGCCCTTCCTCTGCCAGGAGCGTGTGTAATTTCTTTAGCCAGAGAGAGACCAGAGGCACAACAGTGGCTGCTGTGCTGGCACCTGCCTCACTTGACTTACTTTAAAGGAAAAAGAAAGGAAAACAGAGAGAGAGATGCATTTTTTTTCCTTAAAGAAAATGAATTATTCTTTGAAAGTTAGCCTAACTCGTAGGGCACGGTGTGGAAAATTAGATTTTAATGGCTTTGAAATTGAGGTTCCGTGGGTCAATAGGAATGGATACTTGATGTAAAATGACAGATCTATTAGAAGAAAATCAAATGTTTTGTTGCCCATCAGAAAGGGCGTTCCGACACGGAGAGCTCTTGGAGGATGCTCCCTCCGTCTGGAAGCCATCTGAAAGACACCATTTCTGCCTCGGTGTTTGGAAATCCTTGGGATATGTTCAGTTGTTTTTGTTTTGTTTTGTTTTGTTTGGCGGGGGCGCGTTTGTAGATTTGACCTGGGCATTACCAGGTTCATGGCCCACACTGCAGAGGGGGTTGAGGAAACCTTCGCAAGGCAGGCATCTCCTATGTGCATGGTCCTGACGACGCCTCGGACACCCTCTGCTGTTTCTCCTCAGGTTTGCCACACTGTGCTCAGCATGGGTCTGAGTCTGGTTGGTTGAGTTGTGGAAGCCTGGCGTGTGTGGCTTTGTGCTTCTGGGTGCCGTGAGGCTAGCGGGCTGCCCCAGGCAGCCCTCTTTCAGTCTAGGGTTCATGATTCAGCATCTGGTTTAAAAAGTATCTCCTAAATATTAGCAAACCAACAAACCATTTTCATTAGACTGTGTATTTCTCCCCCACCCTGTTTATTTTTTTTTTTTATAAAACCAAGACAAGATCTTATATCTAATACAGGGTGGTTTTGAACTCATGACCCTGCTACGACAGCTTCCTTAGTTCTGGGATTACAGGCATGAGCTAACACACCAGCCTGATTCATTACATATTGATTTTACATTTATAATTAATGTATTAATTATTAATTAATGCATGCCTGACGCAGATTCAGGTGGCAGTGGGGTGTGTAGGCAGACCCTGCACCTTAGGAACCATGTCTAACCCTTGCCCCAACCTAGCAAGAGATATTGTTACACGTAAAAATGCCCAGTGACCCGTTGAACTCCGGGTGGAATGCACACCCCAGGGAGATGCCCCGAGAAAAAGGAGTCCTTCCACTGAGGGCAGCTTGGGGTCAGCAGGGTTGGGGATGCTGTCCCCAAGCCAGCCATTCCAGCTGGGGAGTAGGTGGGTAGATTGGTGGGTTCCAGGTCACCGCGCTGGTTGGGAGCAGGCCAGTTAATCCCCGGCCCCCCAAGCCTGACACCCTTCACCCAGTCAGACATGTTTAGAGAGAAGCCTTCTTTGCTTCCTTCTTCATTCTTAGGGATGAAGAAGGAGAGGGCAGAGCTGTGCCCTACGGCCCTGCAAAACAAAGGCTGCTTGGGCACTCTGAGGAAGGGGCATTTAGTATGGGGGGACCCCAGAAATGGAGTATAGAGAGCTTCACCCCAGGAGAGGCACTCTCTTATCTGGCTTTGCGGTGTGGCCAGTGCTGATGGCAGGAAGGGAGGTTGTTTCTCAAAAGCAGGGCTGGGTGGGGAAGCAGTGGATTGAGCAGCTCAGTGCCAGAGCCCAGGCCCAGGCCCTCTGCCCTGCGCCTCTCACCGCCACAGCCCACAGGAAGGACCCCACTTCAGCTTTCATTCTGTCACTGGCGTAGGGGGTGGGTGGCCTGCAGTCTTCAAGATTAGTGCATGAGTAAGTAGACGACACAGACTCTAACGGTGGCCCAGACACTTCTTGTAGCTCTCATTGAATCCACTAGCAGCCTCGGGTAGAAGAACCTCTCTCGGCATGGGGCTATGTATGATCTGTGTTGGATCTCCCAACATTCACGGGTTGGAAACTCAGTCCCCCAAGCCAACCGTTAATGATGTTTGGAATGGGAGCTTTGGGGGTGACTGGGCTGTGAGGACTCTGCCCTTGTGGCTGGGTTAATCTCTAAGTAGGCTAATGAGTCACTGGGGGAGTCCTTGTTATGAAAGAGGGTGATCTTTAGAACTCTGCTCCACTAATACGATATGATGTTGTAAGGAGGCCCCACTTAGATGCCAGGCAGAACACACAACCTTGTTTGAGGACTTTGCAGCCACCTCTACCAGGAGTCCAGCAAACGTCTCTTTTACTCAGCTCCCCCTCTGACATTTCCATACGGCATCGGATCACGGGCTAAGAGCCAAGGGTTGCTTCACTCTTGACTTCACTCCTGGCCAGAGGCTGAGTTGGAACCTGAGATATTCCTTCTTGAAAGCCAACTGTGTCTGTCTGCTCATCTTTCTGTCCTCTGTCCATCTCTCCAACTGTAACGGAGCTCACTTTTAACTCTGAGACGTGCCCTTCCCCGGACTGGTGGACAGTACTGAGCAGTAGTGGCTTCGAGTTCAATGAACAATTTCCCCTCAGCAGAAGGCACATGCAGACCTGCGCCTGGCCCGGATTGGTGGAGACGTGCTTGCTGGGAGGGAGCTGTCCACATGGACACCCAGCGAAGAGCCCTCGCAGCTACCCTGGCCCCAAGGGGCTGTGCACACTCAAAATAGGTGGCTGAGAGAATTCCTCCCATCTGCCTCCCCCTCTTTCTTTGACTAATTAAGACACAGTGGATACCAATTAAAACACTCTGAACAGCTATTATTGTTTTTCTGTTTATCCACAGACCCGGGATAATGCGGAGAAATGAACTGGAAACTTCCTACATACTCACTCAGCAGTGCATTCTCTAGAGTCTGACTTTAAGTTTCACTGGGAAATGTGACGCCCACAACGACTGCGCAGTCTCGGAGCGGCCCACCCCTGCACAGTCGAGTAGTCGACCCCAGTAGCCAGTGCACAGTAGGCGGCAGGCGTGGCTTTGACCCACAGGTGAAGGGCTTCCTTTTCCTGGCAGCAACTGCCCTGTGGTTATCAGAACTCTATCTCTGAGGGTGGCTGCTGCTGGCGAAGGGAACACGGAAGCAGATTAGCCCCGTGCGCCCAGCCCCCACCCTGGCATCATGCAGGCTGCGTAAGAAGGAGCCAGGAACGATTTGGAGTCTGTATGGATACCCTGCAAGCCCATCACACTGTCTCCGCGTGTCCCCCGCGAAGCTATTAGGAGGGTTACAGGACTTCTCCCGGGCAAGCATCGCTCTCCTTCTTAGCCAAAGGCAAGGATCAAATCTCTTCCTTAAACACAGTCATGGCAGAAGCCCTTTCTGGATTGAGATGTCTACTCTGAGGCTAAGCTAGCCCCAGGCTCCCACCCCTCGTCTCCCAAACCTCCACTGCCTTGAAGAAATGCAGATGACCCATCGTAGCCGCGGCAAAGATCAGTGCTATTGAATATCTAAGCCCTTTGTTTCCTGCCTGGCACAGAGAAATCTTAAAGCCTATCAGTCAGTGCTGTTATGCTCTCCTACAGTCTGGGGCCTGGGGAACCAAAGATCACGTGACAGGTGTATGAGCATGCAGGCTTGGGGGTCAGACACCCTGGTTGAACTCCTGGAACCGCCTGGGGTGGTTTTAGACCTCCTGACTTCCAGGCCACACCCAGACGCTACCCAAGCCACCATCTCAGAGTTTCTAACGCACCACTGAAATTCAGAAGGACAGTTAATGTCTCACACCCTTCCTTCCCTCCACCCCAGGAAGACATGGCTCCTGGGGACAGGGCTGAGTAGAGCCTCATCCATATGGTGAGGCCCTGACCCTAGTATTCTGATACCCTGAGCTTGTCAGTAAGGAGGAGCTTGAATGAGGTCGGAAGACTTCCCCTGAATGTAGAGAGTGCCTGTATTCAGTCCTGGACTGGATACCAGAGAAAAAGTCCACCTCTCTCTCCTCCCCACCTGAAAATGTCACGTCGTCAGCTGCATCAAGCCCTTGCCACCATGTTGGATGGTGTTGTCAAACTATGAGCCCAAATAAGTCCTTTCTCCCTCAAGTTATCTTGGCAAGGTGTGTTGTCACAGCAAGAGACACAACTTGTGCATGTAAGGGGTAGGCCCAGGGTGATCTCACCAGAAATCCTGAGACCCCTGTCACTCACTGCTTGGACAAGGTGGCAGGAAGGATGAAGGTCTAAGCATCCATCCCTAGGATACAACACCAGGGCCTGCTCTGAGCCGGGGTCCAGGAGACACTGGTCCACAGACAGCTGGCTGTGCTGGGGACCCAGGTCAATGGTCAGCTGGCCAAGCCGAGCCAGGTCCAGCATACAGTGGTCCACGGACAGCTGGCTGTGCTGGAGACAGTGGTCCACGGACAGCTGGCTGTGCCAAGTCAGGGATCTGGACTGGCTTTATGTGCACATTTCACGGGCACATGGATGCACATGCTAATGGTCAGCCTTCGGTTCTGTTCTTTGAGGTACCGTCCCGTTGGTTTTTGAGGCAGGCTCTCCCATAAAGCACTGACCTGAGGCTTGCCAATTAGCTAAGCCGAGTAGCCAAGGAGCCCCCGTCTCCTCCTCCTGGATCCGGGATTACAAGTGAGAGCATCTTGTGGTGATTTTATTTTGTGTATATGCGGCTTTGGGAATCAAACTCAGGTTTACAGGAACAGCTAACAGCTTAGCAGCGGAACCTTCTCCCTCTCAATGAGAACATAATCCTGAGCTTCTGCTCAGCAGAAACCACCCTCCGGCCAGCCAGGAAGAGGTCATTGTGACTGTCAACAAACCAAGTCTAAAAATACCACCCTGACCCCAGCTTGGCTGCTGGAGCGAGCACTCCTCCTTCCCAAGGGCCTGGATGCCTGGGTGCTGAGGAAGGGGAGGGGCCTTAAAGAAATGGGGTTCCTGCAGAAGCACTCCCCAGGTGGATGGAAGTCCACTGCAGAGGGGACTCGGGCTGTTCCCGGAGTCACTGCCAGGATGATCTATCCGGCTAAAGACAGGGCCAAATTGAAACTTCTCACCTTCAAGTCGTGGTCATCAGCTCCTTCGTGTTCCAGTTCTCAGAACCCGGGAAGGGAGACTTCCTTGAGAAAGCATTAGCTCCCACTTAAGGACTCTGGTGAGTAGCACCCTCTGATCCATCCTAATTTCATACAGTGGTGATTACAGAGTGCCGGCGGTTTAAATATTTATAGAAACGCCAAGAAGCTGCTAATGGTTGAATCCACTTCAAAGGTAGGTGATGACAGCACGTGCTCTACTAAACACACAATGGGAGAGGAAGCAGAGGCGTGTGCTTGGCGCCTGGAGACGCTAAATGCGACTCTGAGGAGCTGGCGCTTTAGGCTTTATCTCCGAGGGGCACAGTTTAGCCAGAGGGCTGTCCTCTGGCCCAGTGGCTGTCCAGCTCCGCCCACCAGGAGAGGGCGGAGTCAGAGGCGCCTCCTGCCATTGGATGGTGACAACAATCTCCCACTCCCTGGGCTCAGCCGGCAGAGGTGCCTCTAACAGACACGAAATTTCCTTTCCTGATGGTGCAGGCTGAGCAGGCTTGCTGTCGCCTGTCACGTTCAGACATGGAAATAGAATATGAGCTCAGGATGCTGCTCAGTCAGTAGAGCGCATGCCAAGGATGCAGACTTGCCTCTGAGCGCTAGCGACTTATAAGATGGGCCTGGTAGCACACCCGGTGATCCTCTGTCTCAGGTCTCAGTATATGAAAATGGGACGATCAGATGTTTAGGATTTCTTTTGGCTACAGAGTTCAAGTCAGCCCTGAATCCATGTGACCCCATCTCAACAAAACAAAACAAAACAAAACAAAACAAAACAAAACAAAACAAAACAAAACAGAAAAGAAAGCAAAGACAGCCACACCTGACTGCCTAAATCCAAGGTCACAGGGCCAGTAGCTCTCAGAACTCAAGACCCTAACTCCAACCTTGCTTTTCGGTGGTGTCTGGACTCCCTGGAGGGCACAGAGTAAACCAGCTTTCTGGGAACATTTGCCCCCAGTTCTCCATATATCCAGGCTGAAGCCACGGTTATTCAGGGAGACACTCCCAGCGGAAGAGCTACAGTGAGCTTCTCTCTTTGTGCGCAGCTCGGCTGCTCTGTCTGGATGAGTTGAAGCAGCTACTTATCATCAGTATGGACACCAGATGAAACAGAGCCAAAACTGATGGGAACACGGACCATGAGAGGTGGCCTCACCCACCGCCCTCCGTGCACTGCTCAGCTCACCTCCCACCACCAAGGACGAGGCCCAGCTGGCAGCCAAAGGCTTTGACCTGGACTGCAACCTTCAAGCTTCCGATCTCTTCCAAATGTCTGAGCTACCAAGTTGTTTATGTTTTGTTCAATCTTAAGTAAAACGAACTACAAAGTAACCATGAAATGAACAGAAACTATGTTATCATATCTTGGTGTTTCTTACCACCCTTTGAAGTCTCGGGCTGTGTGGACCGCTGCCTCTGACAGGTTCAGCAGGGTATTGCAGAGGGAAGCATCCATGTCCCCACTGAGAGTTGGGTGAAGGTGGAGAGCTAGCAGCCAGCTTTCTCCAGCACAAACCTGTGCTCCGCAGTCTCTGTGTGCTCCCCTCAACCCCAGAGCACCTCTGTGACTCCCCACAGTCTCCTGGATAGTACCAGGGGTGGTGTCCCAGGTAAAGACTCAGCCTAGGGGGAGCCTTTGGTGCGGGTATGGGGGGGCATTACAGGAGAAGGCATGAGTTTGGGAAACACAGACGGGGTATCGGGTGTCCAAAGTCCCGTTGCATCTGTGAGTTAAGACTGCCAGGCCGAGCTGAGCCCTGTGCTGTTCAAACCCATTCAGACATCCCGGTTTAAGCCATGACTCACGTCTCTCTTCATGATGGCTGCTACAGTGTTGCGGGTCACAGGATTTCAGCGTTAGAAACCATTGACTTTACCACCACACGATGTTTGAATTACTCTCCTGGCACCCGGGCACTTCAAGATACAACCTCACCAGGCACAGGATTGTGACAGTCAAGTAATGTAGCCGCCCACGGCTACATTCAAACAGTTTACCGGGTCACCTGGAAGAAAAGCTGGGGATGGGAACAGGGTGAAGGGAGGAAGGTCTCCAAATGCATATAGGCGGGGAAGACCCCTCCCCCAAAAGCTGGAAACAGATGCTGGAAACGGGTCTGCAGAACTGGTTCTGCTTGCTCCGCAGGAGGCTGGCTTCAGGTGGTGGCTAGTGTCCTTGGAGAACAATGGGCTTCACCTTGGTCTGAGCTCTCCACCCTAGGTGGGAAGCAGTGGCTAGCAGAGTTTTGAAACTCCTGCTCAAAAAGGCTGTGGGGAGGGCACAACGTAAGAATCATTGGACTGGGCTGAGCGGAGAACACAGCCCTTGAGGACTCTAGCATGGGTCCAATCTCTGAAAGTCTTAAACAGTGGCATTGGCAGTGGGTCAGCTGTTCCCTACCCCTGCCAGCATAGGCCCCTGACTTAATTCAGCATCTCCACCCCTCCCACCCAATCCTGCCCCCCCCCCAGGAAAACAGATGGAGATGCTTGGCTCCCACCAACATTCACCTTTGCCCGTGGACCATTAAGAGAGTTTCTCTGCACTGCACTGTGCTGTCTCACCCCAATTAAACCAAGGAGCATGATGTGGGGACCTCAGCCTGCGGGCAGCTTGAGGACAGCGATGCCATCGGTTTTATTCTTGCCTTCTCAGAAGATCGCTGCTGGGTTTGGTCATCACCCGTGAGTCTTCTCTGAGCGCTGTTACATCTTCCTGTGACTGAGCGCACTCACAAGAGATGAGACAACCATGCCGCAGGCGCCCCACGGACAACCACCGTGCTGCCTGTAAACTTGAGGGCAGAGACGACGGAAGAAGGCGGAGTGTCTGGAATCAAAGTGTTTGTTCGACTTCAGCATCCTTATTGACACACCAGGGCGTGACCCCATGGCGCTCCGAAGTTAAGGTGCCAGAGAAGATGGCCACCACACCTAGTTCACCACCACACCTAGTTCACCACCACACCTAGTTCACCACCACACCTAGTTCACCCTCCAGAATGGTTGCCAGTATTTGTGCATTCTCACTCCATGTGGGGTCCCAGGGTCTGACTGAAGCTTAGGACCCTCCCACAGCAATGGCTTCCCCCTCTAGCCATCTCCCCGCCTCCCAGGGAGCATTTTCTGAGGGTCGCTCTGCTTTCTTGAGAGTGCCTTTCTCCCAGGCTCTTTGCTGAGTGTTGAGCTCGGGAAAGCTGGTGAAAGTGTCTGCTCTGCGGCTGCTCACAGCAGAAGGAGTCTGAGGCGGAGTCGTAATTCACTTCCGGGTATCCACAGCAGGGAGGAGCAGCGAGTGCTTTCAATCCCGTTGGGAGAAGGACACAGGACTTGGGACAGGCCACTCTGTGAAGTGGAAACTTGTGGTTTCTTTGCAAAGTTGGTTGTGTTGAACAGTGTTCTGCTGGGCGAACATGTGAAGGAGTGTTTTCCCGAAGCAGACAAGCATGCATGAACGGATGTGTGATGAAGGATTCCTCGCTAACAACACACACATATTGTCCGCCTTACACTTTGTAGTGGAGCTCCATTTGTTGGGACTCCATAGAAAGAAACGCACCAACAAACATCTGGTGGTGTGCTGTGGCTTCTTACCGCTTCCTCAGATTCAGGCCAATTGGCAGAGTGATGTCAGATGAGACAGACACACATGGAGTTTTGCTAAGACAGACTCACACAGTGAGGCAGAACCTGTGGAGACACGAGATGTTGCAGGGAGTGTAAATAGGGCTCAATGGACAGCGACGGAGTCTGGGCGTGGCTCGCTTGCACAGCTGAATACTTCTTGGTCTCCTGTCTTTGCTGATCTTTGTCAAGAAAGGCACAGCCTAGAGCTTCTCCTGGCGAACCTGGTAGTCCACATCCCTCCTGCTGACTTATGCCAATTTGGCTGGGGCCTGGCTGTCCCTGCTGGATTATGCTACCACTGCGGCTATCCCGATACTACTGAGCTGGACTGCTAGTGCACCTGTGAAGCTTTGGAGAGCGGATTGAGTTGCCACTGGTGGCCTATGAACTGAACTGCTGATTTCCTGACAACGCAGATGGGAGCTGCTCCAAGGAACAATTCTAAACAGGTCCACTTCCCCCGTATCCTAATAACCATTTTCTCCCACTGCCTCTGGTGGGTGATGGGTTGGAAGGAAGGTTACAGTACTTAAGAACTGTCATTATAAAATAAGGTTTGAAAAATTAAGACTGTAACACTGTAACACTGCCTTTTTCCTGCTGATGTGTCTAGATAAAGGAGCTTGTGAATGGGTGATCATGTGTGTGAGCATGTGTGTGAGCATGTGGGTAGGTGAGCATGTGTGTGAGCATGTGGGTAGGTGAGCATGTGTGTGAGCATGTGTGTGAACATGTGGGTAGGTGAGCATGTGAGTGAGCATGTATGTGAACTTGTGTGTGAGCTTGTGAATGGGTGAGCATGTGTGTGGGCATGTGAGTGGGTGAGCATGTGTGTGAGCATGTGAGTGGGTGAGCATGTGTGTGAGCATGTGAGTGGGTGAGCATGTGTGTGAGCATGTGAGTGGGTAAGCATGAATGGGAGCATGGTTGAGCATGTGAGTGGGTAAGCATGTAAATGGGTGAGCATGTGTGTGAGCATGTGGATGGGTGAGCATGTGTGTGAGCTTGTGTGTGAGCGTGTATGTGAACTTGTGTGTGAGCTTGTGAATGGGTGAGCATGTGTGTGAGCATGTGAGTGGGTGAGCATGTGCGTGAGCATGTGGACATGTGGATGGCTGAGCATGTGTGTGAGCATGTGTGTGAGCTTGTGACTAGGTGAGCACATGTGTGATATTGGTCCTGGGTTCCTACTTCTGCCCTCAGTCCGAAGCCTCGCTCTGGGCCTTAGGGAGGATGGATCAATGTCTGCACACATGAGTTATGCCAATGACACGCATCTCCCTAATTTATGGAAATGTCAGATTGCTTTAACTATTATCCTGAACTTCTGTCCTCCAATAAATGGCTTCATTTCCTTCCAAGGATAAAGCACTCCAGTATTTTCAGCTGACCAGTTCATCTCAGGCGCCCTAATGCTTTCCTTCCTCAGAGGACACATACTTCACAGGCAGACTCTGGGGTAATGACACCCAGGGCCCATTTCTAATGACTGTCATGGTCTTGGCCAAATGCATTCCATACATTAAGGCCGACGCCGCTTGCCAAGCCGGGTGCGTCCTCTGGGGATGAATGACCTTCTCTCTAGAGCTTTTCCCTGCTCTCTCCTCGGGGAGAGATTTCTCTCAGCCTGTGCAAAGGCGGAGTTGAGGATGGTCCTAACAGCGGCAGAAAGGTTCTCGAGCCTTCCTGGTCCTAACGCTACAAACACAAGGAGAGTGAGTTCGCTGAGGTGTGCTGACTTGCCAGGCTTAGAAGTTAGACAAACCCACCTGGGGAGCAGCGGGTCCTCACCGCCATGGAAACAGACCCAAGGAATAGCTGTAATGTGGTTTTATTTTCTGAAAGGTGCTTCCCCTTAAAGTCACGAGCAGTAGACCATATAAAAGCCAGCGGCAGGTTCTGGGCAAAGAGAAGCTGGGGGGGGGGTGTAGGGGGTGTAGGGGATGTGAGTGCTGTGCACAGTGCTGGGAACTTGAGGGGGAAGCACAGAGGTGCTGCAGCCACTGCCCAGACTGTGCTGACTCCCGGGCCCCAGGACTGCGGGTGATAAGAAGAGAGAGAGAGAGACAGAGACAGAGAGACAGAGGGACAGAGAGACAGAGACAGACAGAGACAGAGAGACAGAGGGACAGAGGGACAGAGAGACAGAGACAGAGGAGGGAGATGGGGGCTGAGAAGAGCAGGGAGAGGAGAGGAAGGGCAGGGGGAGGAGAAGAGAGCGGAGGTGAGAGGGAGACGTGGATGAGGATTAGAAATCAGCTTTTCTAATCCAGCATTTCTGCCATTTCTGCCTGGTGATGGGGTGGGACCACGGCTCTTACCACCACAGCAGTCCAGCCGGGAGGTCTTCCGGAATCCTGCATAGCCCACTCCAGACTGGTTGCCGGTACCTGGTACCTGGCAGCCACGGTCTGGGACAGCTCAGGCTCTGAATCATTTTGAAACAGTACAAGTTCCTGGGGTCCCACTCGATCCAGGCACCCCCAGCACCCTGTCCCCAGCTAACTGAGTTTCATCTGAGCTGAAATGAGGGCCGTTGCATGTTGGGTAGCGAGTCAGGGAGGTCCCTGTGCATGCTGGGATGTCATGGAGGGGGACTTTGTCATGATTGCTGAGATCAGGTGGTCCTGAGAGAGGGGCTGACTGGGCTGACTGAGGCGAAGTGACCCTCTTTCTTGTCATGGCTCGGGGCTGTGCAAATTACTGCAACAAACAAGATAAAGGTTAATTGGATGAAACACAAGGTTTTGCAGAAAAACACCAATTTGCACTGGATGTAGCACCACCTTCTCCAGGCAATCACAACAGCCTGTAAACTACATATGGACGGTGCAAGGGTAGAGTATAAGCAGGGATGCGGTAGGGGAGAGAAAGGGAGGGGAGAGAAGGGGAGAGGAAGGGGGAGCTGGGGACAGGAGGCATGAATGGACATGGAGACTCTACTGACTTATAACCGAAAAACCGGAAAGAGGAGGAGAGCATAACCAGCCAGGTCTTACTGATCCATATCCTTCTTGGTCCCTAAACTTGAACAGGAAGGTAGGAGGTTGGAGTCCCAACCTGTCATCTCTAAGCAGGAATGCGCCTCATCTGGCCTTGGCTTGACCTGCCCATGTGTCTGTAGCCAATGCTCTTTGCCTGGTTTTCCTGCCTTGACCTTGACTTCAGAAAATCTCAGGTTCCAGAAGGGTTGGGGGTAGACACTTTCCCAGCCCTGATTGAGACTCACGGGGTGTTATGGTTTATATATGGTTGGCCCAGGGAGTGGCACTACTAGAAGGTGTGGCCTTGTTGGCATGGGTGTGGTCTTGTTGGAGTGGGTATGACCCTGTTGGAGTAGGCTTGGCCTTGTTGGGGTGGGTGTGTCACTGTGGGTGTGGGCTTTAAGGCCCTCATCCTAGTTGCCTGGAAGCCAGTATTTTCCTAGCAGCCTTCAGATGAAGATGCAGAACTCTCAGCTCCTCCTGCACCATGCCTGCCTGGATGCTGCCATGTTCCCACCTTGATGATAATGGACTCAACCTCTGAACCTGTAAGCCAGCCCCAGTTAAATGTTGTCCTTATAAGAGTTGCCTTGGTTATGGTGTCTGTTTGCAGCAGTAAAACGCTAAGACACAGGGAAACAGAGCCAAGGCTCTTTGGGAGCTCACCACTGTTTGAATATTAGTAGTTGTCTCAATGTAGTTTAAAAATTAATTAAATGAAAGAAGAGAGGCTGCAGTACCTTGTCCAGAAAGGAGGCTGACACATAATTCCCTCCAGAAGATACAGTTTATTAGAGAAAGGGTCTCAGGCCATCATGAGCTCGAGCGATGGAAGAAAGCATTAGACAGAAATAGTAGAATATATGGGCAGAGATGGGGCCTTAAAGGGCAGGAGAGGTTTAGAGCCTGGAGAGGAGCTTCAATTCAGAGTGAGAGCGAGGAGCTGGAGTCATGGCTCATTGGGGAAGAATACTGGCTGCTCTTCCGGCAGATCCAGGTTCAGTTCCAGCACCCACATGGTGAGTCACAACTGTCTCTAACTCCAGGCCCAGGGCAACAGTGCTCTCTTCCGGCTTCCTAGGGCTCCAGGAATGCACACAATGCACAAATATGCATTCCTAACTTTCATAACATAGCCTTCTTTAATGAGTGAGTATGAGAGAGATGTGGAGTGGATGGAGATAGATAGATAGATAGATAGATAGATAGATAGATAAATTAGATAGATAGATAGATAGATAGATAGATAGATAAGATGGATGATAGAGAGGATTAGATGAATGATAGGTAGATATGTTAGATAGTAGGTTAGATAGAATGATAAATGATAGATGATAGATATAGACTAAATTAATGATACATACATAGCTACATGCATAAATAGATGATAGATAGATAAGATGGATGATAGATACATAGAGTATATAGATAGATAGATAGATATAGATAGATAAGGTAGATAAGATAGATGGATGACAGATAGATAGATAGATAGATAGATAGGATATATGGATGAATGATAGATAGATAGATGATAGATATAGATTCATGATAGTACCTAGTTACATAGATTACATAATGATAGATTAGATAGATGATAAAAAGATAGCTGATGGAAAGATAGATGGTAGACAGACAGACAGATGGAGTACTATCATAAAAGGTACAGCAGGGAGAGGCCAGAGGAACCTCTTCAGAGTCCAACTTTCAAAGCAAATCCTTAAGCAAATTCCCCTGACCCTGAAAGCAAAGGGAAGACTCGATATTCCACAGCCTCCTAGGGTAAGCAGGATGTTTTACCCATCTGAGTGGCATGGGCAAAGACCTTAGAAGATCCAGGCATTAGCTGGAACCATGAATCGGGAGCTGCTGTCGGGCTGGTCATAGCTTAACTCCGCTGCAGAGAGAACTCCAGGACACTGTGGCCAGATTCAGGCTGTGGGCTCTGGCCTGCAGGAACAGGCCCGTGTTCTAACAAGTTTTATTTGTGCATTGTGAGTTCGCTTACAGGTCTCCTGTAGCCCAAGTTGGGCTCTTTCTTGCTGCACCCCAGATCTTCCTCCTCTGCCTCCCACATGTTGACTTCAGGAGAGTCCCACCGTGCTTGGCTTACACAGTGCTAGGCAACCAGCTTAGCCCTGACTACGGTTGCAATTTTTGCTTTAAAATAAAACAACTCGAATATAAAACATGGCAAAATGGTTTCCTACCGAGAATCTCTCTGGTATAGAGCTCGGCCTCCGCGGTGGGGGCTGGAGGATGCAGGTCGGAGCTCGAAGGTCTCATACTCACCCACAGCTGAACTGAGGAGAAGAGCTGCTGACAGAGCTCAGCTGGGCACGCCTGTGGGGTACTCTGCCCACCTTCCTCAGAAAAGCAGGGAGTGGGGGGCTGGGGAGATGGCCCAGCTGTTTCCAAGCATATACTGTTCTTGAAGAGGACCCAAGTTCGATTCCCAGGAAGCTCACAGCTGTAAATCCAGTTCCCAGGGATCCAATGCTCTCTTGCTCTGGTCTGGCCTCTGGGGGCACTGTACACACGTGCAACACGCTATGTTCACACTACTGAAAATTTACAAAGAAAAACCTTTTAGGAGTGCTATACCCTGAAAAGTAACAGATAAATCAGGGGTGCTCAGGACACTCTGGGCTCTGAGTCATCTCTGGCTTGGTGGACCTACCATTGTCATAGGGAATTACAAGGAGCTCCTTAGCAGGCTCCTGGAGCCATTCATATTAAGATGGTGACTTTCTGGAGTCACACAGGATCTCAGTTTCCTCCAGCTCAGGTCCCCGCCCCCCATCTTTATCTGGGCTTGATAAAGTCACTCTGAATGTGACTTGGGATGGGGAGCAGTAAGAATTATTTTCCCAGTCCGGGTAAATGAATACAGCCCATAAGAAAAACACCCCGGGTTATGTTTACTTGAGGAAATGAATCTCTTCCTGCACACATCTTTCTCCACAGCCCTGTCAGAAGGCGCTTACCTCCACCGCTCATTTCATCAAGGCTTGTTGCCCATTCCTAACCTCCCACGCTGGAAGGGGGTGCGTGGGGAACTTTCTTCCTGGGCACCCACATCAATCTCTTTTTGTCACTTAGAGAAAGAGCACAGATTTGGGCAGCCTTCACTCTGTAGGCTCCAGCTCCGGGACCCTCACACCCAGGTGATGCTGCAGATGGAGATCCGGAGTCCTGGGCATCAGCCATCCACGCCCCCCCCCAGGGCCAGGGCATCAGCCATCCATCCCCCCCAGGGCCAGGGCATCAGCCATCCACCCCCCAGGGCCAGGGCATCAGCCATCCATCCCCCCAGGGCCAGGGCATCAGCCATCCACCCCCCAGGGCCAGGGCATCAGCCATCCACCCCCCAGGGCCAGGGCATCAGCCATCCACCCCCCCAGGGCCAGGGCATCAGCCATACACCCCCCAGGGCCAGGGCATCAGCCATCCACCCCCCCCAGGGCCAGGGCATCAGCCATCCACCCCCCCAGGGCCAGGGCATCAGCCATATGCCCCCCCCCAAGAGCCGCTGAGCTCTGTCTAGGGCCCTCTGTTACCGTAACCATCTTGTGGACTGAGCTCACAGGCTGGATTTCACAAGGACACAAGACATGTCAGGCTCAAGGCAAGCTGGGACACAGCCAGAGCTAGAGCAGACCTCCTTCAAACCATGGGTGAGGGGACACAATTCTGGTTATTTAGAATAAATGTTCCCCCAGTCGGTTCTGGGGAGGGAAGTGCATTGAGTCTGGAGAGAGGTTCAGAGTTTCTTCAAGCAAGCTCATGGCCCTTCAAGCCAGACAGACACACATAGGTTTCCTGAGCACTTGTGTGTGTGTGTGTGTGTGTGTGTGTGTGTGTGTGTGTGTGTGTGGAGTGTCAACCCCTGTGCCAGACACAGCAAGGTGTCTTCATTTTACACACCCTTTATAAAGGTGGGGTACAGTACAATAAGGAAGTAGGTGGGGGGTCCCTTTACACCCCCAAGTTAGGTGATCAAGACCCCATTTGCCCTGTGGTTTCACTCGAGGGGCAAGCGCGTGGACACCCAGAGCACGGCCGTGGGGAGATGGGGAAGTGGAGACTTTCCCATGACATTGAACCTAGTTAATATGCGTCCTGTGAGGCTTGGTCTGTGGGGCCTGTGGATCTGATTAACACGTGACCATGAGATATGACAGTCGTCAGGGTCCTTCAACCCCTGCAGCTGGTTGTGGGATCCCACCCTGCAGCTCCTTCTGTTTAGGGCGTATTTTTCTGAAAGGTCTGCCCCTTGCTTGTGTGGCAGGGCAGCAAAGGGAAGGGGGAGGAGAGAAAAGGGAAAGGAGGGAAGAAGGGAGGGGGGAAGAGAAGGAGGAGAGAAAGGAGAGAGAGGAAGGGGAGGAGGGGGAGAAGAGGAAAAGCAGGGAAACAGGAGGAAGAGGGGGCAGGGAGAAGCAGAGGAGGCAGCAGCAGCGAAGCACAGGGAACAGCCACAGCTCACACCAGGCAATGCTGTCTGTTGAGCATTCCAAAGGAGAACCCCAGCCACTGGAAACAGGGCATTCCCCAAGTTCCTTAGTACTGGGGACCCCTGACCTCTACAGTGAAGGTTCAGACTAACCAAGCCAGGAGATTCAAGACTGGTCTCTGCAGGGATGTCCGCCAGGCACACCGGCTTCCATACAGTCTCTTCTTTCTTTTGTGCGGCAGAGGCCCATGAGGGGCTGAGATCATTATTGTGTTGGGCGCCTTATGTGGGGTGAACCTGCCCAAGGCATGGAGCAAAGCTGACCTGCTACACCATGCCTGCCTTCTCTCTAAAGTGTACTTACCTGGAGTCTTGACTGTTTCTAGTATAACATCTAGGTCACCACACACACACACACACACACACAGAGAGAGAGAGAGAGAGAGAGAGAGAGAGAGAGAGACAGAGACAGAGACAGAGACAGAGACAGAGACAGAGAGACAGAGAGAGACAGAGAGAGAGACAGAGAGACAGAGACAGAGACGGAGACAGACAGAGACAGACAGAGACACACACAGAGAGAATATACTGCAGGAACTATTTTCCTTGGTAACTCTGAGCCCTTTTATAATTTGTGCACAGTGTCCTGCAGGCGCCAGAGAGCACATCCCCAGCCTCGGCTTTCAGGGGAGGGCAGTACAAGGCATATCTCTTTGGACAATACTTTGGTTTCTTCCCAACGACGGCGGCGAGCAGACGTTAACCTGCATCACCAACACCAGAGCGTACGTAGCCTGCCTCTGACTCCACATCCTCCTCTCTCTCAGCAGTGACTTCACGTGCCAATGATCAGACAGTCTATGGAATGTGTGAATCTTCCTTTTGAGCTTCTCCACCCGAAGTTGGAGCGCAAGAACCAGTGTGCAGTTTCAGAAGGGACCTCCTTCTGAATGGCAGTGGACACAAACCCTTCTCTGCTTTCTGACATCTCTACTAACAGAAGGAATGTTCAACTTAAGCACCCGTGTATCTATAATGGAATATTTGCAGAACAGGGATTTCTCAGTGGGCATGCTCAGTGATTAGATGTGTTCACAACATGGGCTCTCCTCTGGGGTCTCTGAGCATTGAGGCTGTGTGATTGGATCGCTGAGCTTTGCCCGTCAGATCCGGGTGGGACTGGACAGAGCCAAGGTGGGGTCTGAAAGCACCCCAGCTTGGGACCTTCAACCACAGACAGATCTTGCCTTACAATTCTGAGTCCTTGCATAAGCTGTGGGCTAATTGGCTCATTCTGTAGACTCTGACCTTGACCTGGGTCCTTTCAAGGTTATCTCTTCTGTCTGTGTTCCAGTCTCCTTTTTATTTTTAACAATAATATTGAGCGTATTAGATTATGACCTAACCAAATGACCTTGATCTACTTTGATTACATCTCTGAAGACCTCACCTCCAAATAAAGCCATAGAAAATCACTCTGAGGTACAGAAGGTTAAGACTATGAGAGAGAAATATGAAGGCAGCACCCAGTATCTTAGAACAGCTACTTCCTGCGTATCATCCTGTCCCGTCATGGATATTGTTGCAGATGATGTCAACAAAAGATTAATTGAAAAGTCTCAGGGACATAACTGAGTGCTTGTTCATACGCATAGAATGTTTGCACAAGGGTCTGAGCTTGATCCCTAGGACTGAAACAAAAAGTCATTTAAAATATAAAACAGCTTGTGCATAGACACGGTGCTTGTCTAAATGTTCAACCTTCATAGGTAAGTTGCTAGGGGTTGGGCCCGGTGTCTGCAGATTGGCTGAGCCTGCCCTGCCCTATGGAAATCCACGCATCAGTGGTTCAGAGATGTCTAAGCCAGAATATAGAGCTTGTGGTATAGATGTGATTTAAGCCAGGAGAACAGAAAAAGGTTCTAGAAGCCTGGTAACAAAGGGAGGGGAGGTGGCATTTGGAAAAGAAGCAGACTTGCAAAGTTGGAGTTAAGTGCTGGACACATGTCCTTCTGGGTGGGGACAATCCTGGGAGGAATGGCAGAGCCGGCCAGGTCTTAGTGGAGTGACACAGAGTCAGGTACTTTGGTGGCAGCTGGAAAAAAGCAGTACAGACAAAGGGATTTTTATTTATGTTTAAGCCTTCGCACCTCATTTTTAAATGATGCGAAGTCCCTTGCTTAAAAACATCCAAGAGTGGGGCTAATTAGGGATTAAGTTCCTTGAGAAGGTGTAAGGAGAGAGAAAATAAAAGGCTGATAATGTGGAGGGGGATTAACTTCAGCTGTCTTCTCTTCTGATCAATTAAAAACAAGGAACAAAGGGAGAGCGAGGTGCCACACTTGAAGCTCCTGACAGAAGGCATCCCTAGCTTAGACAGGAGGGGAGGGGGAAGGAGGGGGTCCTTCACTGCTGCATTCACACTGTTTATTAGGGATGCCTGCTGTGAAGGAGGCTGTGCTGAGGAGGTGGGGAGAGGAAGAGCCAACGGGATGGAGATCATGGGGGAGGGGTTGATGGGATAGGGGAAGTGGGCTTTGAATATGGAGAGCATCTGATGAGACAGACAGATTCCTGGGACTTACAACCGTCCTGCCTAACTGAACTGGTTAACTAATTGCAGACTCAGTAAGAGACACTGGTTCAAATAGTAAGGTAAAGAACAACTGAGGAAGAGACCCAACGTTGACACCCAATGTTGACACCCAATGTCGACACCCAATGTCAACACCCAACATCTACACCCAATGTTGACACCCATTGTTGATACTCAATGTTGACACCCAATGTTGACACCCAACATTGACACATCGTTGACACCAACTTTGACCCCTGGCATATGGTAGTGCACACAGAGGTGAGCACACAGACATGTGCACACACATGCACATGGACAAGCATGCACATGTACACATACACCACTCAGAGCCAACACATATGTTTGCTTTCTTTGTTTACTTTGTCTTTAGAGCTGTTAGTCATGAGTGTGACCTTCTGTGAAGGGTGAGGAAAGATGGGCCCACAAGGTCATCTCAACAGGTAAAGGCGGACAGTTGAAAGACAATTGCAGGGGAACGAGTCTCTAGGAAGACAAGTGAGTGTTCCACTGAACAAGCCAGAGATAAGGAAGTCGGTGATAATGCCTGCACAGGCCTGAATGGCTTCTCTGTCTCTCTCAAGATGTTGCCAGGACCTTGGAGAAGGAAGCTGATGGCAATGTAATTTACAGTCTACCTTCTGGGAATATGTCTACGGCAAGGAGGTGTGTAAGCAGCTTCATTCCTCTGCCTCAGAGCCGCCTGCTCAGAAAAGGGAAGCTATGCTGGCTTCTCTCTCAAAACCATTAAAGGTGGAGAGGACACAGCTTAAAATAATCTTCACAGCCAACTCTAAGGACCCGCTAATACTGGGTCAAAACTGCCCATAGCTGAAAAGCACTGCATTAGCTCACCTCTCAGTTTTTCCATTCATTCAGTCAGGCATTCATTCAACAGAGGCTTACTAAAACTGGACTTTTAAACATTGTTGTGCATATCTAGGAACACGTCAGGGAGACAGATGTCCCTATCCTCATGGGCCTTCTAGAACCAACAGAAGGCAAAGTCAAACTTTGTGTGGATGGATGGATGTATGCTGTCAAATAAGCCTACTCTTGAGGTAGACGGAACTGCACCTTGCAATATGTGGTGGGCATGAGCCTTTGAGAGATAGCTCAGATATAAACCATAATATCCCCCCTTTCCTCCCAAAGGCTCATGTCTATCACATATTGCAAAGTGCCATCCATCTACCTCAAGAGATCTCGAACTTAAAATTCCAACAGTACTTAGAAATCCTACTCCTAAGTCCCCTCAGAGATTCAAGACAAACTCTCCCCTATGGAGCCCTGGAAAGAAAAAAATAGAGGATAACCAAGATGGCACTCTGGTCCATAGCACCACAAAAACAAACAAAGCGAAACAAAGGAAACAAACAAAAAAGGAAAGTTACATATTTCCAATGTCTTGAATTGATTATGCCATAAAAACTTCTTGTTCACCTACCACAATGCTTGGTTCAGAGAATGGCAAACAATGAATACATGTATGGTGAGTGGATAGATGGGAGGATGGGTGAGTGTGTGTATTTACGTATGAATGTATGTATCTAAGAATAAGTGAGTATGTATATTTGTATGTATATATGTGATGATTTGAATGAGAATGGCCCTCATGTATTTGAATGGACAGTTACCAGTTAGTGGAACTGTTTGGGAAGAAGGAGAAGGTGTGGCCTTGTTGGAGGAGGTGTGGCCTTGTTGGAGGAAATGTGGCCTTGCTGGAGGAGGTTGGCCTTGTTGGAGTAGGTATGGCCTTATTGGAGGAAGTTTGGCCTTTCTGGAGGAGGTGTGACCTTGTTGGAGGAGGTGTGGCCTTGGAGTAGGTGTGGCCTTGGAGGAAATGTGGCCTTGCTGGAGGAAGTTGGCCTTGTTGGAGTAGGTGTGCCCTTATTGGAGGAGGTGTGGCCTTGTTGGAAGAGGTGTGGCCTTGTGTGGTCTTGCTGGAGGAGGTGTGGCCTTGATGGAGGGGGTGTGGCCTTGTTTGAGGAGGTGTGCCCTGCTGGGGAAGGTGTAGCCTTGATGGAAGAGGTATGGCCTTGCTGTAGGTGGTGTGGCCTTACTGTGGGAGGTGTGGCCTTGTTGGGGGAGGTGTGGCCTTGTTGGAGGAGACGTGGTCTTGCTGGAGGAGGTGTGGTCTTGCTGGAGGAGGTGTGGCCTTGCTAGAGGAGGTATGGCCTTGCTGGAGGGGGTGTGGCCTTGTTGGAGGAGGTTGGCCTTGCTGGAGGAAGTGTGTCACTGCAGTAGGCTTTGAAGTTTCCAAGGTCTACACGAGGCCTGGTCTCTCTTTCTCAGCCAGGTTTATGGAGCAGGTGTGAGCTCTCAGCTACTTCTCTAGCCCCATGTCTGCCTGCCTGTTGCCATGCTCCCTGCCATGATGATAATGGACAAAATCCCTAAAATTGTAAATAAGGTCCCAATTAAATGCTTTATTTTACATGATGCCTTGGTCATGGTGTCTTCCGCTACATTAGAAAAGTAAGTGAGACAGAGTGGAGAGATGGATGGATGGACAAGCGGAAGGTAGATCATGCATTCGGGACACATGGGTGTGTGGATGGATGAGTGTTTGGGTGGATGTACAGATGAACGGACAGATCAATAAGTGAATACAAGGATCAATGTGTATATGTATGCATGGATGGATGGGTACTGGATGGATGAATGGGAAAGATGGGTAGATATTGTCTATGTAGATAGACACATAGACATTAAGCATTCCTTGTCATTATAGCAATCAGGAATATTGTATGTGAAGACCTCTAGCCCAGCATCTGCTCTTTCGAGTAATTTAAAGAATAGACAGAAGGTTTAAGCGTTCTGTTATTTAAAAACATTTTACCGAGCACAAACCCCTCGAAGACACGAGCTATCTGTTCCGCTCCTGCCTGCAAAGGACTTTTACTCCCAACAGGACAGACAGGAGCCAAGCAGGGCCTGTTTCTCCCGACCAGCCACACATCCGATGCACAGTTGCTAACAGCAGACTAAATATGGACGAGATGCCAGGTCGTCAGGCAGGCAGTGGAAACGGCCCAGCAGGCCTGGGCTTCCTGCCGGTCCTGCACCGGCAGTTGTGAATAGAGCATCAGAACAGGTTTTGGCTTGTAAAATGAGCAGGATCCATGACTGCCCATGAAATCTAACAAGTGTGAGCAGGAGCCCGGAGCGGCTGCTGCTACCGATAAGTCTGCTTTGAATAGAAATGTGCCCGGCACAGGATAATGATCCTCGGGCGGCGGTGCCCTGGGGTCTCTTCCTGCAGCCCCAAGGACCGCAAGCACAGCCAGAGATGTTTTGGAACAGTGGGGGAACACAAGGACCGGTCTTAACCAGATCGCTGTCATCCTGCGCCCTGAATTCCAACTTATATTTATTCCTAGATATAAATATCAGGTTCGTGTCCTCGGTACATCAAGATGATACCAAGAAGTCATCCAACTGTAGGGGAAAAGAAATGTTTCTGTGGGAAACTTCATTGGCTAGAGCAGGGCAGCCCAGGTTATTAGCCGGCTCCAACCTCTGCCTCCCAGCTCCGTTGAAGCTCTGGGTAAACTGCAGGTCACTTACATACAGAGCACAGCATGCTTCAGATCGATTTTCCTCCCACTTTGGAGAAATGAAACAGCAAAAGAAGCTCACCTTTATCTACAACACTCCCTTACCAGGGCATCCAGTCGGGCATGAGAGATCGTGAGAGCAAAACCAGGGTCTGACCAAGTTCCCTCAGGTATCAGAAGGACAGCCCAAGTCTTGTCTTTTGCTGAGAAATCATTTTTAACACAGGACAAATATGTGTCGAACGGCAATCACTTACCTAGGACGTAACGGTTGGCTTGCCCATCCCGAGACTAGAGCTCCTACCGAAGTACAGTCTGGTCTCTGAATCCGGACGATCCCGGCTCCCTTTCTCCAGTGCTGGGACTGTAGCTGTGAGACACCCTGTCTAGTCATATACTGATTTCAAAGAATATTCTGTCATCAAGGAAAGCCTCTCACCGTAGAAAATGGGAAATTCAGAGACACATAAAGCATAAAAACTGTAATAATTTTTATCATTATCAAAGATCCCCAAGGCCCTCTCCTCCTCCTCTTCCCTTCTCCTATCTCATCTTCCTTCCTCCTCCTCTCTCCTCTTCTTCTTCCTTCCTCCTCCCTTCTCTTCTCTCCCTCCTCCTTCCTCCTCCTCCCCCTCTCCTTCCTCATCCTCTCTCCTCCTCTTCCCCCTTTTTCCTCCTCCTCTTCACTCTTCCTCCTCCTTTCTCCTCCTCCTTCCTCCTCCCCCTCCTCCCCTCCTCCTCTCTCCTCCTCCCCTCCTCCTCTCTCCTCCTCCTCCTCCTCCCCCTCCTCCTCTCTCTTCCTCCTCTCTCCTCTTCTTCCCTCCTCCTCCTCCTCTCATCAGCTATGTGCTGATCAAACTGTCAGTTTGATACATCCTAGAATAATCCCAGAAGAAATTCTAAGCGAGTCACCTCTGTCAGGTTACCCAGCGGGAACGTCTGGGGATGGGATTGTTGGTTGTGTGTGTGACGTTAGGAGACACAGACCTCTGTAGGTGGCATTAGTCCACAGCTTGGGCCTGGGGCTGTGTAAAGGTGCAGCCGGGGGAGGATCTGTGTGTTTACTGGCTGTTTCTGGCAGTACCTGTCTGTGTCAGTTCAGTGTGAGGCATGCCGTGTGCCTGAGAGATGTAGCTGATGGAGTCTCTGCTGATTAGTGTCTACTTGACTCCTCTAGCCCATCAACAACCTAATGAGACCCAGCTTTAGGGAAGACCTGTATCTCTGTACCATGTGAGTTTATCAGACCCTACCTTTGACAGGTAGGTCCTGCTGCACCACCAGGTCGGTCTGATCAGGCTCTGCCATCTCCCATGTGGTGGCTGCCCACCCTGCCTGTCTGCAACCAGAGCCCTGGTAGGTTTAGCCTGAACTCCTTGCCTCTGAGTTTTCCTCTAAGTCTTTTTCTACCCACTGGCCCTAGCCTGCTCCTGACCTTGGCTGTGTGCCTACTGGAGCCCAGACTCTTACCCACTACAGTTTACAGCGCAGTCCTGAAGCAGCCCAGCAATCTAGAATCACCCAGAGACAGCCAATGCGTAGGACTGTGAACGGCAGTCTGTGGCCTGGTTGAGCGAGGTTTACTCCAGACACCCAATAGAATATTCTACAAGGGACGGAACATGAGCAACGTTCCCTGATACTAAGGCTCCTGACACCAACTCCATACTCCTGACTCCTTAACTCCATAACTCTGTGGCCATCAGTCATGTAGGGCCAGGCCCCTAGTGTTCTGGCTGGACTCCACCCCTGCACTCACCTGGTTACAGCCAGGTTTTCCCCGCCCACAGCTACCTGACAACAGCCAGGTAACCCAGCCCCAGCCCCCTATAAAAGGTGGCTTCTTGGCCCCTCCTCGCTCTCTTGCCCCTCTTCCTTTGCCCCTTTCTCTTGCCCCTTGTCTCTTGCCCCTTTCTCTTGTTCATGTTCTCCCTTTTCTCTTACCCTTTCCCCCTCTTTCCATTTTTCTTCTCTTTCCACGTAGTCATGGCCAGCTCTCACTCCTCTATCTTTTCTTTCTTTACTTCTCTATCTCTTTTCCTACTTCCTTATAATAAAGCTTTAATGGGCTGCCTCTTCTTATCAAAACCCGCCATACAGGAGCAATGGAACAGGCCTCAGTGTCTCCAGCCTCCAGAAAGGACCCAGGGCTTCCCGCCTGGCCAGGCTTCCTCTACAGGTACACGGGCACCCATTTTCCCTACACCTCTGGGCATGCCTCTGAGAGGTTGCCTTCATTGGGCTGATTGAGGTGGGAGGACTCACTCACCGCCAGTGGCACCATTTTCTGGGATGGAGTCCTGGACTACTTTATCCAAGGTGCTCTGTCAGTGGTATCTTCGATGAATTACGTGTTAGGATTCCTAACATGTAGGATACCTCTGGATACACTGTTCCCTTAAATGTTAACTTCAGACACCTGTCAGCCCTGCAGATGCTACTGAGTGTCACTCGGGCAGAGAGTGATGAGGAAGTCCAAGATGGGGATCGACTTAAACATTGTTTAGCTAACAGCTGACTAGACCCACAGCAGATACGGTTTGAAGTGGAAACTTAGCGGTTCTTTGGAAAGTTGGTTGGATGGTATTTTGCTGTAGCAAACATGTGAAGCCTCATCCTGTGGCCAGCCCCTGCACAGCCTTCCCAGGTGGGTGGCTCCAGAGCCTGGTCCCAACTCAATTTTAAGTAGATAGTTTCTGTCTTCTCTGTAGGGCATATACAGGATAGTATCCCATAATTCCTTCCCTGGAGAGACATAAGTGACATCTACCCCAATAGTAAACCAAAGTGCTATTCTCCAAAAGACCCCGCTGGGGAGCCAATGAGTTTCTTAAGCTTCCTTACAGAAGGGGGTGAGGGGTGACTGACAGGATTATGTGTGACCCCAAAGCAACCACACTGAAGGCCCCATTAGTAAACACCCCAGCTATAAGCCTCCCCTAACTTTTATATTCTAGCAACTCCTAAGACCTCAGGCCAGGGGCAGTTAGTGCATAATTTCATACAGATCTCCTGGAGGAGAGGATGGCCCTCCCCAGCCCTTTCCTCTCTGGGGGAAGCCAGCAGTCCTGGACCTAATCACGGTGTCCTCTTGCACGGAGCCGTGGCTTCCTCTGAGGGTGGCTGCTCACTGATCAGAGGACCTTGTTCGACGACAGACATGCATTCGCCTCCGCGTTCCAGATCCCATGTTTGTTCTGCCTCTTTTGAACAGTTTAACTCCACCCCTTTAGCGGTGAAGTAAGAGGGTGGCCTGTCCAGTGTCCACTCCTCACGGAGTGAGAAAGTTCCCCTTTCTCCCGGCTTATTATGGAACACCTCCACTGGTTTTAAGAGTTATTGGAAGCCTGTCCTTCCATACCTGTTGGGGTTAATTTTGAGTGTGGTGAACTGCCTGAAGCAATTTCTCGGTGGTGAACCCCACCCCCCAGCCCCCAGTTAAGCCCAGATGACTCTCCTTTGCTCACAGTCACTCATGGATTGGTCTGATCACACACAGGAGGAAGTGGGGGCCGTAATCTCTGACCATTGTTTAGCCTTGGCCAATGAGGTGTTGGCATTGGTCTGAGCTATCTTTTGATGATTTTTTTTTTAAATACAAAAATTACTTCTTGCACATTCCATTGGGACTTTTAATTGTTTTTAGACAGGGTCCCTGTTTGAACTCACAGAGATCCACCTGCCTCTGCTCCTGAGTGCTGGGATTAAAGGTGTGCCCCGCCCCTGACCCCACACTTTTTTTCTCTTTTAACTCATTTACATTTTTAATGTTGTGGAATGCATTTATTTACTATCTGTGTTTTCATTTGTAAAAACAATCCGTATTTTTCATTAATGCTTTTCTCCCTTCGTAATAACGAATCTTGTCAAAGACTACTTATTTTTTTAGACTAAAGATTCAACTTGGGTTTTTTTGTTTGTTTGTTTTGCTTTGTTCTGTTATTGTGGTTTTGGCCCTGTTGAGTGAAGCAGAAACTTCTGGTTTCTTTGAAAGTCAGTTATGTCAAATGATGTCTTGCTGGGGCACACAGGCTCATGATGTTTAGAAAGAATATAAATATGACCCGCAGACAGCGGGAGCTGGTGCATTGGTCTGCCTTGCTCCGCCTCCCTAGTCTTCGCTGACAACACACATGTATTGGTTCCCCTTACACTGCTAAGCTTCACATGTGGTGACGTCATACAGAGAAACTCGCTAAGGTACTTCTCGTGAGGTGCCTGTAGCTTCTTGCTGTTTCTGCAGATTCGGGCGATTGGCAAGTTTGGCAATTTCTTCTGGATTAAATGCCCTTGCTATTTCGTGTGTGGAGTCTGCCGAGTGGACCGGACTGTAGCTGCTGGTTCATGTGTGGTGTTTGCTAGTGGACTGGACTGAGAATGACGGATATTGGAATTGCTCCAAAGAACTACTTCTAAATAGGTCCACTTCCCATATCCTAATACACTTTCTTTTTTACTACTTCTGATGGGTGGTGGGCTAGAGGAGAGGTTGAACCCTTATTAAAGTAGGCTGTAAAAAATGTATGTATACAGTTGAGTCTTTGCGCGCTCACATGTGTGTGTGTGTGTGTGTATGCACACAATATGTATACTTGTCAGTGTGAGTTGTATGTATGTAGGCATGTGTGCATGTGTGTGTGCACGTGTATGTGAGTCAGTGTGTTGGTGTGGGCCGTACACTTGTAGGTGTGTGTGTGTGTGTGTGTGTGTGTGTGTGTGGTATGCTTGCAGGTATGTGTGCACATGGGGGGGTGTTCAGTGTGGGTCATATACTTGCAGGTGTGTGTGTGTGTGTGTGTGTGTGTATGTGTGTGTGTGTAAGTGTGGGTCATGTGTTTGCAGGCATGTATGCATATGGGTGATTTTAAGTATCATCCCTGACTTGTTCTTCACTTTATTTTTATACAGGATCATTGCATTTGTTTTTAATTTATTTTACTTCAAGTTACCACATCGTAATTACACATATTGGGGCCACAGTGTGACTGCAGTATGTGTAAACCGTTTTGGAGGTCAGAACAATGTTACGTCAGATGCATCATTTCTTTGGGTAATTTCTAAAATCCTCTTTTATTTTGGAAGAGATTCACTTTATTTTTGAAGCAGGGTCTTCCCCTGAACCTGTCAATTATCTAGTGGGCTAGGCTGGCTGACCAATAAGCTTCAAGGACCCACAGGCAGGCTGGCCAATAATCTTCAAGGATCCACATTTCTCCCCGCCTCCCCAGTGCTGGGCTCACAGGAGTGCACCCCACCTGCAATTTATTTTACATGGATTCTAGGAATCAAACTCAGGCCTTGAGCTGATGCGTCAGGCCCTTTTGTACTGAGCCGTCTCCCAGTCCGAGTCTCGTCTTTATTTTCTGGCTCTAACATCTTTTCCTGAGCGTATTACTATCTGACATTTGTTTCTGGCATGTTTATTGATATTCATGTTCTTCCTTTAGTTGAATCATTTCCCTTTTAACTTTCCGGCTTTCTCGTCTTCCGACGCCCGCGAGCAAAGCTTCCGGAAACCACCCTTCTGTTTTCGTCTGTACGCTTACAACATTAAAAATCTCGATTCTAATTTCCATTGTGGCTTTACTCCGCGACAGACGAGTTGCTTGCTTCATTTCCTGATATCCAGACATTAATGGTTTTCATAGTTGTTCGTAAAACTCGATTTCTAATTTCATTCGTTTTTATTTCAGCAGATAGTTCAGATGGTGCTGATCCTTCATTATTTATTGAGATTCAGGATACCACCACACCAAGCATCCAGAACTCTATACGCTCTTAAATGCTCTGTCCTACACACCCACCAGGCCAGGTTCTCAACAACCACTTATAATAATAGTCTATTTGTGTGCTATTTTACCAAGTTATTACCAAATAAAATATTTTTTAAAAATATTTCTTTTTTTAAAAGTTTTATTTATTTATTACATGTAAGTACACTGTAGCTGTCTTCAGACACATCAGAAGAGGACATCAGATCGTGTTAAGGATAACTGTGAGGCCACCATGTGGTTTCTGGGATTTGAACTCAGGACCTTTGGAAGAGCAGTGCTCTTAACCACTGAGCCATCTCTCCAGCCCCTAAAATATATTTCTTTACTTTAAAAACAATTTGGTTTCATCTACTTAGACTCGATGTGTGTCTTTAGAAGGGCAACACCTTCCTGGTCATTTGAATTGGCATCTCTTTGAATTAACCTTTTATTTTCCCCTTTGGGGACAATAAATTCAAGCCTGTTTTGTATGATTTTTAAAATAGTGGTGGCAGCTTTGACTTACTAGCATGTGTCAAGCATACTTAATTATATTTACTGGCCTTAAAATCGTTTTCACACAGTATACTTTGATCATAGCCTTCTCAGATCCTCCTAGAATCTAGGACCTAGATCTACCCCACCTGCCTAACCACCCAACCTCATATTCTTTCTCACTTTAGACAAATTAAAACAAGAAAACAGACAAAAAGTCAAAACAAACAAACAAACGAAAAAGCACACGGGAGAAGCTGTTCTCTGCGGACGGTTTAGCAGGACTCTGGTCTGTGGGAAGAGATTTGGAATCTCTGCATTGCTGGTCCCATTAGCAGAATAACAGAACTAAAGCTTGCCCTGGCCCCGCTCTATCTACTTTCAGGTTCTTGGCCACATTAGTAGAGTCAGGTATGGATTCCATCTCATGGAGTGGGTCTTAAGTATAATTCTTAAAAGTGGCCAGCTTCAAATGGTAACATCTGTAGCACCGTTGTAGCAGGCTGTCCTGCAGGGAGGTCACAGTTGTATGTCACAGGGTTTATAGCTGTGTGATACTGGTGATTCTTTTCCTCCTCTGGTAGTACACAGGCTCCTTTCCAAGAACTAATGCTAGTCAGTAGGTGTGAAGCCTCTAGTTGGGCACTAACTTGGTTTATTCATGTTCTGTGTTGTAATTACATTGTATCTTTAGCTATAGGGTCTTACCAGCAGGGCACGGAGGGGTAAACAACAGAACTGACTATAGCCAGTGGTGTTTGGAGGTCTATGGGAACCCTCTGGCTAGTGACTGAACAAGATTTAACTAATTTCTATTACTTGGGGTTTTGCTTGGTTGATGCCTAGTTGAGGAACTGTCTCCCTCATTGTAGGGTGACTCCAGAAGCTTCTACAGTTGTAGGTTTCCATATGAGTTTTCAAAAAGCCTTTAGTGTTAGTTCCAAGAAGGAGAAATAGGATATATTGTTATAAAGGTATAAAGAAGAAACTAAAATAGGAAGGTTAAATGGGAGGGGTGAGGGGAGAGGGTAGTGTTGGAGGGTGTGGTGGTTTGTATATGATTGGCCCAGGAAGTGAACCTATTAGGAGATGTGGCCTTGTTGGAGTAGGTATATCACTGTGGGTGTGGTCTTAAGACCTTCCCCTGGCTGCCTGGAAGTCAGTCTTCCACTAGCAGCCTTCAGATGAAGATGTAGAACTCTCAGCTCCTCCTGTACCATGTCTGCCTGGATGCTGCCATGTTTCTGCCTTGATGACAATGGACTGAACCCCTGAGCCTGTAAGCCAACCCCAATTAAATGTTGTCTTTTATAAAACTTGCATTGGTCATGGTGTCTGTTCACAGCAGTAAAACCCAACTAAGACAGAGGGGGATGAGGTAAAATAGGGAGAGGGAAGGGAGAGAAGGTTCTGTTAAGGAGGGGCGTAGAGAAGGAAAGCTAAGTATCTGCTAACATGAAAGGTACTTAGTCTTTTTTTAAAAAAAAATTTTTTTTTACAACTTCTTTGGGACTGTCATACAGTGTTTTGGTCACATTCACGCCAAACTCCTCCCCTCGATTCCTCCCAGATCCACCTTAAGTCTTCATCCTACAGGCTCCCTGGCTCTTCCTCTCCTTTTAAGAAGTCTTCATTTATTGTTATTTCAAAGTGTATGCATTTTATCCTCATGTATGACTCAGCCCCACTGTGTGCCCGTGCGTGTGGTGGCCAGATGAGAGCATTGGATCCCATGGGACTGGAGCTATAGGAAGCTGTGAGCTTCTCTCTCTCTCTCTCTCTCTCTCTCTCTCTCTCTCTCTCTCTGTGTGTGTGTGTGTGTGTGTGTGTGTGTGTGTGCTGGAAATCAAGCCCAGGTTTCCCTCTGGATCTACCAGCACTCCTGATCGCTGAACCGGTTTCCCTAGCCCTCAGCACCACTTCCTGTGGCCACGGATACTTAGCTGTCTGCACAGATTCTGCTCTTTCTTTCATCTTGAGTTACCTCTTGTGGAGCATGGGGGGTGGGGGGTGGGAGATGGGCTGGAGGTGGCGCTGTTCCCTAATATGCCCTACATAAATGTACACACAGCTAGGTAGTGGCTTCCCCGCCCTCTCACTGACAATGCAGAAGACAGGCAGGTAAAAGTTGTCAGTCACTTCAGCCACTGGGCACGTTTATTCATTTTAAATAAACTTTATTTCCACATAGATCCTGCTGGTCATCGTGAGTTTTGAAAGAGGAGAAGCTCTCCCTTCCATCTTCGCAAGATGCGGGCTATCAAATCCAGAGCTGGGTGCTGATAAGCCTCCTGTCAAGTTCCTGGAGTGGGACGCTCCTTGACAGGTGTCACTTTAAACCAGAGTTCCTGTGGGCACGCAAGCCTGGAGTGTGTGTGTGTGTGTGTGTGTGTGTGTGTGTGTGTGTGTGTTCTGTTTGCAATTCGGTCTGCAAGATCATTTCCAAAAGTGAAATTGTATATGGCAGTGCAGGAAGTCAGCCTCAAGAGTCCAGCGTGGGCTCTCCTGGGCAGCGCGGGTGGTCTTGTGTGGGGTGGAACTGCACTTCACAGCCACAATGTTGCAATGACCACAATGAGGAGGCTGGGGTGGGGACGAAGACTCTGGACTATGCTTCTCTTCCGTGTGCAAAATGTCTCTGTCAGCTTGTCGGAGGTTTTAACGATTAGCTCGTGAGAAGAGCTTGTCCGAGGAGGCCTCTCAGCACAGCTTCGTTAATTAAATGGGACTTCTCATATTTTGGGTTTTCTCCTTGTCTGAGCCTCTGCTGGAACTAATGGCTACTAATTACATGCAGTGTTTACAAGCGACACCTAGAGGCCCTGCCAGGCGGCACTGGAGAGCCCTTCAAGGAAGGACAGGAAGTGGCTGAGATGGAACCAGAGCAGGCACAGGCACGGCCGGCCGGCGAGCCGAGCCACCTAGCGCGTGTTTGTTTGGATAGCCGAGGTGTCGATGAAGCAGTTGTTGGCACTTGCCTCCCTGTTTCAGAGACGACAAACAAATAGCTCTTCTGACAGCTGGGAGTGTGGGGGAACTACGGGGAACTCAATCAGCGCGCTGCAGAGCGGGCTGTACCGAGCTGTTTCGAAGAAAGTGAAGGAGCTAGAGCAGGAAAGGAAGCGAGGGATGCGCCGCGTCAGGAGGGCGGTGCCGATCTCCAGCCCTGGCATGCACAAACACTGATGGATAATTGTAATTAGCTCTCTGAATTTTTAATTATAGAAGCGATATAAATAATCACCTGGCCCACGCCACTAATGAGAGTCCTTGTGCAGAGATGCACCCGGAGGCTTCTGTTAGGTGCCTTTGAAAGCAGAGCTATTAATGAGGTACCTGGAAGGGAGCCGGCTTTGGGAAGGAGCAGAATCTAGACGTGGAAAATTGAGACACTAAGAGAAGTTGCTAGTATCTATGCTCAGGGAACTGTGTCCACAAGAGGTAGCCAATATCCACGTTAATTAGCCAGTATCCTAGAATGGACTTAAAACGGAGGGGGCGGGGCTTCGGCAGCGTTTAGAAGCTTCCACAGCTGTTAGAGGTAAGATATTAACAAACTGAAGAAAACAGCAAAACACGGCAGCTTTTAACATGCAATTCTGCTGAACTGGACACCAGCTCAGAGAGGAGGCATAAGTAGGTGATGCACTGACCTGGCACACGATGGTGTTTTTAAAGCGCCCCTCTAGACTGACACATTCCCTTCAGTCTTTCTTCCCATAGGCCAGAGCATGCCTCCCTGGACTCAAAGTCTTATATAATGATCATGGCCCCATCATGGCCCTATCATGCAACAGACCACCTACAACTTTCCAGCACTCAGGGTTCTGAGACAATCAGGCTCCACCCACCAGCTAGGGGAGAGAGGGTCCTAGCTGTGACTCCGATAACCTCTAAGTATGCTTCATGCTGAAAAGCAACCATCTCCATCTTTCTTACATAGGCAAGCCCCATGCACATCAAGTCTTTCTTTCCTAAATCCATGCAGTTTCCAACATGCTGCACCACTGTTCCCAAACAGGCCTGAGACATGTGTGGGCCACCCCGTCAAGACCTCCATGGAACATTTTCTTGTATACACCAGTTGCTTGGGTATTGGTCCAAGAAAAAACATTCTCCAACTGTCTCTCTGTTCTCAAGCACCGAAATGACAGCCCTGTAAAGCCATTGAAGGCAGCAGGCAACTTTGTTCCTGACTCTGGAAGCTTTTATTTTTAACTTAGTTATAATTTCCTTGTACTTGATCACTAATGTTGCTTCTAAGGCATCAGGAAAAGCTGAAGGCAGAAGTCCAGGCTTTTCTCCATGTTCCTCAACACCTGTGCCCCCTTTTCTAGTAATGTAACAAACTTGTAGGTTAGCTTAGCTGGTGTTCTGTTTCCCGACTCTCTTGCAGCTAGCTGTGGGCATCTGACTAAAACCTGGCCAATGAGGACAAGCACAGAAACTGTGTAGGTAATTCTAGGCTGTGACCTAGAATATGTGGAGTACTCTCTCATCTCAGCCTTTTTCCTAATTCTACTAGTTCTGGGTGTGTGGTGGGCAGGCCACACAGACATTTTTATTTGAAGAGATGGTGGCATAACAGAGCAGAATATATGTAACAATAACAGCTTAACCATCCTGCAAGCCTAGCACACTGATTTATCCACTGAGAAAAGGTGAGCCATTCTGGTTAAATAAGCAACTTTAGTTTTTAGGTTTTTTTGTTACATTAGCCAGGGTGGAATCCTCCCTGCTAAAGCTTTGCTTATCAGTGTGCTACTGTAGGAATTAGCTTCCAGGGCTTTGTAGCAAGATTGCTTTGGGCTTATCAGATATGTTTGTCCTTGAGATTCTTATTAAGCAGAGAAAAAGCCCAAATATTTTCTTACTCAATTCTCCTAGGGTTACTTTAGTTCAACATTAGTTACTTATTTACATGTGTGTCACAGCTCACTTACATATGTGAATGTGTCACAGCTCATTTACATATGCACATGTGTGTCACAGTTCATTTACATATGTGCATATGTGTCTCCACTCCTACATAAAGGTCAGATGACAACTTGCAGGAGCCAATCCTCTCCTTCCACCAGGTGGGTTCTGGGATTTGAACTCAGGTTGACAGGCTTGTGCTGCAAGCACCTTTCCCTGTGAGCCATCTCACTGGCCTTTGACTTTGTCTTCAGTAGTTATCACAGATGTCAACAATCCTTTTCACTGGCTTGCCAAAGCTTGAGGTCACCAGTACCTTTTATCTGGAGGACTTGAGAGAGCTCAACTCTGGCTTTCCTCCCCCAGCTGCTGTATCTATGTGCACTCTATTCCCATGTGGACCTGCACATCTCCAGCTCAGCCTTTCCACTCATGAGGGGTAAAGATGAGCTACTCCTATTTTTTGGAATTCTTTCACTCACTTGCACTCTTGTTAATGACCTCCCTGCTTGCAAGCTCCTGATCCACAGCTGCCTTGCCTCAGCCCGTGGGGTGATGCGGCTCCTGTACAGTCTTCTTTCTGCTGCTGGCACTCTTGGCCAGGCTCACATCACTGCTTTCCCTGCCCCTTCTGTGCCCTGACATCAGCTCTGCCTCCTCACGCTGCTTCAGTTCTGGTTATCCTGCTGCTGCTGCCCCAGTCCTGCATGCTCTGTGGCTCAGCTAGGGCTTGAGTACTATCCTCTGCCTCCACCCCCGGTTTTCCCTTCTTCTCACTTTTCTTATCTCTCTTGATATTTCCTTCTGTGTCTTTACTTCTGATCAGTGTTCCGAGGCAGACTTATGGTTTTCATTTGTGTTTAATCTATTATTAAATCCGAGTTTTGAATATTGATCACAGGAATTTTCAGTTTCTATTTGTCTCTTTGTTAATGAATTTTGTTTAATTGTCTAAGTTCTTTATCGTCCCTCTCTCCCTCTCCTTCCCCCTCTTCTTCTCTCCTTCTCTCTCTCTCTCTCTCTCTCTCTCTCCCCTCCCTCTCCTTCCCCCCTCTCTCTCCCTTTCTCTTTTCTCCCCTTCACTTTCTCAAGACTACTGCCTCTCTTGACTCAGGGTTTCTCTATGTAGCCCTGGCTGTCCTGGAACCTGCTATGTAGACCAGGCTGGCCTCGAACTCAAATATCCACTTGCCTCTGCCTCTTGAGTTCTAGGATTAAAGGCATCTTGTGAGCCTTTTAGCAAACTGTCGACCTGAGGAACCTATCCAGAAACCCAGGCTCTGCCTCTGGAGGTCTTGACTTGAAATTGGAATCTGAACTGTGGACTGGGCCTTCATCCTGTGAGATCAGATATTACCTCCATGTACTTAGCATAAGAAGTGAACTAAGTTCCTAATCCCCTTAAATGTTAAGTTTTCCAGTTGTTATTGGGATTGTTATCTGAGTGGTCAGTCAGACTGCAACAACATGGTGTCCTGAGACTTCAGAGAGTTGTCTCTGGTCCCTTGTGACTCTCTCAAAGCTGAGCAGCCTTTGGCCTACTTTGTCACATCTGTAAACTTGGTAGATGCCTTGGGCAGGGGGAGGGGAAGGAGAGGGCTGTGGGTGGCAGGTTCTCCTCTATGAGTTCCTCCTTCCCAACCTTCTCAGCCTCACAGCTGCCATCCTCAAGGGCTGGACGTCACATTTGTTTTATTTACTTTGTTATTTTTAAGTGTGTACTTGTATGTATGTATGTATGTATGTATGTATGTACACATGTCTTGTGCCCTTAGAGCTTGGGTTACAGGTGGCTGTGAGCACCTGTGCTGGATGCTGGGAATCAAACTCTGGCCCTCTATAACACCAGCATGAGACATCCCTCCAGCCCCACCTTATTTTCTCAAGGAAGGGTCTTTCCTTGGAACCAGGAAGAAGGTCTTTCTGTCTCTGCCTTTCAGGGCTGGCATAAGCAGTGAGCACCACACATTCCGGTTCTGGGGATTGAGTTCAGGTCCTTGTGATCTATTCACATGGCAAGGTCACTGACTGAACTGTCTTTCACCTTCCTTCCTTCCTTCCTTCCTTCCTTCCTTCCTTCCTTTCTTTCTTTGTTTCTTTCTTTCTTTTTTTAGATTTATATATTTATTATATGTAAGTACCATCTAGTTGTCTTCAGACACCCCACCAAAGGGTATCAGATCTCATTACAGATGGTTATGAGCCACCACGTGGTTGCTGGGATTTGAACTCAAGACCTTCAGAAGAGCAGTCAGTGCTTTTAAGTGCTGAGCCATGTCTCTAGCCCGTCTTTCATCTTTCTTTAAGCCAGTGCCAATCAAATGTTTGAGCTTTTCCACAGACATTTCACACAGACACCAGACAATGCCGTCTGAGAAACCCTAATGTAATATATTTAGCATTTGGAGCAGAACTTCTGTGTCGTTTCGGGGTGATAATCACGGTGGGGTTTCACACCCACCCTTTTCCCTTTTTAAGAAGCATTAGAAATGTTATTCGTTTTTTATCGAATCAAGGCTGTGATTGTTTTATGATGGCATTCAGCTTTCATAATTATAGATAGTCACGTTTATATCTTTACTTATTATTATTATTGATTATGTTTGGTTCACCAACCATCTGCTGAGGATTCACTGAATACATTTACTCACTGAGCCAAGGTCATCGTAGGCACCGGCAATCACAGTTTAGATGGGCTGGCTCTCCAGGGGCCAAGGTGGCCTGTTATCCGGGATGATCATGTGAGTGCTGGGCCGAATGCAGGCACCTGGATGCTAAGATTATCCGCTGTGTTCACACAAAGGCTTCAGAGCCTGTTGGGGGGAGAGAGCACACCAGATGCTACTCCAGGAGCAGAGGAGGAGCAGATGGGCCTCTCTCAAGGCCGCGGTACCAGACTCTCACTGGAAGGACACGATGGCCAGCAGGACACACCAAGTCTGGTTTTTAAATGATTGGCTTTCACACCCACCCCACCCACCTGTTGCTGTTGACTGAGTTTCTAAGCGGAAGGAAGGAAAGGTTTGACAGGGCAGGAAGGTGCTCTGTGATGGAGCCCAGGCTCAGGCACAACCACGTGCTGCAACATCTGCTCTCCTGCTCGAGGCTTTTGTTGTGTTTTCAGCTCTGCTCACTTCCTTGTATTTTAGTATAACAATCGTTACGTTGATTACATTAAAAAAACAGAAGCTGGGGGGTTTTGCTCTCCTTTCTCCCTTTACCACATCTGCATACATATCAGCCTGCCTCTCTGTCTGGAAAGAAGCCTTCCAAAGCAGGGGCCTTCTAACTGACGGGTGGGTTCACAGCTGCAGTGAAACTGCCTTAGCACCCTGGCTGTAGCATGGGCCTTGGCAACAGCCCATCTCCCTCAGAAGTTCAGGTTCTGGTTCCTGGGATTGGCCACTGAAGCTGGGATGGGGGTGGGGGTGGGGAGGGCAGTTACTGGTTGCTAGAATCACCAGCTGGTACTGGGGAAATCTGGGTCCCCTCTTAGGGTTCTTGGTCTTATTAATGAACGATTTTAAGAACAGACTGAAAAAGGAAACCTGAGGACAATTTTATTAGAGTTTTTAAAAAGAGCCTGTGAGCAGACCCATTATGAATCTCAGGGGCTGTGGGGAAGAAGCCAGGATTTTAAAAGGTGGACAGACCCAGGGGAACTGCAACAGTGGCTTGTGGAGACTGTGGTACTCAGTATGGCTTCTGGGAAAGAAGAACAACACATTATCTCATTAAAGGGATAATTATTCCTCCCATCCTTTTAGCACAACTTACAGTGGATACAAGTTCATTCCCCAGGGCTGGTTCCTTGTCTAGGTAGCTGGCCTGACCTGGTGGTTTGACTCTTCAAGGAGGAGACAATGTCATGTTTTTCTTCTTTACTGTGACAGCAGAGGGTGGGGACATCATCCCAGGCACTCCAGCTGGGTGTTTATGGCTGACCATCCCTGGGTCACACACAGATAATACAGCTGGCTGGTGGGAGCACAGACGGGCAAGGGCAGTTTGTGTTGGAGAAGCCCAGTCTAGGGACCCAGGTCAGCAGATGCTCAGGGGTCTGGGAAAACATTGCTGATAAAACAAAACCAGAAACCTGTAGCCTATGACAGGGGCTGAAGAAGTGAATTCTGGGAGAGAGAAATAAGAGGCTGTTCTTCTCATCCCTTAGAATGAAGTACTTAGGATAGGCAGGTTATACCCCGGGGAGCCATTGGACAGAATGGCAGATTAGAAGGAAGGGGGGGGTGCTGGAAGACATGTATGAATGAGGAAGTACTGTTATATGCCAAATCTGTTCAGAGTGCATATATATCATGTGTGCACACATGATAGCAATTCTGGCACAGATGAGACACTGATCTGGAGGGACATATGGAGAGAGCAGTTTACAGTGTGGTAACAAAGCATTGTTGGGAAGGACCCACACCTGCCCCAGTGTGGCACCACAATTGGAAACATTATGCACTGCATTAGAAACATTATAGAGCCAGGATTGGAAACATTATGGAAACATGGCTCGGATAAGAGGCCAGTGGGAGCTGGATGGACACTGAGGCATCACTGACTCTTGGAGAGGAGGGCTGGTGTGGCGACTGCTCTACCAGCTGGGACCTTTTCAGGCCCAAGGAATGATCTGGTGTCAGGCAGTTCTGCTGCTGGGTACCTTGTTACAGGCCCTTGGCCATCAGTTCACAATCTGTTCCCTCAATCTTTAAATGGATAATTATTCCTCCCATTTCTGTACCATGGCTTAAGGTGGGACCAACTTTGTGTATTTTGGTGAGTCAGAATTCAACATACATATAAAGAAATAAAGAAGCAAAAGCCACATGGAATTATTGGTGTTGAAAAGTATGCCATAGAGAATGAACAGGAGGAACAGGAACCCAATGGAGACACTTGGGAAGCCATTACCAGGAGGCTCTAAGAACCCAGGGTCCCATCCAGGGCCCCCACCCAGGGCATCCGTTTCAACCCTGACATTTCTAGATGCTGTCATGGTAGTTTATGAGAGTAATTATGTTTATCCTTTATTTGGCTAAAACTAATGAACCAACCATAAACACTCAGCATTTTCCCCCCTGTTGAATAATGAATATTAATTAACCTGCCAGGAAAGGACTGGCACTCCTTACCAAATACAACAGTGACTGCAGCTCAGTCCCCACCCAGGAACCCACACACACACACAAAGCCCAGCACCCCCACCCCACCCCATGCCAAGGCCAGGGAGGGCTGCTCAGCCTCTGGAAGGGAAGTGCGTCCAGATGTTCTGAGAGCTAATACACAGAATCTGTCCTGAAAGACATGAGGGGACTTGAATCTTTCCACAGCACCGCAATCCCCCTGAACACTCGGCACCTGTCACTATGAAAGCGTGCTCAGAAAATCTACCAGCCAACACTGGGGTCCCGGTCAAAGGCTGGCACTGTACCATGCTGGGGACATACATATGGTGGCTTCTGCATTTCCAGGTGAGGTGGCACAGACAAGGCAGGGTTCTCCTGTCCCAAGGAGAGCTGGCCTGTGTGACAAACTGAATGTGCCCAGCTAGTGTGCTTTGCCCGGTGCCAGGTTGGCTTCTCAGTCTTTCCAGGTGGCCATTGTCAGAAACATGTCTCTCCTCAGAGACGCACTCTGCTAGGCCAGGAGGGAGCACGCACTCCATCCAGGCCCTAGGCCTGTGCATATTTTTTTTTTTTCCGTAAGACTTCAGAAAACTCTTTAACGACAGAAGAGAACTCCCAGGAAATGGTATGACATTAATTTCATATTATAAGATAGATTATTTTTTTCCCAAAATGAATCTGGAGTTAACGAGGCTATGCGATGAAGATGATAAAATACAGGCTGTGCTGTTCTGGTGAGGGAAGCCCCACTTCATTCACCACTGACGCCAGCCACTGCCACAGAGGGTCAGCTAGCCCCAGGCAAAAGACCTGGGATCCCCCCACCCCCATCCCATTGTGCCTCTTGCTGGGAGCTCAGACTCAGGGTCCTGGATGAGATGACCCTGCTGGAGCATAGGCTTGGCTCTCCAGGGAAAGCAAAAACCAAGTCTGATGCATTTAGGCCTTAGGCCTGGAGCAGCCTCTGTGTCCCCCCTCGCCACCCAGCCATGTTCTTCCTTCCTTGCCAGGACAGTTTAAAGAGGAAAGGAAGTAGCGATCGGAGGAAGGCAGAAACACAGAAACAGAGAGGGACAGACAGAGAGCCCAAGAGCAAGATGCCCAGAGGAAGGAAGTTCAGAAATGAGAGGAAACCCAGCCTGCAGCACACCCTTCCCCCTGAAACTCAACTCAGGCCCAGGGCTCCTTAACGCTCCTTCTGTCAATCCCACCGGGCGAGAGTAAAACCATGACCACAGTTTCTGAGCCAAATTTGAAGCAAGGTTTACTGATCAGGAAAATGGACAGTCTAGAAAGAGAAGGAGGAAGCCCAAGAGGGCAGACATTCTGTCTGTCTGTCTGTCTGTCTGTCTGTCTGTCTGTGTGTCCGTCTGTCTGTCTCTGTCTCTGTGTGTCTTTTTACCTGTCTCTGTTTCTCTGCCTACTTCTGTCTCTCTGTCTCTGTCTCTGTCTCTCTATCTCTGTCTCTGTCTGCCTCTCTATCTCTGTCTCTCTCTCTCTGGAATTCATACTTAAGATTCCTAGAGAATGACGCCAAATTACATTAGTTGGGTTTTTATAAAAGTAAACCCGCAGGCCCATGCACTTCCGCCTTTGTCCTGCCAGGGGCAAGCCTAGATCCCGCCAGGCCTCCTGCCTACGTGTGACCAAGCACATCTGCGCACTGGGCGCCATCAACCTTTTCTACGGAAGTGGAACGTGCGGCCTCCCGAGCACCGGCCCCAGCATTCCAGGAAGTTGCCCGTCGTTGTGGCTTACTGGTTGCAGGCAGTTTTGTTCTGCCCTTAAGCCTCGTAAGTAAAACTTAAAACATAGTTTTGGCCCTCTGCTTAAAGGACTCAACAGAGTGGACAGAGAGCCTCGGTAGATGAAGGTTAAAGTCAGTATTGGGAAGAGGCTCTGCACAGGCTCCCAGAATTCAATGGGGGAGGTGCCTGAGGTCTGAGGACAGTGGGGACAGCCTGTGACTTGCACATGGGATGTTTTACCAGCAGCCCTGGTGGCTGCAACCGATGCTCAGTATTGACTGTCACCTTGATGGGAGTGGGAAGTGCCTCTGAGATTAGAGATGCATGCTGTGTTACCTCCAAAGTGGCCCCCTGAGTGGCAGTGCCCTAAATAAAGGACTCCGGCTGGGTAAAATAGGACTGTTTTTTGAGTAACAGAACTCAGAGGCGGGTTTCAGATCACCGGGAACATTCCTTGGGTGACCCCAACTACCTCTCACAAGGCCAGATAGCTCTCAGTCAGTCTGAACGACCTGCCTCAGCTCAGAGACCCCACCCTGCAGACTCACCTAAAACCCTCTTGCTTTTCTACCATTTGCCCCAGGCCTCTCCACAGAGAGAAGTCCTTGGCAGCTTTATCCTCAGTAAACCTTCCTCTTGAGTCCAGCGCGAGGTGTCTGCGGGAAGTTTTCAGAGATGATTAACTGGACCTACCCTGAAAGTGAGTGTGGAGATGCCATCCTATAAGCCAGGAGGAGGAAGCCCACTGGAGCAGGCATTCTGTCTGTTTGTCTGTCTGTCTGTCTGTCTGTCTGTCTGTCTGTCTCTGTTTCTGTCTGTCTGTCTGTCTGTCTGTCTGTCTCTCTGTGTGTGTGTGTGTGTCCCTATATCTGTTTTCCTGTTTCTGTCTGTCTCTGTTGTTCTGTCTCTCTGTCTCTCTGTGTCTGTCTCTGTCTCTGTTTTCCCATGTCCGTCTCTGTCTCTGTCTGTCTGTCTCTGTGTGTCTCTGTATCTGTTTTACTGTTTCTGTCTCTCTCTGTCTCTGTATCAGTCTCTGTTTGTCTCTGTGTGTCTCTGTATCTGTATCTGTGTTTCCCTGTTTCTGTCTTTGACTGTGTCTCTGTCTCTGTCTCTCTGTCTCTGTGTATCGGTCTCTATCTGCTTGTCTGTCTCTGTCTGTCTGTCTCTCTGTCTCTGTCTCTCTGACTCTGTTTTCCTGTGTCTGTCTATCTATCATTTCTGTCTTTCTGTATGTTTCTCTGTCTGTCTCTCTGTGTCTGTCTCTCTCTGTGTCTGTCTCTGTCTCTGTCTCTCTGTTTCCCCATTTCTGACTGTCTTTGCCTCTGTCTGTCTCTCTGTCTGTCTCTGTCTGTCTGTGTGTTTCTGTATCTGTCTCTGTGTTTCCCTCTTTCTGTCTGTCTCTGTTTCTGTCTGTCTCTTTGTCTCTCTATCTCTGTCTCTATCTGTCTGTCACTCTATCTCTGTGTGTCTCTGTCTCTTTCTCTCTCTCTCTCTTCCCCTCTCTCTGTTTCTCCCCTACCCCCACCTCTCCCTAGCTATGGTGGTGCTCACTGTCCCGCCCCCTCCCCACTGTCATGTGACTGTATCCCTCCCTCCTCTGCCTCTGGTCTCTGCTGTCTGCACACAGAGAGGAGGATTCTGACTAATGCAGGCCACTTCCTCTCCTCCCCACTGTAGTTACTCTCTGAAGACCTTTACACAGCTCTGAATTTCTATTAAGAAATTGATTTATTTTGGCAATAATCTTTGAGTAGCACTCTATGTTAACCACAAGGATAGTGTAATGGAGGAATATAATTTTCTACTGTATCCTTTAGCTGAGATCTTCTGGAACAGAGGTCAAGAGAGGCTGGGAAAGAGAAAGGTAAGGGAAAGTTTGGATAGATAGGGAAGCACAGGCTGAAGACATTACACTGGAGAAATCAAATCTAGGGGTCCACGGTACCACAGGCTGCAAACAGCCTGCAAAACTTAATGTATATTTTAAGACAGCTAGAAGAGGGGTCGGGGAGGTGGCTCTCCACTCCTTAAGCTCACTCCATGATGTGCTGGCTGTACAAACATGAGGACTTGAGATGAAATCCTCAGCACTCTGTAAAAGCGGGGTTCTGCAGCATGTCCTATAATCACAGCGGTGGGGGAGGGAGGGAGGGAGGGAGGGAGGGAGGGAGGAGGAGGAGCTTGCTGCTCAGTCAGTTTAACCAAGTCAGTGAGTTCCACATTCAGAGACTCCACCTCAAAAAAAAGTAGAGAATGATTGAGAAATATTCTTGACTTCCCCCTCTAGCCACAGGCATGTGAACATGCACTTGTACATGGATGCACATGTGCATGTACACACACATACCATACACACAGACATCATATACATACACCATACACACACATACACACACATACATAATACACAGACACCATATACACACACCATATACCGCACACACAGACATCATACACAGACAGCATACACACACACACACACCACACACAGACATCATATACATACACCATACACACACACATGCACACACACCATATGACACAACACAAAAACATATATATCATACACAGACACTATACACAGATACCGTACACACCACACACACACACATACATACACACACACACTGTACATACCACATATACATACATCATACACAGACACCATATACACACACCACACACACAGACATGATACACAGACACCATACACACATACCACACACAGACATCATATACATACACCATATACACACATGCACACACACCATATGACACAACACAAAAACATATATATAATACACAGACACCATACACAGATACCATACACATACCACACACACATATACACCGTACATACCACAGACACATACATCATACAGATACCATATATTCATGCATATGCATGCACACACCATACACACACACCACATACACAGATATCATACACAGACACCATACACACAAACGCCACACACATACCATACACACCGTACACACAATATACAGACACACACAGAGACACACACAAGCACACACACTCCCTCAACGAGGGGATTTTGAATGTTCTAACTTTATTCTGCTGCTGTGGTCAAAAAGCAATTTAGGGGCATTAACCACTAGTATGGCTTACACATCCAGGCCACAGTCAATTGTTGAGAGAATTCGGGGTGAGAACTCATAGAAATAAGAGTTTGAAGCAAAAACCACAGAAGACAGTGGCTTGCTGGCTTGCTCACAGGCTTGTGCTTAGCAGCTTATTTGTACAGCACAGGACCATGTGCCTAGGGGATGGTGCCCCCCACGGTGGGCGCGACCCTCCTGCATCAGTTGGCAAAGTCAATCCCCCACAGCCAGGTTAACAGGGCAATCTTACCCAGGAAATTGCTTGATGAGGCTTCTCCTCTCAGATGACTCTAGGCTGTGTCACGTTGGTAATTAAAGCTAACCAGGGCAGTCCCAAGCGCAAAACAAATGACGCATATTTGAAGTGATGGAGATGATGTTTATCCTGATTTTGATGTACATGTATCAAAACATTGCATGGTAAACATACACACTGGTACATGTCAGCTAAAGATAAAAGTTAAAAAGCCCATAAATATGTGGAAGAGAATTCCAAGATGATGTAAAAATAAAAACAGGATCAAAATGAGCTGGATTTAATTGCACAGGTATGTATGTATGGGAGATAATCCTGAAGGAATAGGGTTCTACAGGGGACCTGTGATGGTTTGTAGATGCTTGGTTCAGGGAGTGGCACTATTTGGAGGTATGGCCTTGTTGGAGTAGGTGTGTCACTGTGGGTGTGGGCTTTAATACCCTAGTCCTAGCTGTCTGGAAGTCAGTCTTCTCCTGGCTTCCTTCAGATGAAGATGTAGAACTCTCAGCTTCTCCTGTACCATGCCTGCCTGGATGCTGCCATGTTCTTGCCTTGATGATAATGGACTGAACCTCTGAATCCATAAGTCAGCCCCAATCAAATGTTATCCTTTGTAAGAGTTGCCTTGGTCATAGTGTCTGCTTACAGCAGTAGAACCCTAAGAGAGGACCTAAGGAGTTGTTTAAACTTCCCACACCACTATGAATCAAACAGAGTTTACACAAGAAAGACCCTCCAGACAGACTGTCCAGGAAGAGTACCTCAGACCTGAAGAAGCCTTGTCCTGTAGGCTTGGCCAAGGTGCTTGTCTCTTTGAGATCTCCAGTGAGTTGGCCAACCTCCTCTTCCTGGTGGACAGGGATTATCCATTCCGGATGGGTATGAATTTCTCTTCCAGTCTGGTGTCTTTCGCTGCGGACAGAGATGGTTTGCTTTGATCAGAAACAGTGCTCCTTGCTGAGAGTTCGAAGGTCATCGGGGAGAGCTGCTTGCTGCTCTTTCTTCTCCATCCTGTGGATTTAGAAATTGTTTACAGGTGTTGGGAGAGGGTGGGGCACAGGGAGTGTTGGAGGAAGCCTTCCTTGGGCTGGATGGGGCACCGTTGTCTGGTGTGTGATGCCCCATAGACTCCTGGTCTGGTCCCCTGGACCCCAGATGATGGTGATGTTTTTGAAGATGGCAGAAATTTAGGAAGAGGGACCCAGCTGGAGTAGATGGATCCCCAAGGTAAGTCTATGAGGGTGATACCCAGTCCCCAGTGCTCTCTCTGACACAGCATGCTAAAATCCCCACCCCCCTTTAAGGTGCTCACTCTAGGTAGTAGTCATAGTGAGGAGAACTGACCAGCACAGGCAAGCCGGTTGATATGAGAACATTCACTGGGCTGTGGGAGAAGCTGTTGGCGGAGGTCAGACACCTGGAAAGACAGGAATACAAGCAAATGTTGGGGCTCAAAAATTAATACCCAAACCTGGCATTTGACAAGTGAGAACAGCATACAAAAGTGGCCTATGCCCTTCTCTGACCATCCCTAATCAGACCAAACCTCGACTCTTTCTTATCCTCTCTAACCAGACAGGAAGGGTTTCAAGTGACATCAAGCTCACCTGAAGTTGTCAGGTCCCTCCCCTCCTTCACAACCATCTCGGGCATACAGGCTTCCAATTCCCACTGTACTTTCAAATTTGACCCCCAAGCTGAGTCCCTTTCATATGTTGGAATCATGAAGCCAGTGATAAGATGTTGTGCCTATAGAGCACCTAGGAAAGACTTATTCATTGTGTGTGTGTGAAGAGGGCTGGAGGATAAAGGGGTCTTCTCTGGAAACAGGCAAACATTTTTCTAGGAGTTTAGACACCACCCTCTCTGCTGCTTTTGAGGCTCAAACTGGTCACTGTGGTGGTTGTGACTGACTTGGTGGCATGTGGATAGGAGTACAGTGACATTAGAAGTAGCTTGGGGTCACTGTCAGCCAGCCTGTAGAGAGGGGCCCCAGTCCACAACCACACTTTCCTCAGAAATAAGGTAATCGTGAGCTTGGGGGTCAAAATTTGAAAGCACAACGGGAGTTAGAAGCTTAGATGCCTGAGATGTTGGGAAGGGGTGGAGGGCTGCGGCAACCTCAGCTGAGCTTCCTGTTTGGTGATCCAGGAATCCTACTGGAAAACCTCCCTGTCTGGTTAGAAAAAGAGATGAAAGAGATGGGGTGGGGTCTGATGGGACGGTCAGGGAGAGAGGTGGCACTCCCGAGGGAGACTCGCCCAAGGAGGGATGGTGGGAGTTCCAGAGACATCTGGAAACTGTTATTCTGCACGGTCAGTGACCAAGTGTGGCTGGTGCTGTTCACGCTTCGCTCAGAGCCAAAGTTGGTTGGTGTAGATGAGCGAGCCAGAGCTTTCCAAACCCAGGACGCCCTGTGCCCAGGTGGGCAGCCATTTGCTTTAACTTTAAAGGAAAGTCCCCTTTCATGTCTCTTTAGGTGGGGTTCTTCTTGTCAGTTCTCAGATTCCATAATGATCACTGTCATTATGTCACTTGATTAACAGGAATTTGTTCTCCCAGAGTTCCAGAGACCAGAAGCCTAAGATGGAGGTGTGAACTGGAGGCTCCATCTTGGGGTGGAAGAGGACACCATGCTGGGTAGTTAGCTTCATGTCAACTTGACAAACTAGAGTCATCTGGATGGAGGGCAACTCAACTGAGGAAAAAAAAAAACCTTCATTAGATTTAGCTGTAGGGCATTTTCTTAATTAGCAATCAGTGGGGGAGGGTCCAGCCCATTGTGGGTGGTGCCATCTATGGGTCCCTTGTTCTGTAAGAAAGCAGGCTGAGCAAGCCATGGGGAGCAAGCCAGTAAGCAGCACCCCTCCACGGCCTCCACATCAGCTCCTGCCTCCAGGCTCCTGCCCAGTTTGTTTCTGTCTTGACTTCCTTCAGTGATGAACAATGATGTGGAAGTGTAAGCTGAATTAACCCATTCCTTTCCCAGGTTGTTTTTTGTTGTGGTGTTTCATCACAGCAATAGAAATCCTAACGAAGATAGATACCAATCCCATCTCTCCTCCCGGCTCTGATGTCTGTTACAGTTCTTTTGTGTCCTCTGATTTAGTGAAAGCTCATGCATCTCTGACTATCTTGTTTTCATATCTAATGTGTGTGTATCTATATGTATGATGTTTGTGTGTGGGGGGGTATGTGTATGATGTGTGTATATGGTATGTGTGTGTATATGTGTATAGTGTATGTGTGTGTGCAGTGTGTGTACGGTGTCTGTGTGTTATGTGAGTGTTGTATATGGTATTTATGTGTGTGCTATGAGTATGGTGTCTGTGTATGATGCATGTGTGTTGTGTGTGTTGTGTATGGAGTGTGTGTGTGGTGTGTGTATGGTTTCTGTGTATAGTGTTAATGTGTATGTGTATTGTGTATGGTGTGTGTGTGTTGTGTGTGTGGTGTCTGTGTATGATGTATGTGTATTATGTGAATGTGTTGTCTGTGGTGTGTGTGTGTGGTATGTATATGGTAAGTGTGTGTGTGTGTGTGTGTGTGTATGTGTGTGTGTGTGTACATGGTGTATATGGTGTGAGTGTGTGTTCATGTGAGTGTGGGCATGTTCTTGCTGTGGCACACACGTGAAAGAGAGAGGACAGCTTTGAATTTCAGTCATCTTCCACCTTGCTGACTTCTCCTGACTTTGGTCATCCTCCTGCCTCCACCTCACCACAGGGACGCTGGCATGAGAAGCGGTGAGTCACTGAGGCAGCTTTCCTTGGGTTCTGGGGTCTGAACTCAGGGCGTCATCTCCTTGTGACAGGAGCCTTGGGTACTGAGACCATTCCCGCCTCCTGACCCCCTCTTCTCCGGGCCTTCTCTCTGGACTCCTTCATATCCTGTGGCCTCTGTGCATGTCCATATTTTCCCTTCTGTTAGGATTGGTCCCACTGGATCGGGCCCCCATTTTGACATGCTATGTCTATAAACGCCTTGATTCTGAGGAGGGTCATACTCTGAAGCAATTTCTTCAGCTTTTTAGTTTGTTTTTTCTTTTGTTGGGGGTAGACAAAATCCATGCCAAATAAAGCTCAGAGGAAAGAAAACAGCCCCATGACATTACTTCACAAGGAGCAGGCGAAGCTCTGCGTGGTGAAAGCCGACACCTTCCTGAACACTCCTGGGCGGTAACCACTGGCTCCATCTCCTGTCTCAGAGCCATGCAGAGCCCCTCCCAACCTCCTGGGCTGGATTATTCCCAGGGGAGAGCAACTGCTGGGGGGAAGGGTCAGAGCTGCAGATGGTGAAGCCCCCTGCCTCTGTTTTGTTTTGTTGTTTTGTAAGGTTTTATCCTGTCGTAAGCTCAAGCGAAGTAGGTGTCTCTCTCACATGCTGCCATCTTGCCAAGGGACGTACAGATTTTGCATAGAGTCATAGGGAAACATCCAAAGCAATAATTATAATCACGGCGCCTTCACACTCTCTTCCCTGACATCAAATGGACCGTGACCGATGTGTTTCTGGAGAACATCTCCCCGAGTCTTCCTCGGTGGGGCTCATGTATAATGATGTTTTGTCCCGACTGAATACAGCAGATTGGGTGCGGCGGAGCAGGCCCCAGGGCAGCTCCAAGGTGCCATTACAGGCTGCGGAGGGAGAGACGCCTTGGGAAGGACAGACAGGAACGGAGATGCAGTGGAGGAAGTGAGGTGCCCTTGCAAAGGTGACTGGGGACGTGGCATCCATGTGGAGGCTTAGGTGGAGCACAGGCCTGTCTCCCTGGGCTCACAGGTCTGTGTGTTCACGCATGTGCACATTTCATGTGGAGGTCAGGTGTCAGTTTGTACGTCTTCCCTGGCCAGTCCCCACATCGGGCTTATTTGTTCCTAGAATGTTGCTGGTTTGACCCGCTGGCTGCCTAGTAAGGCTCAGAAATTCAAGCATCTCCATTTACCCTCAGAGATTACATGTGTGACCACACCCAGATTTTTTTTTTAATAAGCTGATTCTGGTGATTGAACTTAGGTCCTCTTGCTTACAGGGCAAATGTTTTACCAACTGAGTGTCCCCACCCCCCAACCTCAGTCCTCCCCCAACCCCTGAATCTCTGGGTGCAGTGAACAGAACAGTGTAGAAGGGCAGTGACTTTAGGGTACAGCATACTGGGGTCTCACTGTAGATCAGACGTCTGTGTTAGATGGAGTCGTGGAGTCTGTCTCAAAGACGGGATTCACGGTAATAACGAGGAAGAGAGAGGACTCTGTTAGGAGTCAATGTTCACACAAAGGTGGCCTAGGTCAGGGGAATTGACCAGCATCAGGACACCGGAATGTTGGGCACAACAACAATGTGTGTGCCACTTCCGGGCCTGAGAACCTAAAGGTCTTTACCGTGTGCGCTGGTTTCTAACCGTGATCGGAGAGGAGGGGCTCACTGTGGCTTGCTGTTTTAAGGGTGTGGTCCCATCACAGTGGAAAGGCAGAGTGAGGGAACGGGAGTCGCTCTTGGCTGCGGCAGAGGGGCAGGAGGCTGTTCACTCACTTGTAGGAGGACAAGGGGACAGAGGTGGGACAGGAAGCAGAGCCAGGCTCTAAGCCTCCATGCTCACTCCTTGCAACCTGCTTCTCCCAGCTCAGCTCCACCTCATAGCTAGAACCTTCCAAAACAGCGCCCTCAGCTGGGGCCCCAGAGTCCAAGCGCAGGGGCCTGTAAGGGACTTTTCGCATTCAACCATAACATCACTCCGTCGTGACTGGTGGGAGAAGCCCTGCTTTGAGATTCTGGAGGCATCTACAACAGCAATAACAACAACAACAACAACAACAACAACACACACACACACACACACACACAAATCACGTTCACAGCTGGTCCCCTCGAGGGTTACAAATAACCTCATGACTTTCTTAAACAAGGCGGCACATTTGAGCCTCAGGTCAGCCCCCCCTCCCCCCATTACTCTTCTACACACACGGATTTCCATGTAAATCAAGGTACCCGGGAGTGAGTGTTCAAAATTAATTGGCACCTTGGTATGTAAAGGGACACGGCCGTATGCTTCGAGCGTGCCCGGCTAATGTCCTGTCGCTGTAAATTAGCACCCAAATTGTTCCAGGAATATTGATGTGCCATGAGTTCTGGAACAGACATCGAGGACTGGCGGTGATTTTTATACAAACAGGTCCTTGGTGGGGAAAGCCGAGACCTCCTTTCTTATTTCCTTCAAATCTCTGGGCAGGTGTGGGAGGGACACATTTCTAGCCTGCAGGTTCCACATGCATGTCAACCCCAGGGCCCGACTCCTGAGGTCCCCGAGCCTTGAGTGTATGCTGATGTCTGGCTCTGCCCTGGCCTGAAAGTATTTATCTCTGGTTTTCAGTGCCCACAGGTAACTTTCAAAACATTGAGCCCATAAAGCGCCTTTATGACAGTATAAAATAAACACATGCTGGAACTTTATCCATCTCATTAATTACCGAGGAACCAAGGAGGTGGGGAGGCAGGTTAGAGTAGCGGCAGCAGAGCAGACATTCGAAGACCAGCGAGAAGAGAAAGAGCCAGGTATGGTGGCGCATGCCTTTAATCCCAGCACTTGGGAGGCAGAGGCAGGCAGATTTCTGAGTTCGAGGCCAGCCTGGTCTAGAGAGTGAGTTCCAGGACAGCCAGGGCTATACCGAGAAACCCTGTCTTGAAGAAGAAGAAGAAGAAGAAGAAGAAGAAGAGGAGGAGGAGGAGGAGGAGGAGGAGGAGGAGGAGGAGGAGGAGGAGGAGGAGGAGGAGAAAGAGAGAGTGTCAGTGCCTTGGGGCTGGAGATGCTCTGTAGAAGTTTACAGAAGTATGTAGCATCACGGTGACTAAGCAAGCTCCGCCCAGCAGACGCTCCTGAGAACCGAAGGGTTCCATGTGTGTGAGGGAGTGTGGGCACCGCTGGCCTGTGCATAGATGAAGCGCTACAATTGGGGGCGCAGGGCTAACAGAGTTCAGGGATTGTCATCTGCAGCTCTGTGCCACAAAGCCAGCACTGACGGATAGGCGCCTTGCAACCACATTCACTCAAAGACCACACAGAACTTTCTCAACCACAGAGAAGATTTCAAGGGTCTGTGAGCCCACCATTCTCCATCTAGAGAACCACGAAGCTCAAAATCAGCTTTGACCCAGTTGGTTCTGTCCTTGGGTGGGCAGAGGATCCTTGCTGGGCATCAGGTAAATGGCTGTGTCTCCGTGGGATGTCAACTCCAAGCTCTGCAGGACTTGGCTGCAGGAACCCTGAGGAAGCTGGGCTGATGGCCAGCCCTGGGCTCCCAGCATCTGCCGTCCTGGCTGATTGGAGCTCCTCTCAGTGTAGAGTGGTTATCTTAGCATCTCCCTTATTTGGGGAGTGTTCACAGACCTGATGTCAGACTCTGTCTGGTGCACTTACACATGTGACTGAGAAACTCGGGCAAGGCTGTTGTCCTCACAAACCCCGCTCCCAGCAGTGGGTCTGGAACCAGCTGAGGCAGAGAAACCCAGGCTGACATAGTGAACGGATTAGTTTTCAGGCCCGAGATGTGTCTGTGCTCTGCTTTGGGGCTCTGAGGAAGGACTCAAGGTGGAGATCAGGTTACTGTTGTTTTTTTATTCCTTGGCTGATAGGCAGGATTGCTTAGCCCCACCTCTCAGCCCCCCACCATACTCTATCCAACAAGAAGCCGAAGGCTCTCATTCGTGTGCTGCTGCCCCACATGTACCAAAGAAGCTGAAGGTGAACTGTGGACGGCTTCCTCTCACAGGTGTCTCCAGGAAGGAGCGACAAGAAACTATCCCCACGGGAAGTAGCTAAGCATGTCACCCGCCTCGGCCCACCAGCCTATGGTGTCCAGTGACTGGTCCATCTGTGATGGAAGATGCTGTCTCGGTCGGGGTTCCTATTCCCACACAAACACCACAACCAAGAAGCAAGTTGGGGAGGAGAGGGTTTATTCAGCTTACACTTCCACACTGCTGTTCATCACCAAAGGAAGTCAGGACTGGAACTCAAGCAGATCAGGAAGCAGGAGCTGATGCAGAGGCCATGGAGGGATGTTCCGTACTGGTTTGCTTCCCCTGGCTTGCTCAGCTTGCTTTCTTATAGAACTCAGGGCTACCAGTCCAGGGATGGCTCCACCCACAAGGGGCCCTCCCCTATTGGTCACTAATTGAGAAAATGTCCCACAGCTGGGTCTCATGGAGACATTTTCTCAAGGGAGACTCCTTTCTCTGTGATAATTCCAGCCTGTGTCAAGTTGACACACAAAACCAGTCACATCTGCTATCAAATGTTGAGAGAAGCTAATCCAGTGAATTACCTGGCTAGTGTAGGAAAGAAGTGAATTCAAGGAAACCCCTGTGGGTAGAGAGATGACCCCACCCCAAGGTAAGGACACCTTTCAGGAAGTCTAAGTGTCTTCCCAGGGACCCACATGTTGAAAAGACAGAATTGACTCCCAAAAGTTGTTTCTTACACATGAACACCCAAATGCATACTCATAACACACACACACACACACACACACACACACACACACACACACACACGCAGAAGGAATGTAGAAAGCCATAGGATTGGAGGAGGGCTGTGAAATTCCATCTTCTGGACCCGCCATGAGCTAACAGAAGCTATGTAACCTGCAGATGGAGCCAGCCGACACTCTGGGCTATTGGCAGTTCATGGCCACTGCAGGAATGCTAGCTGGGTTTTTTGGGGGGTGGGGTGGGGGGGAGAGGTAGCCACTTATAGGGCAGAAATTTATAAATGTGGGCTCCACGTCCCTCCTATGAGGAAGGACAAAGGCCAAGCATGGACGCAGCCCCAGACCACCATAAGCCCGAGGACAGTGACAGGACACTCGGCCGAACAAGGCCCACTAACCCGCCACCTCCCTGACTCGCCTCCCACAGTGGACCGCCCTTAGAGATCTGGAGTTGTCTTAGTTAGGGTTTCAGCTGTGAAGAGAGGCCATGGCCAAGACAGCTCTCACAAAGGGAAACTGTTCATTGGGGCTGACTTAACAGTTCGAGCGGTCCAGTCCGTTATCATCGCGGTGGGAAGCATGGCAGGGTCCAGGCAGACATGGCTGGAGAAGGAGCCGGGGGCTCGACATCTTGATCCAAAGGCAGCTGGGAGGAGGCTGTCCACACTGGCCTCAGCTTGAGTTTAGAAGACCTCAAAGCCCACCCACAGTGACACACTTCCTCCAACAAGGTCATACATCCTAATAGTGCCACGCCTTAAGGGCCACGCATTCAAACACAGGAGTCTATAGGGCCAAACCTATCCAAGCCACCACCGAGTCCTTCCCTCTAGCTCATCTGCCATCCACGCAAAGCCGAGTTCTAAGCCACATCATTGAGAACTGCTCATTCTCTGGGGGCCGTTCCTGTGTTTGTGTGCACGGTGCAAGACAGTGGTGCCTGTTCGTTTCGCCTTCCCTGGCTGGTCTTTTATTATGGGAGCCCAGCCAGTGAGTGGAGGCAGATGGATAGGAGAGAATTCTTTTCTCTCTGACACTGAGGAAGTGCCTTCCGGACGCTGGCATTATTCAACAGCAAACGGACCACCCAAGGGGTGATCGCAATGAGAACACAAGCTCTGAAACAATGTCTCAGGTGAGGAAAGCACCATCTGCAATCGTTTCCTGACTTAATTTCTAAAGCATTGAGGCTCCATGTATCTTAGTTACTCCATGTTGCTGACACAAAACACCTGACAGAAGCGACTTACGTGAGAATGGTTTATTCCAGCCTGTCATTTCTTTCAGAGGGGCTACTGTCCATCATCTCAGAGGCCGTGTGCAGCAGGAGCAGGAGGCTGGGTGGCCATGCTGTGTGGGCTGTCGGGAAAGAACAGAGAGCATGGCTTGGGGCTATAAAACCTGAAAGCTTCCTCCAGTGAGGCCCCACCCCATAAAGGGTCCACACACTTTCCCCAACAGCATCACCAGGTGGGGAGCCAGCGTTCAAACCCAGGACTCACTGGGGGCTTTTCCTCACTCAAGCCACAGGACTATCCGTCTGTGTGTCCGTCCCTCAGTTACGAGCCAGTGCATCTTCAGCTGCCCTGAAACCTGCCTACCTTGCTCCTCAGTAGGGAGCTCCTGCCCTCCCTGCCATGTTCATGACACACACACACACACACACACACATACACACACACACTACACACATACCACATATACACACACCACATACACACACATGCAATGCACACACTCACACACACCACATACACACATATGCAACCACACACACTCCATATACCACACATACACACACATGCAACCACACACACTCCACACACACCACATACACACACATGCAACCACACACACTCCACATACCACACATACATACACATACCATATACACACTACACACACCATATACCACACACATATAACATACATACAACACATACACACAACACATACACACACCCTATACACACCATACACACACCCCACACATACACACACACCATATATATATATATATATATATATATATATATATATACCACACACCCCTGCGCACACACACACCCCACACATACAAACACACATACCAAACCACACACACACCACTCACCACACACACACACACACACACACACACACACACACAAGGTACACACCCTGCTTAGTACCACGGCTTGGTTTTGTCCTGTTCTTGAATGTCCTCTGAATGATTTTAAATCATCCATATGTTTGCTTCAGTAGCTTTTACTAAGCAACATCCGCAAGGTTAGGAAAAGCAAGATTTCAAGATTTCAAAGGGCTGAGTCTGTGCTGATGAGGAGGGCGTGTGTGTGTGTGTGTGTGTGTGTGTAGTAACTCTCATCATGGCAGACAGGAAGGAGAGAGAGAGAGAGAGAGAGAGAGAGAGAGAGAGAGAGAGAGAGAAGGCCACTCCCAAGGACCCACTTCCAGTGACCCACTTCCTTCATGTAATGAGAGCTCTTGTTTATTCCTTCTTACTGGGAATATACCAATCATATTTTATTGCCGATGGACTATCAAGAGATTTTACGTGAAGGCTATTACACGGGAAGCTACTACAAACGCTCCAGTTTATGTCGTTGGGGGAGCGTGAGCATGAAGCTATTTTGAGCATCTGACTAGAGTGGATCTGTTGGGATCAGTCAGCTGCCAGCGCTCACAGCTGTATGGAGACAGGAGTGACCCCAAATGCCAAGTCAGCAAATTCTGAGCGCCTGGCTTGCTTCGGGGGAGATTCAAAGCTGGGTTCCCGCGAGGCTCCAGTCAAATGATGTTAATCAACCACAGCTCAACCGGCAGCTCGTGTGTGCTTTGGCTCAAGGACATCTAGGCCGATTTGCGCCACGCGTTGGTTAACTGAACACGCTGTAACATGTGCCCATGTGACACGTCTGCCTCGTGCTTTCTCTGTTGGGCATCTCGTGACCCGCTCATACTCAGGAGGACTGGGTGGTGTTTCAGCAGGGTTTAGAGAACAAAATGATTGCCTCGGAAGAATTTTTTTATCACCTCTGTAAGAGAGAGAGTGTCAGCTCAGCTTATCCTTTCTAATGGATGTTTGAGGATAAAGTAAATTTCATGCAGACTCTTGCAAACAGTAGAAAATGGGTGACCATACCCATTTCTTTTTCTAAATCAGCATGACTTTCATAGCCAACCTGGGGAAAGCAGTGAGAAATGATGAAAGAGCTTATCCTTTGCGAACCAAGCTGTGGTAGATTTGCTTTCCATGTGCGTGGGGGAGGCGGTCCATGACCGTTCCACTGAGCGACTTTAGTCCACACAGGAAGCACTTAAACATCCCACCTCTGAAATTTGTTATATTTATAGAAATGGAGGAAATTCGTAGCTTTATAGATTCAGAAAAGGTGTTTAACAAGCTGGAAATCGTTCCAGAAGCTTCTTGGTAAGACTAGGCACTGAACAATGCTTTCCAGACCTGGCGATTACAACCTCTGGGAAACAGTCTTAGAGTTGAAACAGGTGTGGGTGGGTGGAGGTAGGGTGGGGTGAGGAGGGGTAAGGCAGGGTGGGGTGGGGTGCAGTGGCGAGTGAGGTGGTGATGGTGTGGAATGGGTTGGTGGTGAATGGTGTAGGGTGGGGGTGCAGTGGGGTGGAGTGGTGGTGGGTGATTGGGAAGAGGTGTTTGGGTGGGTGTGTGGGGTGGGATGTTACTGCCTTTCCCTAGTGTAGGTTGGGATAGAAGCTCCCACTTTCCCTGGATGTTACTGGATAGTTTCTGAAAGGAATTACAACTTTAAACAATTCCTCCGGCCCTGCCAGCTTTTGCTTCAGTGTTTGGAAACTTTGTTGCTAAGCATGTATACATTTGAAAGTGTCCACTTTTTTCTCAGTAAAGCGCCCCCCTTATCATTACATAATGCCTGTGTTTCTGGGTGGTTTTTGTTTTTTGTGGTTTTTTTGTTTGTTTGTTTGTTTTGTTTTGTTTTGTTTTTTAATTCTAGATATTTCCATGCCTGTTACTGACACGGCCCCCCCCGGAGTTCTTTCGATTGTTGTCTACATAGCACATAATTTTCTATCATTTTAGTTGTTTCTTTATTATTTTATTACGACTTTATAGGGGTATAATTCACATGCCATAAAATCCGCCCATTTAAAGTGAACAATCCGATGGTTTTCAATATAGTTGCAGAATTATGCCGTGATTGCCACTATCAATTTTATGGCAATTTCATGACCACAGAAGTGACCCGGGAGCACAGAGCACCCCCCCTCCCCACATGGGCCTCATCCAGCCCTGTTGTAGCAAGCGATCTGCTTCGGGCCTGACAGGAACATCACCATCATAAAGCAGAGCCACTCTGGAGACCCACAGAAGACCTCAGGCTGCGCAGGCCGCAGAGATGAAAGAAACAGTTCTGGGTGATGGGGAGGATCATGTGGACGTTGAGGACACTGTTAACATCCTCCTGTAGAGGAGAGGGAGGGTCAGCGGATGCTCATCTGAGATCCCATGATCCCCACCTTGCCCTCCAGAAGCCCTTAGTCAGGGCGCCAGAGCCACAGGCGTGGAAGGGTGGGTGGGAGCAGAGGCTGCAGATGTATCGATTTTCTGTGCTGCCATCCATGAGGCCCGTGAGGGAGAGGGATTCTTGATTTATTTCTCCAGTTTTTAAAAGTTTGAATTACGTCTGTGCACGTCCATCTGTGTTTCTGTGAGTGGAAGTGCCCGGGGAGGCCACAGGAGGCCCCAGTGGCCCCGGGACTGGAGTCACGAGGCAAACGTGTGCTGCAGGGGTGGGTGCTGGAACCTAACTGGGGCCCTTTGCAAGAGCAGCGAGTGATTGGTAACCGCCACGCCATCTTTGTCTCTCCGACAAGAGGGAACCTCATCTGGGGAAATGCTCCCAAAAGCTTGGCTTTTGGGCATGTCTGTAGGGTATGGGTTTTTTGTTTTGTTTTGTTTTGTTTTTACTGATAATCCATGTGGGAGGAGCCAGCCCCTAGGCAGGTGGCCTGGGCGGATGAGAGCAGGCTGAGCACGCCAAGAGAAGCCAGGCAGCACGCAGCGCTCCTCCACGGCCGCTGTTTACAGAGGACACATCTCTGTCTCTGTCTCTTCCGGTCTTCCCGCTCTTAGCCCTGTGAGCAATGCGCATTTTCGCACGAACATGCACTTTAATTTCTTGAGTATGTTTGTCTGTGTTGAGTCCCTGGGCCGTGCGGCGCCTGCTGCGACATTTTCCAAAGTCTCCAGGCCATTTCCCTTCCCCAGTCCTGAATGTGACCTCCGATGTCTCGCCAATGTCTCTCTGGCGCTCACTCTACCCAGCCTGGGGGAAGTGTCTCCTTGAGCGCTTTCCTGAGAACTATTGATGCAGAATGCTTTTCTCGCCAACTTCTTATAGACTTTCTTTGAGAAATGCCTGTTGTTCCTTCGTCCATTTGGAGAATCAGGCTAAGGAGTAGTCTTTTTCCTAATCTGTGAATTATTTGCATGAACTCACCTGTCAAAGAAAAAAACCGTGTATTTTTTCCATCGATAAGGAATGGCTTTATTAATCTCGCAGTGGGAAGGAGTGGGCTATGTGCTGGGAGACATGCTGGGGGCAGGGGGGGGGCAACATCCGAGTGCACCTCCAGAAGAAAGCGCCATTCTGTGGGAAAGGGATCAAACAGGAGAGAGGATTCCAGGCATCTGCAACCAGGCACACCATGCCGGATTCCGGGCATGCACCACCAGTCATGCCATTGGCCATGCACCAGCAGACACGCCCTGGGGGATTCTGGGCATGCGTGTTCTGACCCGCCATTGAGCATGCGCCTTCCGACCCGCCATTGAGCATGCGCCTTCCGACCCACCATTGAACATGCGCCATGAGACACGCCCTGCTGGACTGGGGGCTGAGATTGACGTATTTTATTTTGTGATTCTAGATTCTCAGGATAGTTTTCTTGTGGGATAAGAAGGAATCTTGTTTCAGATTTCTGTGGAGAAGAGAAAGCTAGCTAATTCATGGTTGGGAGCACATGTCTACGTCAGACACGTGATGGCTAATATTAAGGCTCAGTTTTGTGGCATCTTGAGTCGCCAAGAAGACAAATCTCTCAGGTGTCTAGATTAGGTTAACTGAGGTGCAAAGATAAATTAGAAAGCCAGGATTGGTACCAGAGCTGCTTCTCCACCCTCCACACACGTGCAGAGGTACATACATGAACACATGTACACACGTATCAATCATGCATGCTGTATGAGTGCTGGCTTTTGATCTTGCCTGAGACAGACTTCCTTGCTGTCTGTATCTGTGTCAGGAGAGCTGACCTAAGCTTGCAGAGATGCCCTGTCTCACGTTCCATTTCACCACAGGAATGCTGGGATTGCAGACACACACTCTTCCTTGACGTAGATAGTAGGATCCAAATTCAGGTCCTTACACTTGTTTGACAAAGTGCTTCATACTGAGGTATCTCTCTAGACTGGACTTCCCATTCTGTTTCATTGATCTGTTTGGCCATTGTTATTAACACACTACATCATCGATTAGCTTAAGCGTTTTATCATCTTTCTAATAAGGAAATCAGACTCTCCCAACCCTACTTTGGCTACTCTGGGTAGCCAAATATGTACTCCTGAATTTTCATATGAATTTGCAGATCAAATTGTCAGTCCTGGGCGTGGGGAGGGCGGTCCTCTGGTCAGCTCAGGGTCCCTGCGCTGGCCAGTGAGCTTTCTCTCTTCCACACAGCCCCACATCGTGCAGCCATCACCTGCGTGTTTGAACTTGCAGCCTGCAGAAGCACGCGCCGTGCAGACCCCCTTTCAAGTGTCTAGCCCCAGGTATTTCATGACAGTAGCAGAAAAATGGGCTAACCCAGAGCACTTCGATGGAGGAGATACTGTCTTCCGACCGGCAGACCGGCACGCACGAGCGCACGCGTGCACGCCTTGCTATTCATGTAGAACCTTGACTTCTCTCAGGGAATGCTGACGTCCCTGAGAGGACACGTTTTTCATTTCATTTCATGAAGCTACTCTAAGGCATTTCCTTCTGTTTGATGTTACTGTAAGTGAAATTGTTTTCTTAATTTAAGTTTTGATGTTTTAATTGCTACTATATAAAATGCCATTGATCTCTACATATTGTTTTTTTTTCAATGTCCCAAAGCATTTCCAAACTGATTTATTAGTTCTAATAAATTTCCAAGTGTAGGCCTTAGGGCCAGGCTGGGCACCAGGATCATATCTTCTGTAAATAGAGAAATTTCATTTCTTCTTGTTTTAGTCTGATTGTCTGTTCCTCCCTTCTCTCCCTCCCTATTTCCCTTCATTTTCCCCCTTCCCTTTTCTCCTTCCCTCTCCTTCCCTCCCTTCCTCTCCCCTACCTCTTCCCTTTCTTTCCCCCACCATCCCTCCCTTTCTTCCCCTCCCTCCCCTCCTCTTCCTCCTCTTCCTTTCTTCTCCTTTGACCCAGTTGTCATGAAATGAAGCTGTTCCTACAATAGAAACACAAAAATTGCATTCTTATAGTGGTGGTCTGAATATGCTTGGCCCAGGGAGTGGCACTATTAGGAGATGTGGCCTTGTTGGAGTGGGTGTGGCCTTGTTGGAGGAAGTGTGTCACTATGGGCATGGGCAATGAGACCCTCCTCCTAACCACGTGGGAGCCAGTCTTCTCCTAGCAGCCTGCAGATGAAGATGTAGAACTCTCAGCTCCTCCTGCACCACACCTGCCTGGATGCTGCCATGTTCCCACCTTGATGATAATGGACTGAACCTCTGACCCTGTAAACCAGCCCCAATTGGATGTTGTCCTTACACAGAGTTGCCTTGGTCACGGTGTCTGCTCACATCAGTAAGACCCTAACTGAGACACTTGCCTAGCTCCTCAGGGCATGGAAACAGTGTCACCAACAAGTGAGCTTTTAACACAAATACTTGGTAACTGTTCCATTCTCTTTAGCTTTTTGTTGTGGGGTTTCATTTCTTTTCTTTTAATGAATTAATTAATTGCATCACAAATGTTGCCCCACCCTGTTCCCCTCACAGATTTCCTCCCCCCAGTCCATTCCCCTTTGCCTCTGAGAGGGTAGTCCTCTCACCCCCGGTATTCCCCAACCCTGGTGCATCAAGTCTTTGCAGGATTAGGCACATCTGGTCCCACTGTTACCAGACAAGGCTACATATGTGCCAGGGGCCTTGGACCAGCCCATGTATGCTCTTTGGTTGGTGGCTCAATCTCTGGAAGCACCTAGGAGTTAAATTAGTCGACACTACTGATCTTCATGTGAGGACACCATCTCCTGAGGGCCTTCAATCCTTCCACTAACTCTTCCATAGGGGTCTCCAACCTCCACCCAATGGTTGTCTATGGGTGTGTGCATCTGTCTTCGTCAGCTGCTGGGTAGAGCCTCTCAGAGGGCAGCTATGCTAGGTTCCTGTCTGTAAGCATAACATGGCATCACTAACCCAGGGATGGGTGCAGGCTCATGGGATGGGTTTCAAAATGGGCCAGTCACTGGTCAGACATTCCCTCAGTCTCTGCTCCATCTTTGTCCCTGTGTTTCTTTTAGACAGGACCAATTTTGGGTCAACGTTTTGTAGGTGGGTTGGTGTCCCAGTCCCTCCACTGGGGGTCCTGCCTGGCTACTCTGTGTGGTATCCTCAGGTTCCACGTCCCCACTGTTGGGCATTGCTGCTGAGGTCACCCACATTGACTCCTGGGAGCCTCCTCCATCCCAGGTCTCTGGGACTTCCTAGAGGGTCCCCCAACCCCCCCAGCAGCATTCCTATTCACTCTTCTGGCCTTCTGGGACTCTCTGCTGACTCTCCTTGTACCTGATCCCGCCTTCTTGCCCTCCCCTCTCCCTCCCTCTGCCTCCCATGGCTATTCTGTTCCCTTTGTGTGATTCAGGCAGCCTCCCTTGCACCTTCCTTCTTGTTGAACTTCTTTGGGTCTGTGGGATGTATCATGAGTATTCTGAACTTTTTGGCTAATATCTACATATCAGTGAGTACATACCATAAATGTCCTTTTGGGTCAGGGTTATCTCACTCAGGATTATATTTTCTAGATCCATCCTTTTGCCTGAGAAACTCATGATGTCCTTGCTTCTAATAGCTGAATAGTGTTCCTTTGTGTAAATGTACCACATTTTCTGGATCCATTCTTCGGTTGAGAGACATCTGGGCTGCTTCCAGTTTCTGGATATTATGAGTAAGGCTGCTATGAACATAGTGGAACATGTGTCCTTGTGGTATGGTGGAGCATATTTTGGGTCTATGCCCAGAAGTTGTATAGCAGGGTCTTCAGGTAGAACTATTTCCAATTTTCTGAGAACTGCCAGCCTGGTTTCCAGAGTGATTGTACCAGATTGTAATCCTATCAGCAATGGAGGAGTGTTCCTCTTTCTCCACATCCTCACCAGCACCTACTGTCACCTGAGTTTTTGATCTTAGTCATTCTAACTGCTGTAAAGTGGAATCTCAGAGTTGTTTTGATTTGCCTTTCCCTGATGACCAAGGACGTGAAACATTTCTTTAAATGTTGGCCATTCAAGATTTCTCTGTTAAAAATTCTGTTTAGGTCTGTACTACATTTTTTGATTGGTCATTTGGTCTTTTGGAGTCTGACTCCTTGAATACTTTATATTTTGGACATCAGTGTTCTGTTGGCTTGGTGAAGATCCTTTCCCATACTATAGGCTGACATTTTTTCCTATTGGCAGTGCCCTTTGCCTTACAGAAGCTTTTCAGTTTCATGAGGTCCTATTTATTAATTCGTGACCATAATGCCTGAGCCATTGGTGTTCTGTTCAGGAGATTTTCCCCTGTGCCAGTGCATTCAAGGCTGTTCCCCACTTTCTCTTCGATGAGACTCAGTGTGCCTGGTTTTATGTTGAGGTCTTTGTCCACGTGGGCTTGAGTTTTGTGCAGGGTGATGAGTATGAATCTATTTGCTTATGTTTACATGCAGACATCCAGCTAGACCAGCACCATTTGTTGAAGATGCTCTCCCTGTTCCATTGTATTGTTTTGGCTTCTTTGCCAAAAGTAAAGTGTCCGTAGTTGTGTGGATTTGTCTCTGGGTCTTTGATTAGATTCCACTGATCCTCCTGTCTGTTTCTGTACTAATACCACACAGTTTTCATTACTATCGCTCTGTAGTACAGCTTTAGTTCAGGGATGGTGATACCTCCAGAAGTTCTTTTACTGTTCAGGATCATTTGGGCTATCCTCCATTTTTGTTTTGTCTTGTTCTTCCACATGGAGTTGAGAATTGTTCTTTCAAGATCTGTGAAGAACGGTGCTGGAATTTTCATGGGGATTGCATTGAATCTGTACATTACTTTTGGTAAGATGGTCATATTCACTGTTAATCCTATCAATCCATGAGCAAGGGATATCATTCCATCTTCTGATATCTTCCTCAATTTCTTTCTTCAGGGACATGACATTCTTGACATACAGGCCTTTCACTTGCTTGGTTAGAGCTATGTCAAGGTTTTGTTTGTGGCTATTGTGAAGGGTGCTGTTTCCCTGACGTATTTCTCAGCCCATTCATGGCTTGTGTAGTGGAGGGCTACTGATGTCTTTGCATTGATTTTGTATCCAGTCGCCTTGCTGAAGGTATTTACATTTTTTTTAATTGTGGAAAGGTATTGAGTTTTGATCAATGGCTTTTTGTGTCTGTCAGTGTTGTGTGGCTTAAGCCACTTGGTTTATCGATACAGAGTATGATACCAAGTATTACACTAACCGGCTCTGGGGGATGTTCAGACAATCTTCCTTTTCTGTGATAGCCACGTAGGTGGGAGCTCCTAATTATTCTGAATCCCCTTCCCGCCTCTCCCCCCCTCCCTCCCTCTCCTTCTCTTTTCACTTTTCATCTTCCTCATCTTCTCTCTTCCTCCTTCTCTACCCCTCCCCCACTCTTCTGCTCCCCCGTCCTCTGTCTCTGCTCCTCCTCTTTATCCTCCTTTCTCTTCTCATCTTCTCTTCTCCTGCACCTTCTTTCTATAGCCTGGCAGATCAAACCCCAAGCCTCCCACAAGGCTGGCAAGTGCCCCAGTCCTGAGCTGTACCCCCAGTCCCGGATTATTTTGTTGATACAACATCAATTAGGTCAGCAAATATACTTGGTATGGTTTCTATAGTTTCAATCCCTTTAAATGGAAGTGATGGTGGTCCATCCTGGGAAATGGTCAGGGTGCTTTTGAGAAAGATATATACTCCGAAGCTGATGCTGGTGGGGTTCTGGGGTGTCAGTAGGTCTACACTGCAGCTGTTGGGTAGGGGTTCTGGGGTGTCAGTAGGCCTAACAGGTATATTGTGTTCAAGTCTTAATGTTCTCTTGATTACCTTCTGCTATCTGCTGCCCCCCTTGTTACAAGTGGGGTGTGGAGAGCACCCACTCCTTCAGTCAAGCGCCCTAGGTCTCCTCTCAGTTCTGCCTATGCTGCATTTGCATATTCTGCAGGTCAGTTATGAGGTGCATATGTGTTTATAACTGTTACGTCTTTCAGAGGGGTTCATCCTCTTATCAGTATCAAATGTTCCTCTTTTTATCTGGCCCCTTTCTATCTGCAGGTCTATCTGGAGTCAGCAAACCTGCTGGGGTTTCTGCCTGGCTAACAAATACTGCCTAACACTGCCTGGCTAACACTGCCTGATTAACACTGCCTATCTATCACTGCCTGGCTATCACTGCTTGATTAACACTGCCTGGCTAACACTGGCTATCACTGCCTGGCTATCACTGGCTAACACTGCCTGGCTAACACTGGCTAACACTGGCTGGCTATCACTGCCTGGCTAACACTGGCTATCACTGCCTGGCTAACACTGGCTATCACTGCCTGGCTATCACTGGCTAACACTGCCTGGCTATCACTGGCTATCACTGCCTGGCTATCACTGCCTGGCTATCACTGCTTGATTAACACTGCCTGGCTAACACTGGCTATCACTGCTTGATTAACACTGCCTGGCTAACACTGGCTATCACTGCCTAGCTATCACTGCCTGGCTATCACTGCCTGATTAACACTGCCTGGCTATCACTGCCTGGCTAACACTGGCTATCACTGCCTAGCTATCACTGCCTGGCTAACACTGGCTATCACTGCCTGGCTAACACTGGCTATCACTGCCTGGCTATCACTGGCTAACACTGCCTGGCTATCACTGGCTATCACTGCCTGGCTATCACTGCCTAGCTATCACTGCCTGGCTATCACTGCCTGATTAACACTGCCTGGTTATCACTGCCTGGCTAACACTGGCTATCACTGCTTGATTAACACTGCCTGGCTAACACTGGCTATCACTGCCTAGCTATCACTGCCTGGCTATCACTGCCTGATTAACACTGCCTGGCTATCACTGCCTGGCTAACACTGGCTATCACTGCCTAGCTATCACTGCCTGGCTAACACTGGCTATCACTGCCTGGCTAACACTGGCTATCACTGCCTGGCTATCACTGGCTAACACTGCCTGGCTATCACTGGCTATCACTGCCTGGCTATCACTGCCTAGCTATCACTGCCTGGCTATCACTGCCTGATTAACACTGCCTAGCTATCACTGCCTGGCTAACACTGGCTATCACTGCCTAGCTATCACTGCCTGGCTAACACTGGCTATCACTGCCTGGCTAACACTGGCTATCACTGCCTGGCTATCACTGGCTAACACTGCCTGGCTATCACTGGCTATCACTGCCTGGCTATCACTGCCTAGCTATCACTGCCTGGCTATCACTGCTTGATTAACACTGCCTGGCTAACACTGGCTATCACTGCTTGATTAACACTGCCTAGCTATCACTGCCTAGCTATCACTGCCTGGCTATCACTGCCTGGCTATCACTGCCTGGCTATCACTGCCTGATTAACACTGCCTGGTTATCACTGCCTGGCTAACACTGGCTATCACTGCTTGATTAACACTGCCTGGCTAACACTGGCTATCACTGCCTAGCTATCACTGCCTGGCTATCACTGCCTGGCTATCACTGCCTGATTAACACTGCCTGGCTATCACTGCCTGGCTAACACTGGCTATCACTGCCTGGCTATCACTGCCTGGCTAACACTGGCTATCACTGCCTGGCTAACACTGGCTAACACTGCCTGGCTATCACTGGCTATCACTGCCTGGCTATCACTGCCTAGCTATCACTGCCTGGCTATCACTGCTTGATTAACACTGCCTGGCTAACACTGGCTATCACTACTTGATTAACACTGCCTGGCTAACACTGGCTATCACTGCCTAGCTATCACTGCCTGGCTATCACTGCCTGGCTATCACTGCCTGATTAACACTGCCTGGTTATCACTGCCTGGCTAACACTGGCTATCACTGCTTGATTAACACTGCCTGGCTAACACTGGCTATCACTGCCTAGCTATCACTGCCTGGCTATCACTGCCTGGCTATCACTGCCTGATTAACACTGCCTGGCTATCACTGCCTGGCTAACACTGGCTATCACTGCCTGGCTATCGCTGGCTAACACTGCCTGGCTATCACTGCCTAGCTATCTCTGCCTGGCTATCACTGCCTCGCTAACAAACACTGCCTGGCTAACATATACCCATTCCTACCCTTTTACTTATATGCTGTTTTGATTGCAGTTTGAGTCTTACTCAGAGAAGAGCAGTTGATGGTGTTTTCATCCCAATGGATAGTCACTGTCTTGGATTCAGCTGGCCTGTACATAACAACGTTGGTATAGTTGGTACCACAGACGGTCTGCCTGCCCTGTACACTGTATTCCCTGCCTCGCCCTGCAACCTGTTCTTCATGGAGTTACCGCCGCTCATTTGAATTAAGTAAACCTTTTCCAGTGTAATATTTCATTTCCTTCACCCACCTCTATGTTTTGCAAGGTGTATTTAGTATTAACTCGGGAATTTATCATCTACATTTCAACTTATCAATTTTTTCCTCATTCTTATGCGTTCCCCACGGTTTCCGTACAGTGCATTTGGCTGTATTCACGCTCTCCCTCAGCCCCACCCCCTCCTTTACCCGTCCACTTTGCGTGCCCCCTTTTAAGACCCGTGAAGCCCACTTTATGCTGTTCAGATGTTCTTGGGTGTGTGGCCTCGCACGGGAGTGTGGCTGGCTCAATCAGAAGCCACTGCTGCTACCACTTGCCAATAGCTCAGATGGGGAGGGGGCTTTGTCTTCCTCCCCTCTCTGTGGACCGTACTTGATCTAGCCTGGACTGCACATTCAGGTCTTGTGCGTATTGCCACCATTACTCTGAGTTCAGATGGGCAGCTTCTCTGCAGGGCCCAGAAAACAGCTTCCTTGTCTCTGATCCGCTACCTTTGACTCTACTACCCCCTCTTCTGCCATGATCCCTAGGCCATGGGAGGAGAGGCCAGTACATACTTGACTATGTACTAAATCCAGGGAATGTTCTGAGGCAGGACTTTTACTCTGTACAGCCCCCTATTGCCTTTCTTCTTCTTTAGTATTAGTTTATCTGCATGTCTCAAACCCAGTAGCATATTACCGTAATTATTTCTTTGTAGAACTTTACACCCACTACAGAAGCCATGAGGAGAGAAGACGAGATTGATGCCGTTTGCTGTGTTAGCCTTTCTTCTCTATCATCGCCTGATCTCTTCACGTTAACTTCGGATTAAATTCACCATTTTCCTTTTCCAGTACAAATTTGTTCCCGCCCACATCCTTTGTGAAGTTTTGTCAGATGCGCGTCTTCGATTTATAAGTCAAACGTACAATTATGTGTATGTTGCTTTGGAAATCGGTTAAAAAGAAGAAAAGAGGCGAAACATTCACTTATACAATTTTTGAGGTTACTTAATTACATTATTGGTGCTGTGAATTCTTGCTAATGGATTCGAATGGCCGAATACCGCTACTTGCTTTCAACTTAGAAACTTCCCATAATATGTTTGATATGGTGGGCATGCTTTACAATAAATTCTCGGGGTGTCTCATGTCTAAGAACAGAGTCATTTTCTCCTCTGTTTTTAACTGGTGGCTTTTCTGGGGTTGTAGGTTTTAGTGAAATATTAGCTCAACCTTCAACATTTTGAATATGCCACCCCAGTGCCTTGTGGCTGTGTGGCTTCTAAGGAGAAATCAGCTTTCAGTCTTGCTGAGGGTGAGTTGTGGGGGCGGGGGAGAAGCAGGGGCAGGGTGTAGTAGGGTGTGGATGCTCTTGTGGTCCAGTGGAACTGTTTGGGAAGGATTAGGAGGCATGGCCTTGCTGGAGAAGGCGTGTCTCTGGCAGCTGTTTCTAATTACATGCCTTTGCTCGGCCCTCATGGGTTTGAATCCTCTGAAACTGGAAGCCCAATTAAATACTTTCGTTTATAATTTGCATCAATCGTGGTGTTTTGTCACAAGAGAAATCTAACTATGACCGTTACCTTTCTTAGGGTAAACTTATAGATTCCTAATGAGCATCTACACCACCCCTTCCTGCCCCCCAACTCTTTCTGTGTGTCCCCGAGTCCATTAATAATAATAATGGTTATTATTTAATAACCATTGTTAGATATGTGAACACATATGCATATACAATCTACTGAGTGTGTTTAGAATCATAGATAGATACATAGATACATAGATAGGTACATAGATAAATAGATACATACATACATAATAGACACATAGATACATAGATATACAGATACATAGATAGGCGATAGATAGGTAGATAGATACATAGATACATAGATACATACATAGATACATAGATACATACATAGATACATAGATACATAGATATACAGATACATAGATAGGCGATAGATAGGTAGATAGATACATAGATACATACATAGATACATAGAAAGATACTTACATAGATACATAAATGCATACATAGATACATAGATAGATGGATAGATACATACATACATACATACATACATACACAGATACATACATAGATAAAAGATAGATAGATAGATAGATAGATAGATAGATAGATAGATGGAAGATAGCCAGCCAGCCAGATAGATACATAGATTGGATGGCCTTTGAGAGCACTTATCCTTGGGCAGTGCTGATCCTCTCCCTCTCCCTCCCTCTCCCTCTCCCTCTCCCTCTCCCTCTCCCTCTCCCTCTCCCTCTCCCTCTCCCTCTCCCTCTCCCTCTCTCCCTCTCCCTCTCCCTCTCCCTCTCCCTCTCCCCCCCCTCCCTCTCCCTCTCCCTCTCCCCACTCCCCCTCCCCTCCACCCCCCTCTCCCTCCCCCTCCACCCCCTCCCCCCTCTCTCCCTCTCCCTCTCCCTCTCTCTCTCTGTCTAACTCTTGGCCACCAGTAGCTCTTCAACTCTGGGTGGGGCCAAGTGGAATTCCCCTTGTCCTCCTTGGTGTATCAGCTGGTATTCTCACTCCCATCTTGTTCAGGGTAGCCATGTTGTAGAGATCTCTCGAGTGTCTGCTTCCTTTCTGCATTCCAAGGACACTCCCTAGCAGCAGGGGTGTGGTCCTCTGGCTCTTACAATTTCCACACCTTGTTATGAAGTGTTCCTTGAGACCAAGGTATGGAGGTTGCATTGCGGTCTCTCAGCAGGGCGGGGTACCTCACCCACGCTGCCTGCATTCTGATTGGTTGTGGATCTCTGAGATCTGCTGCCGCACAAAGCAGCTCTGTGAGAGTGTAGAGAGTGTAGGATGTTCTTGGAGCCCATTCCCCTGACCGCCACAGGGTTCTGGTTGTTCCCAGGGTCCTGAAGAGTTAACCCCGAAGTCTGCAGCATCTCTTTGCTTTTCTGGAGCCCTGGTACACATTTCCTAATTTGCTGGGGTTTTTTTTTCTGACATCTCACTACTGAACGCCTATTGCCTTATATTTTTTTCCTCTGTTTTATATTCTCCCCTAGTTTATTGATCCTGGCCTGTTTCTTTATGATCCCCCTTTTGCTCTACTATTTTTGGATTTGATTTAATCTCTCTTTTTATCTTTAGATGGAAATTTAGGTCTTTGGCTTGTTAACGTTCCTCCTTCTCTGACGCTCAGATCTTGCAGCAGAATCTCTCCTCGTCGTGGTTTCCCGCAGCCCCGACTCCTCATATCATTCGTTATCAGCTAACGAGCCAAGGTTCAGGGGGGTGGAGGGAGGAGTCATAAAAGACTTGATTAACCCCAAATAACAGGAGAAAGGAGAAAACGGGAACATAAAACACCTGAGTGAAGTCGAAAATAAAGAAGAAGATGACAGATATAAACCCAGCGTGCAGACCGGCCCAGGGCTTCAAGAACGTGAGAACTGAGGTTGTCAGACTGGGACAGACTGTCCTTCTGAAAACACCCATGGGGGCGAGGTCAGGGTGGCAGTTCTCACATTGCACACAGTCTGCCATGAGGAAATGGCACAAGTTGGCCAGGAAGTCATCACGGTCTTCAGAGTGTGTGTCCCCTGAGGACACAGATCCCAGAGGGACAGCTCAGCCCTACAATCCTTCTAGAAAGGAAGAAGAGCAATTGCTGATCGTGGTGTGTAGGGAGGTTGACACTCACTACATAACACAGGTAATAAAATGAATATTCTCTCTCTCTCTCTCTCTCTCTCTCTCTCTCTCTCTCCCTTGAAAACCAAGGAGACACAGGTGGAGTAGCTCTGCAGATGCAGCGGACCCCAGATGCCACCAGGAGAAACAGCGGACAGGACCACTTATCCATAAACAGGCCTCAGATCATCAATATTGCTTGTCAACTTGATGGGAGTTAGGGTCCCGTGGAAACAGCCTCCCGGCCTGCCTGTGGGGGAGTGTTTAGATTGGTGACAAGATACCTGTTAAACATGGGTGACACCGTCTCACGCACGGGAGTCCTGGACCAAATGGAAAGCCGGATGGGGGCGGGGAACCAGTGTCTACTGCTCTGCTTCCTGACTGCAGATGCGACAGGACCTCATGCAGAAGTCGTGTCTTCCTATGATGGGGGAATGTACGCTCAATCTGGGAGCTAAATAAACCCACCCACCCTTCCTTCTTTCCTCCCTCCCTCCCTTCCTTCCTTGTTGGGCCCTATTCGGTCAGACACTGAGGCCTAGTGAGGGAGCCTGAGTCTTTGCTGGAGTGTAGAGACCTGTCTCACTCACTTCTGTACTAGAGTGACTCAGTACGACCTGCTTAGGCCCACCTTTGCCTACCTAACACTGATATGGAATAACTTTGTTGACTCTGTCAGTCACCCCATACCCTCTCTCCCCCTCCCCCTCCCCCTCCCCCTCCCCCTAGGTCATCTCACCTCAGCAATAAACCCCACCTCCTCTCTCAGCCCTTTATAAACAAAAGACTGATACAGTGAAACAGTTCCTGCTTTGACAGACTCCTGGCTGGGCTCTGCTCCTGCGGTTATTCTCCAGACAGCAGGAGATTCCAGTCACTACACTCACCATCCTGCTTCAGCCCTGGAGAGACTGGGCTGGACCAGGCTCTCTCCTCTTCCTAGACCTGCCAGCAGAGAGCCGGCACTTCCTTCCTTCCTGCATAGTTCACTGAATTCATGATTAGATCTGGAGTGGGTGGCTTTTATTAGACTTCCATCCCTCCCTCCTTCCTCCAGCTGCCTTTGCTGGGTGTTTTGTCCTAGTAGAAATGTAGCTAACATATTCAAAGCCTTCACGGGATTAGAACCATCCCTACTGCAGCGGAATCCAGCGAGGGTAAGTAGAGAAAACTTCACTGCTACCTGGAACTCAGCATCCGACCTCACACTCTGATCTGGGTGACAGAACACACTCTTCTACAACCTCCGTCAGCCCAGGCTTGCCCCGGTCCCGACGACGTCCTGCGCTCTCCCTCTGCCGTGTCTTAACATTTCTCTTGATAGAGTCGATGGCCTTGACCCTTCCTCCGAAGCAGCCTGCCCTCCCCAGCGCTTACCCAGCAAGCCTCGACGGCAGCCCGCCTCTTACAGAGTCTAAGAAGACCTGGTTCTCCGTCTCCACCAAGAGCCATGTGTTTGACTCTTCAGAGAGCACACATGTGTTTGAATGCTCTCTCGCTCTGATGAAGCCTCACCTCAGAGCTGCTCAGAGACCCTTGACTTCCAAAGGATGGCTTCTTAGAAGTCCAAACTCAATTTCAATTACTCCATCTACTGTCCCACTCGACAAGTTCTCTGGCGGCCGCACACTTACATGAAAGCTGGTTTAATTGCCAGTAAATAGTGGAATAATCTTTTGAAACAATGTAGCAAACATAATTAATTGAAATAATCTCCATGTGTTTCATGTGGTAATAACCACTTATGGGAGATTAACACCCAGAAAGAGACACACAGAGGAGTGGCGGTGGAGGCGGGGCAGCCTCCTGTCAATCCTCCCCGATTCTCCTTGACAGTCATTACATTTATTTAGTTAGTTGCTTCCTTGTGTCCTGTGTTGAGCCGAATGAATAATGATTTAGCACCTAACAAATTGTCGGTGGGTCAGAATAATCGGCAGTTAACTTATTAGCTTGAAGCTTTGCATTGAATTCGGGAAACAAGGAACTGGAAGCATAGGGAGTAATACCCATGAGGGGAAGATCGATCCCACAGCAGTCGGGAAAGATGTTAGTTCCCAGAATTCTCAGACATGTCTGGGTACCCTGTTCAATAGACAGTGGATTCATGAATAGACCTGGAGTTGGTGGCTGTCTCAGTCAGGGTTTCTATTCCTGCACAAACATCATGACCAAGAAGCAAGGTGGGGAGGAAAGGGTTTGTTCAGCTTACACTTCCACATGGCTGTTCATCACCAAAGGAAGTCAGGACTGGAACTCAAGCAGGTCAGGAAGCAGGAGCTGATGCAGAGGCCATGGAGGGATGTTCCTTACTAGCTTGCTTCCCCTGGCTTGTTCGTCCCGCTTTCTTATAGAACCCAGGACTACCAGCCCAGGGATGGCACTCTCCCCCCTTGATCACTAATTGAGAAAATGCCCCACAGATGGATCTCACAGAGGCATTTCCTCAAGAGAGGAAATTTCCTCCTTTCTCTGTGATAACTCCAGCCTGTGTCAAGTTGACACACAAAACCAGCCAGTACAGTGGCTTTTGTTGGACCCTGTCCCAAGTCAGTTGTACCTAAGGTACACGACAAAGAAATAACTTGTAACCACAATGCTTGATTCCTGCCTGGTTCGTGTTCTCTCTCTCTCTCTCTCTCTCTCTCTCTCTCTCTCTCTCTCTCTCTTTCTTTCTTTCTCTCTTTCTCCCTTCTCCCCCTTTCCCCCTCTCCCCCTCTCCCCTTTTCTTTCCTCTCTCTCCCCCTTTCTCTCTCTCCCCCTCTCCCTCTTCTCCTCCTTCTCCCTTTCTCCCCCTTCCCCCTCCCTTTCTTTCTCTCTCTCCCTTCCCCCTCTCTCCCTTTCTCTCTCTCTCCTGCCCCCCTCTTTTTCCTTTTCATGTCTCTCATGTCTTTTGACAACTCCAAGACCATCGAGGTCACCTCAGTCGGAGAGTAAAGGAAGACCAGGCTCAGAGGAGGGCTGACTGTGCAGCTGGAGGGTGTGCAGCCTCAGCACCATGGAGAAGTAGGTTTAGATAGGTCAGAAAGATGGCACCACTTTAAGGTTCAAGTGGGTCTGGTTTGTGTTTATGATTAACCAGGCACAGTCAAGCGCCAGGCAGGAGCACATGGGGCAGGGCCAGACTGACCAGGCTGCAGATGTGTGCAGAAAACACGGCCAGAGACCTGCTGTGGCTTCTATGGGATTACGTGAAGGAGGCAGGCAGAAAGGTGGAGCGGGCTGGATCACACGGCTTGGGTCATCTGGAAAGCTTCAGGCTGAAAGGTTGATCTTTCATTGTGATTTGGGCAGGAGGACTGGCAGGTGTGTGAAGGTTCCAAGAAGGAGGTGTTGAGGAACTGCAGAGGGGAGGTGTGCCCTCTGGCTTTGAGTCTCTACCTAGTAATGAGGCTGGAAGAGGCAGTCTCTCCAGGCTTACCCAAAACCATCAGAGCAACAAAACCACCACCACCACACACACACACACACACACACACACAAAACACACCTCACACCATGTAGATGTGTTAATTCTTTGTGGATTGTGAAGAAACCAGGGCTTTCCATCCAAGGGATGTTTTAAGAAGTATATGGTTGGGGCTGGAGAGATGGCTCAGCAGTTAAGAGCACTGACTTCCAGAGGTCCTGAGTTCAATTCCCAGCAACCACACGGCTCACAACCATCTGTAATGGGATCTGATGCCCTCCTCTGGTGTGGCTGAAGAGAGCAATTGTGTACTCATATACACAAAATAAATAAATAGATAAATCTTTTTTTAAAAAGAAGTGTATGGTTTATTTATACATGGTCCAGGGAGTGGCACTATTAAAAGGTGTGGCCCTGTTGGAGTAGGTGTGGCCCTGTTGGAATAGGTGTGGCTTTGTTAGAGTAGGTGTGTCACTGTGGGTGTGGGCTTTAAGACCCTCATCCTAGCTGCTTGGAAGCCAGTCTTCTCCTAGTGACTTTTAGATGAAGATAAAGAACTCTCAGCTCCTCCTGCACCATGCCTACCTAGATGCTGCCATGCTCCCACCTTGATGATAATGGACTGAACCTCTGAACCTGTAAGCCAGCCCCAATTAAATGTTGTCCTTACAAGAGTTGTCTTGGCCATGGTGTCTGTTCACAGCAGTAAAACCCCAACTGAGACAAGAAGCAAAAGCCTCTGGTTAAAGAAAAGGCCTGCTCCTCCCTGGCTGTCTGTGGCTGGTCCAAGGCCTAAAGGACACCTTCTAACCTTACTTGGGAAGGAGGAGGCAGGAACCCTCAGACACTTCTCAGGACCAGTCTCTGAGAGCCGTGGCCCTAAGGGCAGAGTTCACAGGCAGGCTGTTTATTTGGGAGGCAAGCACTGCTGGAAGACATTCCTTGGTCCTGGGGCGAGAGGGGGCTGCGAGGTGGGAGGAGGCATGCAGAAGAGCCTTGTATGTCGACCACAGGATTGCCTCCCCACTCCAAAGGAAGAGCGTGCTTCCCTTTACCAGCTGCCACTGCCCTCCAGGTGAGGGTTGTTGCAGGAGGGGTAGAGGCCACTACGCCCCTTCCTTCTTGATGCATATCTACAAACAGATTGAGGACTTCTTGGGTGTGTGGAAAGCCCGTGGACAGGTTCAGGCACCTTAGGGGGCAAGGGGAAACCATTGCCCTGGTGACCTGAAAGGGATAACACAGGGGGAGAGTATTTGTAAGGTTGGCCATACCAGAGAAAGCAAAATGGAGTTGTGTGTTTGTGTGTTTGTGTATATGTGCGCATGTGTGCGTGCGTGTGTGTGTGTGTGTGTGTGTGTGTGTACACACACGCATCTGTGTATGTGCATTTGAAGGCCAGCATCCACCTTGGTTGTTGAGACAGGATTCTTCACCGACCTGGAGCTCAAAGATTAGAGATGGAAGGCAGCTGTGATGGTTTGTATATGTTTGGCCCAGGGAGTGGCCTTGCTGGAGTAGGTGTGGCCTTGTTGGAGTAGGTGTGGCCTTGCTGGAGTAGGTGTGGCCTTGTTGGAGTAGGTATGGCCTTGTTGGAGTAGATATGGCCTTGTTGGAGTGGCTGTGGCCTTGTTGGAGTAGGCGTGGCCTTGTTGGAGTAGGTGTGGTACTGTGGGTGTGGGTTTAAGACCCTCACCCTAGTTGCCTGGAAGTCAGTTTTCCACTAGCAGCCTTCAAATGAAGATGGAGAACTCTCAGCTGCTCCTGTACCATGCCTGCCTGAACTCTGCCATGCTCCCGCCTCAGTGATAATGGGCTGATCCTCTGAACCTGTAAGCCAGCCCCAACTAAATGTTGTCCTTATAAGAGTTGCCTTGGTCACGGTGTCTGTTCACAGCAGTAAAACCCTGACTAAGACAGAAGTAAAGGCAGCCCACTGAGAGTGAGGCAGCTGCTCCTGGGTTGTACGTAAGAAAGCAGGGTGGACAAGCCATAGGGAGAAAGCCAGTAAGCAGTGTTTCTCCATGGCCTCTGCTTCAGCTCCAGCCTTCAGGTTCTCGCTCTGAGTTTCTGTGATGATACTGCAAGTTGAAATAATCCCTTCCCTCCACAATTTTTGTCTAGCTGCTGTATTTTAGCACAGCCATGGAAATCCTCAAACACTAGAATGAAGCCATCAGCGTGTAGGGTCACTAAGAATGTGAGTGCGTGGCCAGGCTGGAGAACCGGACCGTGGTGCCTCAGTCTTTCCAGGCTGCCATGACCACTCCACAGGCTGCGTGATGTAAAGGAAGCCATTTCCCCACAGTGGTACAAAGTCAGCGTGTTGGCGGCACATCTGCCTCTTACTGTGACTTGAGAATGATGCGTGGCGTCTCTGTCTTGGTGAGGTCTCTCTGATGTCTCTCCTTCTAGACCTCCGTCGGCCTCATCAGCTCCAGCGGCACCCAATGACTTCATTTGCGATGAATTGTGACATAAAACTTGTAAACATCTGTGCTGAGCCTGCAGAGAAAGGTGCAGAGTCAGTTGCAAAGGACCGAAGTACTCAAGACAGAGTGATAAGGTTTGTAGTAAGAATAGGAAGTTGACAATAAAACCAGTGTCTTTCCCAAAGGATCGTCCCTAAATGTTGTCTTTTTAGGGCTGGGACTTCGGTGTGTAATGGGTCTTCTTCGTGCAGACCATCGCAGAAAGCAAGGGGCCGGAAGTAGCTCTCACTCAACTCGGAGAATCATTTGGAGCTTTTGTGGCTCCTAATTGCGAATCTCCCATGAGCTCTGATGACATTTTGAAATCTCAGCAGATTTCAAACGGCCCCACGGTTTACTGTGGCTGGCCTGAGCCGAGGGAGCCAGGAGCACTGTCTTTGTGACATAGGTTTGGGTAACTTCAGGGCTCGGGATGAACAGTTGGCCTGCTGGCTCAGCCCCTTTCCAGCTTGGGGACGTTCTTCAAACAGACAGAAAACTCGCAAGTAATGTCTGTGCCCGTGAAAAATCTTTAGGCATTAATTATGTTCCTTATTAGCTCCAGTCGGCCGCAGTTGCTCATCAGACTCGCTGCTTTGAAGCATGCCACAGAAGTTTCAAATGAAACACTTCAGTCCCTCTAATTGTGCCGGAAGCCCGCAGGAGCGCTGGGGTCTGTGCTCAGAAGCGCGGGGTCTGGGGCTGCACGAGATCCATCAAAGTCCAGTGTCTCCGAGCTTTTAGCGGGGACGCAGGAAAACAGCAGAGGAGAAAAGAACAATCAAAGCAAGGAAATCCCACCCCGCTGGCATCCAGGAGTGTGTTCCTGGGAGTCAACACTGCTTTGATTTTCAGATTACGTTTGCTTTCCACACTGATTATTTTTGGTATTTTGTATACACTTGGAAATTTTAGCAGAACGTTAATGTCGGTGACCTACCTCATGCCTCACAAGGGTCTGGAGCAGTTTCCCCAGAGCCAGAAAACTGCAGCAGATGGGGAGACACACGTTCCACCTGGGGTCCCAACACCTCACTGTCCTGCTGTGTCCACCAGGACGGCTGGAACTGTGTAGGCAAGCCACGCCCCGTTGCACACTGCAGAGCCTTGTGACCCCCGGGGCCTGGGAGGTAGCACAGTGAAGGACCTGAGTTGGATCCCAGAGTTTGAATAAAAGACAAAAAACAAACAAACAGAAAACCCACAACAAAACAGGTGTGGAGGAAGACACTTGCAATCCCAGCACTGAGACGCTAGAGGCAGAATGTCCCTGGGGCCGCTGGCCCGGCAGCCCGGAAGAACTGGGGAGCTCCTGGGGGGGTGAGGAGTGCTGAGGAGAAAGCAGGACCGAGGAAGCGGGGGAGGGGCACAGAAACGGTGGGAAGGGGAGAGGGTGGGGTTGGAGATTCTCAAGTGAAAATATAAAACCTTTAAATTATTAAACAGAGTAGATATGGGGAGAGATGGCTCAGTGGTTAAGGGGTGCTGACTGCTCTTCCAGACATTCTGAGTTCAATTCCCCACAACCACATGGTGGCTCACAACCATCTGTAATGGGATCCAATGCCCTCTTCAGGGACAATATATAAAATAAATAAATAAATCTTTAAAAACAAAGGGAAAAGAACAGAGTAGATAGAATCTAAGGAACAACTCCTGAGGTTGTTCTGTCTCTGTCTCTTTCTTGCTCTCTCTCTCTCTCTCGCTCTCTCTCTCTCTCTCTGTCACACACACACATGGCACATACATATACCCACACCACATCTACCACAAACGCATACACTGAACATACTCCCCGCACATACCACATACACACATATGCCAACACACACCCACACATGCATACAAACTACATACCACACATATGTGCATACCACATATACATACACTTACAAATACACATATATACCATACACACACACCACACAGATACCACATACAGACCACATGCACACCACATCACATCACCATATGTGTACATATACAAACCACACATACATATACACCACATACCTCACATATATCATAAACACATACATGCACACATGCATACTTATACACACTACACATAAACACATATACTACACATATACACATTACATACAAATGCACACATACATATACATATTACACACATATGCATACACCCCACTTATACCACATACACACATACCACATGCATATATATATATATATATATATATATATACATCACATACACACACCACATATATCACATCCACATACACGCACACACACAACACATTCATACCACATATTCACACACCCCATATAATGCACACAGCACATATACCCACCACATGTAACTTTAATTTTCAAACTTTATTTTAATGAAGGTTCTTAAACTCTTTAACCTCCTGTCTAGCCCACCACCCACCAGAGGTCGTGGAAAAGAAAGGATACAGGGGAAGTGGACCTGTTTGGAAAGGTTTTTTTGGAGCAACTCCCATCTGTGTTGTCTGGAAATCAGCAGCTCAGTTCACAGGTCAGCAGCGGCAGCCACTTGCAAACACCTCACAGATACCTCAGTAGTCCAGTCCAGTAGAGTTGGGCAGTAACACCAGTAACAGGACACGACCTAGCAGAGCCAGCCAGGCCTCAGCCTCGGCAAGTCAGCAGGAGGGACTCAGAGGAATGCCAGGAGAAGTTCTCAGCTGCACCTCTCTCAGGGAAGGGAAGATCAGTGAAGACTCGAGACCCACAAGCGTTGCACAGCTAGCTCTATAAGCAAGCCTCGCTCAGCCCCGTCACTGTCTGTCCGGTCCTGTTTATACCCTCCAAACACCACGTGTCCTCCACGTGCTTGCCTGAGCACAGGTCTTGCCTCAGCACATGTATCTAATCAGCCCAAGTCCACAGAGTCCCGACAAATGCAGCTCAACTACGCAGTGTAAGGCGGACCAACACATGCGTGTTGTTAGTGAAGAATCCTTCATCACGTGTCCTTTCATGTGCTTGCTTTAGAAGGATATCCTCTCTCCTGTGTCTGCTTCAGCGAAATGTTTCTTCACGAGTCTGCCTTAGTCTTTTACCCATGTCCACTTCAGAAATATACTCCTTCATGTGCTTGACCCAGCAAAATACCATCGCATATAAGTGACTCTCCAAAAAAAAACCTTAAGTTTCCACTTTAACCATATACATGGATATACACACCACACACATACATAATACAACACATAATCACTACATACAATAACATACAACACTTATACACATCCCATATATACACATACACACCTCATATATACCAAATACACATATACCACACACACATTTGCATATATGCCACATACACACACACATACACACATATCAAACACATACCACATATATACCACATACACACTCCATATATACAATAAACACATAGACACTTACACATATTTACATACACACATACACACCATACACACATACACCATATGTACACACACACCACATATACACCACAGATGCACACACACACACACACACACACACACACACACACACCCCTACATACACGTGCATACACATATACCCCACATAATACACCACCTTTATGGTCCAGAGGGTGTGAGTGAGGACAGGGCCATATAGGACAAGCTGTTGCAGCTCCAGGAGGACAATGATTCTCATGTGATGAGAAGCGTTGACATCCAGCCTCAGTCATGTTCTCCTTGGGCGTGGGTCATGGAGGGATCATGGCTGTAAGCCGTCGGACTGTGTAGTCTCTGGTGGCTGGTGTGAGCCTGGTGGGAGGGGCATTAAGTCCCCGGATGCCATGGGATTCCTCTGGCCTCCTACGAACTTCGCTTCACCTCCAAAAAGGCTCTTCACTTCCTGCAGCAGCTGGGAGGGGTTTGTGTTTGGGACACCCCTCCATTTCACCCAGGGCGGTCCCTGCTGTAATGTCTGAGTCCGGCCCGTGGAGTGCCATAATTTCATCACCGGGAGAGTTGGCCGTATTTGTTATTCTGGGGACTTTATAAAGAAAATGGAGTCTACTTTCAGTCCACTTTAGCTTAAGCATACCCATGGATCCAGATTGAATACACCAGAAAATTGATGGCTTCCCGGCAGGAGAGTCTCAGCCATGAACTTGGAAGAGTGGGTTTGCCATGAGTTCTCCAGTCAGAGTGTCTGTCCTTCCTGGAGCCTGGTCAGCATGTGGAATCAGGCGTTCGCCTGAGGCAGGTTGAAAGGCTACTGCTAAAACACCACAGAATGTCTATAATAAAAGTATCTATATGATCTTCACTCCTTGTCTTATTACCAGTTTGATAAAATCCCTAGGATATAGAAAATATGATGCTCACATGAGATGCCCTCTTGGATAACCAGGTGGTGAGATGATGATGATGATGATGATGATGATGATGATGATGATGATGATGATTAATCTGTCTCAAGGCCTCTCTCACTGTTTTTGAGCTCATGCTGATGAAGTGACTGGCTGTGTCGCTGAATTGCTTCATGAGGGGAAGGCCTGTGTCCTGTCTGGTTTTATCTTAGCTTCATACAAGTTAGAATCATCTGAACGGAGGGAACCTCAATTGAGAAAATGCCTCTGTAAGATCTGTCTGTAGGGCATTTTAAATTTGAAGATTCATGTGTGAAGGCCCAGCCCTTGATGGGTGGTGCCATCCTTGGGTTGGTGATTCAGGATTTGTAAGAAAGCGGGGTGAGCAAGCCACAAGGAGCAAGCCAGGAATCAGCCGCTGCATCAGCTCCTGCCTCCAGGCTTCTGCCCAGTTTGAGTTCCTGCTTTTGCTTCACTCAGTAGACTGTGAGTCTGGATATATACGTCAAATAAACCCTTTCCACCCCAGGTTGCTTTTGGTCATGGTCTCTGTCACAGCAATAATTATCTTAATGAGAACAAAAGTTGGTACCAGGAGTGGGGTATTGCTTGTGGCAGACCCGACTATGTTCTTTATGGAAGGATTGTAGGATGACTTTGGGACTTTTCTAAAACTCACTCTGAGTTCAAAGCTTGGTGAGCTGCCTTGTGGGACCTTGGAGGATAAGAATGTTGAGAGCAGGGCAGATAATGGAGGCCTGGCTTGAGAAACTCCATAGGGAAGTTACTTAGGGTTACGGGTAGGGTTAGGGGTAGGGGTAGGGATAGGGGTAGTGTTAGGGGTAGGGTTAGGGGTAGGGTTAGGGTTAGGGGTAGGGGTAGGGGTAGGGGTAGGGGTAGGGGTAGGGGTAGGGTTAGGGGTTAGGGTTAGGGTTAGGGTTAGGGTTAGACTTAGGCTTAGACTTCTAGGTTGTGTTGGGGGTTAGGGTTAGTGTTAGGTGTACAGGTAGTGTTAGAGGCAGGGGTAGGTTTGGGGGTTAGGGTTAGTGTTTGTTTATGGTTAGGATTATGTTTATGGCCTGTTTTGGGTTTGGGTAGGTTAGGTTAGGGTCAGGCTTAATGTTAGGATTATGGCTAGGATTAGGGGTTAGTTTAGGTTTAGGGTTCAGTTTGGTATTCGGGTCATGGTTGGGATAGTGTTCAGTGTCATGGTCAGGGGCCATTCACAGTCAGGGTTAGTGTTAGGGTTGTGGTTAGAGTTAGTCCCTGAGTCACTTAAAGGCTTGATCCAGGCCATTTGCTGATTTTAATTGAGTCTATAATTATGATTAGCTGGGGCCAAGAACCATCTGTGATAACAAGAGACCAGAAACACTGAAAATTTTGCCTTAGTGGGATAATTGGCACTGGTCAGTAGGAGCTGAGAGCAGTGAGACAGTAGCGAGAGACAAGAATCAGTGAGGTAAACACACGAGAAATGTTGGCTCAGAATCTCCACACAGACTCTGTGTTCCAGAAGTGGCCAAATTTGTACCTCGCACTAGCAGCCAAACTTGGGAGTATGAGAATTACCCAGATGGTGCTGGTCTTGAAGGCATGAAGGGGTCATGGAGAGCAGCTGAGACTTGGCACAGTGTGGTAGGGCTGAAGTCCCCGAAGAGATACCAGGAGAGGGTATTGGTGAGTCTGCAGTCCAGTTGCAGCAAGACTCTCTGGCATTTGGAGATACAAGTACCATTGGATGAGCCCCAAGAGCGGCAGTGGCAGTGGAGTGGAGCTGGCCCAAACCGGAAAGACTAGCTGTGTGTGCTGCAGAGGCCAGAGCTGGAGAAGTGACCCCAAGCCCTTCGGAGGCACCCAGAAGATCACGAGTGGATCCCTGATGACTGGACATTGAGTTATTTATACTTTGGGAGTTTCAATTTGCTTTGATTTAATTGTGACTGTGACCCAGGCCTTTTTTTCTTGAAGTAATAAGGTATTTAACTTAGTTTTGATGTTACAGGAGCCCATAGTTGAGAGACATTGAACTTTTAAGAAGATTTTGGAATTTTACAAGTATCTTGGGTTTTAAGAGAGACTGATTTTTCAAGAGTTTGAATTTTTAAAGACTGTGGGACTTCTAAATCTTGGAAAGTTAACACTGTTACTCATGTGTGATCTTGGAGATGAACAAGAAAGGAACGGCTGTGACTTAACGGTGATGTGCTTGTTTGTCAAGGTGACAAGGGGTCAGTTGCCCTGGCTGGTTTTATGTCAACTTGACACACACTAGAGCATTCTGAAAGGAGGGCAATTCAATTTACAAAATGTCTCTGCAGGATCCAACTGTAGGGCATTTTATTATTTAGTTATTAATGTGGGGGGGTGGCTCAGCCCGTGGTAGGGGTGCTGTCCTTGGCCTGGCGCTCCTGGGTTCTATGATAAAGCAGGTTGAGCAAGCCACGAGGACAAGCCAGTAAGCAGCACTCCCCCATGTCCTCTGCCTCAGCTCCTGCCTCCAGGCTCCTGTCTACTTTGAGTTCCTATTTTGGCTTTCCTCAGTGGACCATGAGTCTGGATATGTAAGCCACATAAACTCTTTCCTCCTCAACTTGCTTTCAGTCACGGTCATGGTCACGGTATCCGTGACAGCAATAGTAACCCTGGCGAGGACAGTTTGCCTCCTGAGGAGCCACTGGAAATCTGCCAAGTTAGATATCTTCAGCTTTCCCAGGCCCTGGCATCCAGCTGTGGAGAAAGGCTGCAAACTGAGTTCTATCACAATAGCAGCTATGAAACCCCTCAGGGCCAAAGGATGAGATCTCTGTATAGCTCAGGCCAGGGTTTGCACAGCCGAGGTTGGTGAGTGTAGAGGTATGGAGGCACCACACTCTAGGGTTGGGAACCAGGGCGCAGGAGCTCCACACGCCCGCTATACTGCATACAGGTTCCCATCATGTCAGGAGCCATCTAGGGAAAGCTAAAGGAATGCACATACGTTTTCTGGAGATGGCCCGCTGTGTTATGTGGCTGCAATAGGTAAACTCTGAATTGTGGGGCCTTCAGAGACCTCATCTCAGGAATGATTTTTGCTGCTGATATGCCTTTCCTGTCATTATTATATAGCCTAATGATTCCTGGGCATCAACCCACTCTATCGAGCAAATTTCCTTCAGATCAACATGAAGATGAAATTTTACGAATTCATGCTGTTCAGATGAATTCCTGATTTGACTCAAATAGTTTTAGGAAGAAAGTTTTAAGAGGTGGTTTTAGTTGTTTTGCCAGAAAGATGGAATGAAGTTAGGATCAAGAATAGAATGTGCCCTTCCTCATCCAATATAGTAAGTAAAGGCTACATAACAAGAACACAATGAGTATTCATAGTTATACTCAAAAGAGAAATAGGCTGGGACAAATTTGTGATCAAGGAAAAGCATTCATTCTAGGTCAGGCCAAAGAATGAGGCCACAGGTGTGCACTATGATACAACAAGACCATGTGAAATTGTTGCTTTGAACTTATAATGAGCTTAAAATAAAACACTGCTTTGAATTTACTAGTGACATCCTTCTGTGACTCTGCTTTTGTATAACATTTTATCTATGAGATAATTTTTTTTAGGAACTCTTGTCTAAGAAGGTATAAAAAGGTCAGAAAAAAAGAAATAAAGTGTGGCTTGGGGTGTTCTGATCCATCCATCAAATGTATATATGTATATGTTTGTCTATGCATATGTGTGTGGGTATGATTGTCTATACATATGTGTGTGGGTATGTTTGTCTATGTATAAGTATGCAGAAACACTTGTGGAGTTGATGAGACAGATGGTCTGGCCTCACCAGCCAGTGTGTGTGTGTGTGTGTGTGTGTGTGTGTGTGTGTGTGTGTGCCTATTGCCTGTGTAAGTTTAATTCTCTTTCTTTCTTTTCTCTCTGTCTCAAGAAGAATTAATGAGTTCTAAGCCTGGCCAATAAAAGGTCCTTGAGCCACAGAGAAAGAAACCAGCACTTATCAGCACAAAACAGTAAGATTATAAGGCTAGGGATCATCAGTCTTTGACCTTTGTCCAATGCTGTGTCCCCTAAAGGACAAGGCAGGCCACAGGCACCTCCACTTGGACATTTCTGAGCCGTTCCATTTTCAGACCCTTGTGTAAACATCTCTGGTGTCTTTGACTTGTCCCAGCAAACTTCAGAACCAAGGATGCAATGGTAATGCAGATGGTCATCCAGGCAGGCAACCTGGGATCCCAACAGTTGTTCTTGCAAACACTGGAGACTTCTGGGATTGCGTCTTTCAAATGCAGGTCTCTGCTAACTTTTGGCAGTTTAAGAATTCATCTGAACTGCAACACAGTCAGCTGGTGCTGGAGAAATTCGGTGGGGGATCGTTAGCTTATCAGTGTAGGCATCCTTCTAGACCTTGACAGCACCTGGGTGACTCTCAGCAACGCCCCTGCTGGGGCAGATCCTCGTCACAGCCAGCACTGCCTTGCATCTCTCCCTGTATTTGAATGAATGAGTGAGTGAGTGAGTGAGTGAGTGAGTGAGTGAGTGAGTGAGTAATCTTTTGGAGATGGAAATTAAAATACAACACATCTCCAGAGAGCAATGAATTCTGCTTTACAATCTGTAATGTGGAGACCTAAGAAGGAGCACCGAGGGCTGGTGAGATGGCTCCATCCCGCATGGTGACCTGAGTCTCAATTCCCAGCACCCACATAAAAAGCTGAGCATGGCAGACTAAGCCTGCGGTTCCAGCACAAGGTAGCCAGGGACAGGAGTCTCGGGGACTCACTCTTACACAGATCAGCAAGCTCCAGGCCAGTGAGAGACCACGCCTCAAGTCAGGTGGAGAGAGACTGAAGAGGACGCCTCCATACTCAGGGGCACACAAACATTCCCCAAACCAAAAAAGAACGTGGTAGTCCCAAATAGTCAGTTATCGATCATCAACTCAGCTTGGTGAGAATCAGTGAAATGAGAGGGTGAACCTGTGTCCACATCATCTGACGTGAAGTGCTGTACCAGTGCCTTCTCACTGGTTAACAAACGCAACAGCTGGCATCAACTTCAGGCCTTCACACTCATGTGCACACATGTGAGCATGCACAGCACACAGGCATGCACAGCACACAGGACTGTATACCATATAAGCATGCACACTACACAAGCATACACCACACAAGCATGCACACTACATAAGCATGCACACATATGAGCATGCACAGCACATAGGCCTGTACACCATACAAGCATGTACACCACACAAGTGTGTATAGCACACAGACATGTACACCAGGCAGGCATGTACACATGTGAGCATGCACAGAACACAGGCATGCACAGCACACAAGCATGTACACTATGCAGGCAAGTACACCGCACAGGCATGAACACCATGCAGGCATGTACACATGTGAGCATGCACAGTACACAGTCATGCACACATGTGAGCATGCACAGCACACAGGCCTGTATACCATAAAGGCATGCACACCACATAAGCATGCACAGTGCACAGACATGCACACCACAGAGGCATGCACACCATACAGTCATGAACACCACACAGGCATCAACACCATGCAGGCATTCATACATGTGAGCATGCACAGTAAACAGACATGCACACATGTGAGCATGCACAGCACATAGGCATGCACTGCACACAGGCATGCACACCATGCAGACATGAACACCACACAGGCATGAACACCATGCATGCATGCACACATGTGAGCATGCACACCACACAGGCATGCACACCCCTAGCAGGAGAAAACCTGAGCTGAGGAAGCACCTCCAGAAAGTTTGCCTTTATAGACAACTGCAGGGGTGTGCTTTTCACTCATGATTGTTGTGGGAGGGCCCAGCACACTGTGGGCAGGGGCTGTTGGAAGGTGTAAGAAGGAGAGCTGAACAGGAGCCTGGGAGAAACAGTTAGCAGCATTTCTTCATAGCTCCTGCTTGAGCTCCTGCCTGGACTTTCCTCATGATGAACTATAATCAGGATATGTAAGCCAAATAAACCCTTTCCTCCCCAAGCTGTTCTGGCCACAGTGTTTATCACAGCAACAAGGAACCAAACTAGGACTCCCTCAGAGCAGCACCGGGGAGAGACAGATGATGGTGTCACGTGCCAGAGACAGCCTTGCTCAGGGGGCAACGGAATTACCCAGGTCTCTCATGGATGTTCCGGGGCTTCTGAAACTGCCATCTGCTATGCCATTAGGAGCCTCAGAGAAAGGCTGATGGTTGCTAACATCTCTCTCTCTCTCTCTCTCTCTCTCTCTCTCTCTCTCTCTCTCCTCTCCCCTCTCTGTCCTCTCCCCTCTTCACTCTCTCTCCTCTCTCCTGTCCCCTGTCCCCTCTCCCTTTTCCCCTTTCCCCTCTCCCCTCTCCCCTCTCCCTTTTCCCCTTTCCCCTCTCTCCTCTCTCCTCTCCCCTCTCCCCTCTCCCCTCTCCCTTTTCCCCTTTCCCCTCTCCCCTCTCTCCTCTCCCCTCTCCCCTCTCCCCTCTCTCTTCTTTCCTCCCTCCTCTCTCCTCTCTCCTCTCCTTTCTCCTCTCTCCTCTCTCCTCACCAAGGAGAGAATTTCTATTTCCTTTGTGGGTCAGTTCACAAACCTCAAAAACTAATAAGCTCGGAGCAAATCCCCGACGAGGAAATGTTTACTCTGTGTTCCTAGACCGTCTGAGCTGGTTTTTATGAACATGGCCCTCATAATTTCCACATCTGCAAAAGCTCTGCACATTAATGTGCAGGAAAGATCAGACCCAGCACACAGGCTTGTCATGCTCCATAAAAATTTAATGGAAAATAAAATGCTTGTTCAGAAGATCAATACCGTCATTCTCTCTCACCAAACGGTGAACGACTGTTTTCATAAAATAATAATAATGCTAGCATATTGATTATGGAATGGGGACCGGTCTGTTGTCAAAGATGCAGTCATTTTTTAATCTTTTAATGTCCTCCTGCATAAACACCCGCTGCTGGAACTGGGCATCTGTCACTATAAAGACAACGTGAGCCGGAGAGGATCCTGCGCTCTCTGTCATTTAACAGAACCATTGTTCTGGCAGACCTATAGCAGCCACCACAGTGCCCCCAGATGCCCCTTAAGAGATGTTTGATTGTACGCTTCATAGTCTTGTGTCAGCTTGGTGTTGGCCGGGGTTGTCCGAGAGGTGGGAACCTCAATTATGAAAAGGTCCACATGATTGGGTTTTAGGCAAGCCTGGGGGGCATTTCTTAATTAGTGACTGATGAGAGAGGCCCCAGTCCATTATGGGTGGTGTCACACGTAGGCTGGTGGTCCTGGGTTCTATAAGAAAGCAGGCTGAGCAAGCTAGGGAGAGCAAGCCAGTAAGCAGCACCCCTCTATGGCCTCTGCATCAGTTCCTGCCTCCAGGTTCCTGCCCCGCATGCATTCCTGTCCCAGCTGCTTTAGATGGTGAACAGTTTATGGGAAACCACCAGTGAAACAAGCCCATGATAGACTTTCCTCCTCCTCATATGTTTTTTTTTTTTTTTTTGATGATTGTGTATTTCATCACAGCAGTAGAACCCCTGACCAGGACAGGGTTTCTGTCTCAGGAGCCTGTGGGGGATTCAGCTGCCAGACCCAATATTCTCTTCCAAACACAACACAGACCCCTTTAAGTCATCTCATGGAAAAAAGCAAGGTAGCCACCTGGCTTGACTCTGGCCATTTCAAACAGGTCATTTGTCTAAAGCCCACACCTCTGTAAAGTAACGGACTAGTAACATTTGTGCAGCTGTAACACTAATTCAGAGAATCAGCTAAAAGGAGGAAAGAATTAGGAGGCTGTAGAGACGGCTTAGGGGTCCAGAGCACTTGCTGCTCTTACTGAAGCTCAGAGTTCAGTTCCCAGCATTGACCTCAGGAAGGAGGGAGGCAATCACCAGCAAACCTGGCTCCAGGGGACCTGCTGCCCCCTTCTGGCCGCCACAGGAGCCTGTACACACATGATGCACCTATAGACAGGCAGGCAAACACATATACATACAAATAACAAGTATTGAAAAGGGGAATTTGGCTTTATTATTCAGAAACATTAGATTAAGAGCGAATAGTGTTGTTCTCAGCTTCACACAATCTAAAATCACCTGAGAGAAGGACCTCTAAGAATATCTCTGGGAGTTTATTTTTGGTCATATTCTATTCCCTCCCTCTAGTTTCCAGACTCTCTCCATATCCCTACCCACCCAATTTAATTCTCTCTCTCTCTCTCTCTCTCTCTCTCTCTCTCTCTCTCTCTTTCTCTCTCTCTTTCTCTGAATAAAAGACAGGAATGGTGAATGACAAAAAATCAAGATAAAATCAAAACAAGAAAAAAGAAGAAAACCAATAAGACAAAAATAATTTACCAAAACAAAATGAAAAGGAGAGAGAGAGAGAGAGAGAGAGAGAGAGAGAGAGAGAGAGAGAGAGAGAGAGAGAGAGAAGCAGATTGCAATCCTGGGGGTAAAGGGAGAAATTTGGTGTATAGCTTGGACTTTTAACCAGGTCGGGTCCCCTAACATATGGTAACTGTAGAGGTAAGCACTCACATGATTGGCTGATGAGCTGTAGCTCAAGTGGGTTGTCAGAAGCCAATAGCCTATCCTGTCTGCACATAGAATCCTTGTTATGTTTGCCTTGTAGACTGGTTGGAGTCTGACCAGACTTGAGGTATGAACAGGTATGGGCTGAGCCTGGTAGAAACCATCTTGCAGCCCATCTGTCTACAGAGTGAGTTCTAGGACAACCAGGGCTACACAGAACAAAACCTGTCTGGAAACAAACAAATGAGAGAGAGAGAGAGAGAGAGAGAGAGAGAGAGAGAGAGACTGAGAGAGACAGAAACAGAGAGACAGAGAGAGGCAGAAAGAGACACAGAGAAAGAGACTTTACTAGTCTCTCATGGTAAAAAGCTATTTTATGTGTGGGTGTTTTGTCTACATGCATGTACATGCTCCATGTGCCCACAGAGGTTGAAAGAGGGCATCAGATCCCTAGAAAATGGAGGTTTTGACAGTCGCGAGTCACCCCGTGGACACTGGTGACGCTGGTGACCATCCGCTGGAAGCACACGCAGCGAGCGCTCTTAAGTGATGAGCCATCTCCACAGCCCTGGCCTCTGGGTGTTTTGGGTTCTCAGGCTGCAGGACAGACTCACAGAGGAAATGGTGGCTCTGTCAAGCCACTTCCTGCATGCAGCAGGCAGGAAACCAGGAGGGAGTGCCACGAAATAAGGGCATCACTCTCATCTTAACGAGTCACCTGTTTCCAGAATCTTCCTCTTGCTACAATCACACACACACACACACACACACACACACACACATCAAAAAGAAAAAAGAAAAACAAAACCTCACAAAGTGTGCAGTGCAGTAGTATTTAGACATTGACACAAGAGGAAGTTCATGTCTGTGGTCTCCTATGAATGGAAACACTCAGAGCCCCATGCTGGCTCCAGTCAGTGACAGTGCTTCCTGAACTGTCAGATTGGGATGGCTATAGATTGACAGCTAGCAGAATATGAAACAAGTCAAGAACGCTGGAATCAATGGACCTGACTATATAAAAGACATCTTGAGCTCCAAGAATCCATGGATGGGCCTGTGCATGGTTCAGTGAATGTCAGAATCCAGGGAGACCGACAAGGCTTGGGTGGGGTGGGAGAGACAGAGAAAGAGTAGGCTAAGACATCCCATGGGCTCAAACAAGGATGAAAACTGTTTGTGTTTGCCTAGACTGGAATGAAAGCTAACCTCAGACAGTGGGGATCAGAGACGTCTATGCTTCAAGTGCATGACTGAGCTTTTCAACATCAGAGAAGCATCACTTTCCTAGTCCCCTGCACTAACTCACTCTATGTGGGTTGTAAGCTAACACATGTAACAAACAGACTCCATCTTCTTCGTGACTGCCCCTGCAGGTGGCTGAGTTATAGTGTTCTGTGAACCGGCCACTCATGTACCCAGTAAATAACTGAGACGTCAGGAAGAGGCTGCTTATTCTGCTCACCATGTGTGTTAGTCAGGGTTCTCTAGAGTCACAGAACTTACGGGGTGTCTCTATATAGTAAGGGAGTTTGTTGATGACAATCATTGGTCTGTAGTCCAACTCCCCAACGATGGTCAGCAGCAGCTGTGGATGGAAGTCCAAGGATCTAGCAGTTGCTCGGTCCCACAAGGCAAGCAGGCGAAGAATAGTGAGTCTTCCTTCTTCCAGTGTCCTTATGTAGGTCTCCAGCAGAGGGTGTGGCCCAGATTAAAGGCATGTGACCTTGAACTCGGAGATCTTGTATTAATTTTCTGGAATCCATAGCCACTAGGCTTCAAGATCTCCATGCCAAGATCCGGGTCAGAAACTTGTATCTCTGAGCCTCCAGATTAGGATCATAGGTGAGCCTTTCAGTTCTGGATTGTAGTTCATTCCAAATATAGTCAAGTTGACAACCAGGAACAGCCCCTACACCATACCAGATTACAGTTCATCATATCAGTGACGTGTCAATGGCAGAAACTGAAAGCAACTAGTCACAGCCACAACCACAGGAAGAGAGAGAACAAATGTGTGCGTGCTTCCCGCTCAGATCACTCTTCACTCGAATAGAATCCAGGACCCAAATCCAGGGAGCGGTGCCCACCCATGGTGGGCTGAGTCTGCCTAGGGGATAGTGCTGCCCATGGTGGGCTGAGTCTTCCCACATCAGTTAAGGTGACCAAGACAATGCCTTAATCTGACCTGCACAGACACTTACTGAGATTTTCTCTCTCTCTCTCTCTCTCTCTCTCTCTCTCTCTCTCTCTCTCCTTCCCTCCCCCTCTCTCTCTTTCTCTCCCCCTCCCCAGATGATTATAGGTAATCAAGTTGACAAAATCACACGTACCGAGAAGGACTTATACAATGTAGACATTTCTTAATAAAAGACCAGAAATCGAAGTCTTGTGACAGAAATGGTCCCAATAAGAAGGAAAATATGAAATAATAAAAAAATTGCTATGCATAAAATGAAGAACACGTAATACAGAAACTGTAGTTTTTCTGAATAAATGATAGATGATCTTCCCCTAAGACTGTTAAAACCATAAACTCACGAAAGCAAAAACCTCAATGATTCCCAGTCAAAACCCATTCCATGAAACATCGCAAATTTTTTAAATGCAGAAATAAGATAACATTTTAAAAAGCTTGAGGATAATGGGAAATTATTTTAGAGGGACAAGTGAGACCACAAATATTGCCTCAGAAGCTATGCAAGGCAGAAGGTAGTGGAACAATATTTAAAAATACTTACGAGTAAAGGAGCTCTGTGTCTGGAGAGATGGCTCCACCACTAAGATCCTGTGTTGTAGAAGGTCTGAGTTCAGTTTCCAGCACCCACGTTGGTGCCTTACAACCCCTGTACCTCCAGCTCCAGGGCTCTGCTGTCCTCTTTTAGCCTCTGTAGGCATGTGCTCATGTGCACATATGCACACACATGAACACAAATAACAAGAAAAGAAAGAGTGAGCCAGAAGGTGGTGGTGTGCACCTTTAATACCAGCACTTGGAAGGCAGAGGCAGGCAGATTTATGAGTTCGAGGCCAGCCTGGTCTACAAAGTGAGTTCCAGGACAGCCAGGACTACACAGAGAAACCCTGTCTTGAAAAAAACAAAAAAGAAAAGAAAAGAAAAGAAAAGAAAAGAAAAGAAAAGAAAAGAAAAGAAAAGAAAAGAGTGCATTCACATCTTGTTTAAACTATAATGTAACTGTGTGTGTTGGGACATGTAGTTATGATGGTCTACTACTAATTTCTGCCATAATGTAACTGTGTGTCCTGACACACAGTTACATGCAGTTATGACATCTACTAGTAATTTCTGCCATAATGTAACTGTGTGTTTGATACACAGTTATGATGGTCTCCCACTAGTTTCTGCTCTAATGTAACGTGTGTCGGATACACACACTTACATGTAGTTATGATGCTCCACTCGAGTGATCTCTGCAGTGCAGCGAGCCTTGAGCAGTCAGAACATGCCCCACCCAGGTCCAACCGTCCAACACTCTTAATTTCTCAATAAATTATTTTATTTAAAATAGACTTGCATCACACTTAAGCGTGTTTTGTCTTCATGTAGGTCTGTGTACCATATGCATGCCTGGTGACCCTGGAGCTCCAAAGAGAGCATCAGATCCCCTGGAACTGAAATTACAGATAGTTGTGAGCAGCTTTGTGGGTGCTGGGAATCGAACCTGAGTTCTCTGAAGGGGCAGCCAGTGCTCTTAACCACTAAGCGATCTCTCCAATTCACCTAGACTCTTCCATCATCTGCTGAGCCCCCAGGATCACATCTCTCCTCTTTAGTAAATTTCCTGTTCACCCTTTGATTTGCCTATATGATTCTAGAAGAGACTTTAAAGTTTTATTAATTTTATTCTTTTTAATTCACTTTATGTTCCAATCACAGCCCCCTGCCTCCTCTCTTCCCAGGCCCACCCTTACAAGTCCCTCTCCCCATTGCCTCTACCCTACTCCTCAGAGAAGGGGAGCCTCCCTTGGGTACCACTCCACCCTGGGGTAACTAATCCCAGCAGGTCTAAAGACACACCAAAGGAAAAGGGAAGGTGAAGTTAACATTGGCACAAGACTCTCCTTTGCTGCTCTGAGAGCGAGAGGAGAGGAGGTTGGATGTGAAGGGACCCCAGGACCAGGGCTGCCACGATGGGGGTGGGGCCTGCTCCAGGATGCAGTGCCCAGAGACTCCCCTAGAGGACATTTCGGGAAGGATGGCTCTGATTACCAGCAGGCTGAGGAGGTGTGCTGTTGCAGAAAGATGTGTGCTTTCTATGTCGACCCTCAAAAACCCCTAAAGAGCTTAAGGAAATGAAGGTTTGCTTTTGCTCATGGTTTAGGGGTATTGTCGATCATGGGGGAGCCCGAGGCAGCTGATCACACTGCATCCACAGTCAGGAAGTGGAGAGAGACGAACGCTGGGGCCCAGCCAGCTCTCTCCTTTTTTATCCAGCCCAGGACCCAGCTTATCTAATGATGTTGTGCACACTCAAGATGGACCGTCCCTTCTCACACCTGAACCTCTCTGGAAATGTCTTCCCAAGTACTTGTGTATATCCCTGGGCATTCCTGTCACTGAGGCAGAGATGGTGCAGGTGGGAATTCCTGAGCTCGGAACACTTGGGGGACAAGTTACAGTATCAACTTCCTGCTTCCTGAGTACCACATGCATGCAGTGCTTGTGGGGACCAGAAGAGGGCGCTGGATCTCCGGAGCTTCAGTTACAGGAGACTGAGCCTCTGGGAAGCGGAGCTGGGAGCCAACCGTGGGTCCTCTGGATGAACAGCAAGCACTCTTAACCACTGAGCCATCTCTTCACCTCTAAGAGATCGGAACATTCTAGAAAAATAGAAACAATGAATGAATAGCAAGGTAAAAGCAGACACACGGAGGCAGGAAGAGGAGGAGGGGGCATTGGGGAAGCCCTTGTTCCGCTGAGTGCGAACGAGATAGAACCCACACGGAGAAGCCCAGGCCGGCTTCCCAGCATAAATTACATAGTTAATAATAACAGCATGCAAAGCGACACAATTACCAAATAAGACTCCGCCAGAACACAAATACAAATAAAACACAGTAGCAGATGTGGCCTTTCATTTTAATGACCGTTAATTGCCTTTAAAAAATATCGTATAGATGAGTTTCGCTCCTACGATGGCAAGGCTGAGCGTTATAAAATCTATCCACATAATCCTTTCCATCAAAAACCAAGGAGGGAAACAGATTTTACTCCACCGATGGGGACGAGCAGCTGATGAGATCAGAAGCCACTAACAACGCACCCCTAGCCGGGCAGATATTGTCAATCAGGAGCCGCTGTGGGAGAGAGTGAGAGAGAGTCAGTCGGGTTTTTTGGTTTTTGGTTTTGGGGTTTTGGGTTTTGGTTTTTTTGTTTGTTTCTTTGTTTGTTTGGTTGGTTGGTTTTTGGTTTTTGTTTTGAGTGTAAGCCTACTGTGCTCCAGTGAAGGGTCACAGACCCAAGAGTTGTGGGGACAGCATAGACTATACTTCTTGGGTTTACAAAACAATAAATAGAAGACAAAGTTGGGTGAGTAGCTAAGGGGTGGGCCCAGGAGAGGTAAATATGGTCAAAATACATATGAAATTCTCAAGGAACTAATTAAAAACAAAACAAGAGAAAAGGATAAGGTGCTACTGGTAAGAAACGCTTCAGGGAAGGAGAGGACAGCTCTGAACTGTGCTTGAAACGAACCAAACCAACTAAATAGCGACCTGGGGAAAGCCGTGCTGACGGCAGGTCAGACAGCTGGCTCTGCCGGTCACGGGACACCACAACCGGTGACCGTGGTGGCTACTTCTTGTCTCTGGTTCTGAAGCAGCATAGGCAGCCCCACTTCCGCAGCCAGCCCAACCCTGAGCTCCAATACATCCAACACTTTATTAATACAGACCGCATCAGCGGGAGACCGGCGGGCCACCCACCTGGAAGAAAGCAAGCTGGGTTCTTGTCTTGTGGCATGAAAGGGAGGACCTGAAAGGCATTCAAGAGGTTGTCAGAAACAAAAGGTTCAAGAAAAGGAGAATTTTCTAAATAAGACAGAAAGGACAGTGATGGTTTGGATGTGGTGCCCCTGACTTCATCGAAATGCTAGGCCCTCTGCAGGTGGCCCCGTTGGAGGAGATATGGCTAAGTTAAGTTTGAGAGTAGAATCCCTCTAAACTCCCTTGCCTTGCTTCTCTCCCCCTCTCTACCTCTCCCCTCCCTCCCCCTTCTCCTTCCCTCCCTCCCCCAGTTCAAGGTAAGAGCTCTCAGCTTCTTTCTCCAACTGCCTTGTCCCCTGCCGCCAGGACGCTCCTCCATCGTGGACTGTAACCTTCTGTAACAGTAAGCCCAAATAAACCCTACCCATAAACTGCTCTGGTTACGGAGTTCTATCACAGCAACAGAACAGTGACCCATGCACATATATGCCAAAACGTATCTGAGAGAGCTAAAGGAGTTTCTAGTGGTAACAAACTAAATGTAGATATTTCCAAACACTGGCAGCTGTGAGGCGAAGGGTTAGCCATTGCGCTCTGGAAACTTCTAAAGCTGACACGTGGGGGAACTTCACAAGTGTCAGCTCTGCAGCAGGCAATCCACGGAGAGGTGTGCAGGCAATTAACAAACAGGCTCCGGGTCCCACTCATTAGCAGGCAGGGAACGCGGCTGGAAGGTAAAGCTAGCGGTCTCTTTACAACAATCAGACCATAAAAATTAAGGAGAGCTTTGACACCTATAGTTGGCAAGGCATTCCAGAAAGAGCAAGTCAGAGGCGTCTGTTGGAGATATACATTTTTACAGCCATCTGGAAGGCATTTGACAACGTTAATTAAAATTAGAAATATAGATTCCATCCTTCCCCATTAAAAGACAAATGCCCGTGCCTAAGGTTATGCTGAGAACGAGATATTTCCACAGCTCTATTCCAAGCTGCCAAAACCCAGCAAAGGTGTTAGCCCCCGTCCAAGAGGAGAGAGGCTTCATGAGATGGGAAAGCGCATGTGTGAGTCGGACAGTAGGAAGGACGGGGAGGAGACAGACGGATGATCTGCTTTGGAAATGGTCAGCGATTTCCATGTTCTAGACCATTGGGGTAGAGTCACAGTGAGACGTTCAGAAGGATAGGTATTGGCACACAAGTCAGTGTGGAGCAGGGCAAGGGGGTTAGGAGAAAGGTCAGAGGAGAGGCAGAGAAGAAAGAGAGACAGAGGGAAGGAAAAGAGACAGCGTAGACAGAGACAGTCAAGAGACAGAGGGAAACGGGAAGTGAGGGATGAGGGAGGAAGGGAAACTGAGGGAGAGAGAACAAGAGGAGAGATAAAGAAGGATGGGGAGCGAGACGGATGGAGAGAGTCAGAGACAGGAGAGACACAGAGAGGTACTGAGAGATGGAGACAGAGACAGACAGAGACAGAGAGACAGAGAAGGGCAGGGAGAGAGATGGACAGAGACCCACACAGAGTCAGAGTCAGGAGAGAGACAGAGAGATGGAGAGAGAAACAGAGAGAAAGAGAAGGGTAGGGAGAGAGACATACAGACACACACACACAGAAGTCAGAGTCAGGAGAGAGACAGAGAGATACAGGGAGACAGAGACAGAGAGATACAGGGAGACAGAGACAGAGAGAGACAGAGAAGGGCAGGGAGAGAGATGAATGAAGACACACACAGAGTCAGAGACAGGAGAGACAAGAGAGATACTGAGAGATGGAGACAGAGACATACATACAGAGAGAGACAGAGAGGGGCAGGGAGAGGGATGAATGAAGACACACACACACACACACACACACACACACACAGAGTCAGAGACAGGAGAGAGACAGAAACATACAGAGAGAAAAAGACAGAGACAGACACACAGGGACAGAGACAAGGAGAGGGGCGTAGACAGACACACAAAAGGACAAAACACTGAGGGAGACGACAGACTAGGGTGGAGAGAATGAGAGGGAGAAAGATGTGTGAGAGAGACAGAGATAATCAGAGACAGAGAGATAAGGAAGAGAGACAGAGGGGAGATACAGGGAGAAGACAGAGAGAAGAGAGGAGAGAAGGGGCTGAAATCTGCTGTCTTGGACGCGCTTGCGTGTGTCCTGGGTCTGTATCCCAGTGACGAGAGAAACAAGAGGTCCTGGTGGTTGAGCCTGTAGCTCGTGCTGCCCTGAGCAGTCCTCACTGAGCGTGAGGCAGCAGGTGAGCATCAGGAGAGAGGCGTGAGGCTTGGCTTGGCCTTGACTCTCCAGCCAGTCTGTGGCTCCCAGGCCCGTTCCCACACCTGTTCATCTATTCTCCCGCCTTGAAAACAGAGATGATGAGAGCATCAATCGTCCTCGGGGCAGGGGTAGTGTGCTATCCTGGGCGCCCCCCGACACACACACACACACACACACACACATCCATGTAAGCAAGTGAGGACAGGAAGGTGTGTTCCTGTGACCTCGGTTGTGGGAAATGCAGAGCGCACGCCTTCTGGACTCCTCACCTCTGCCAGAGCTGTGTTAGGGCCCTCCCTCCCTCCCTCCCTAACTACTGTTCTGTTTCCTGGCATTTTCTGGGATTTCTAGGGTTACAATCCTAACCTACACAAGGCCAGTACTTTTCCCTCAGTGTGTTGCTAAGGCCTTTGAAGCTAAGAGGGCAGCAAGCAGAACCTAACGCCCATGGCTCTGGCGCTGACTTCCACGCGTGTTGCAGATCTCCTCACTCAGAGTGGCTCTCTTCGAATGAACTACCTCTGTTTAACCACCTTCCTCCGGCTATGTCACAGTTAGAATTTGTTTTGCACGCAGAGGCTAACCTTCGTCAAACATCTCCGTAAGACCCCGTCCTGTCCTCCCTTCCCATCTGTGAGCTCAGGGAAGATGGCGGTGGTAAGCTAGAACACTCTGACCATGTGTCTATGTGCGGACGAAGCGGCTGGCAATGGCTGGCTGTTCTTTCCCTGGGTAACCAGCCTGGGTTTGCAGTGTTCATTTGTCTTCCTCAGCCTCTCTCTCTCTCTCTCTCTCTCTCTCTCTCTCTCTCTCTCTCTCTCTCTCTCTCTCGTTAGAGCTCAGGTGCAGGCTACGCTGCACACCTGGGGGGGGGGCTGTGACCTGCACAAGGCAGAGGGTCCTCCTGCTCCCCCGGGCTGTGCGGCAGGATGGCCGTTCTCAGTGCCCTGTGAAGTCACCCGGGAGACGGAGGGCAACAGGATACCCTAGAGTACTGTACGGTGATGTCCCACACCCGGGCAGAAGCATGAGTCTGACGTCACTGGACACACGTGCTGTAGCTCTGGACTGACGTGAAGAAGGTTCCTTGTCGGGTGCTGGTTTCACCCGCCCTTCAATCCCCCCTTTCACAGTTGGTCAGTTCAATTTTTCTATCTCCCCTTAGTGTCATGTAGAGATTTTATAGGGTCTATTCTTTACACCTGTGGGGTCCGTGTGCCCAGCTGGTAAAGCACCCGTTTACAGGGTCTATCCTTTACCCCTGTGGGATGTGTGTGTCCAGCTGGTGAAGCACCCACCATGCAAGCACGGAGTTTGGAATCCCAGAACTGACAGGAAAGCTAAGTGGGGCGGAACCCGTGTCAACCCCAGTGCTGGGGAGCAGAACTAGGACCTCTTGAGTTCACCAGCCAGTCCTGTGAGCCACATCGGTAAGCTTCAGATACACACACACACACACACACACACACACACACACATTTATGCATGGACACACATTCACACATACTCACACTCACATGCACACATTCACATACACACATACCACTCTTTCATACACATACTCTCACACACACTCTCTCATACACACATTCACACACACATACACACTCACAACACTCATATGCACACACCCTCATACATATTCTCACACATAACACACACACTCACATACTCACACCACTCTCACACACATGTTCTCACACACACAGATACACTCACACCACTCATACACACACTCTCTCACACACTCACACATTCACACACACATTCACACAGATATTCACACTCATGCTCACTCCACTCATACACACATGTGCACACACACTTTCACATACACTCACAACTCATACACACCCATTTTCTCTCACATGCGTGCACACACACTCACACACACACACACACACACGCATTTACATACACACTCAACAGCACCCATACACACACATACAACACACACACACACTCACACACACCACTGTAAAATGAAATGTACATAGAGATCTCTTTAAAAGAAAGATGGAAGGAGGCAGAGGTGCGGCTTCTGCCAGCCCGTAGCCCGACTACAGAGGGCACGATGCCAGGACTCTCGGTGCCCGCCCGCCCGCCTGCCCGCCCGCGTCTCCTTCCCAGAAAGAAAATTGAGAAAATGAAGTGCGGCGTGTGCAGAGTGCAGAGACGAGCTGCTCAGGAACGAAGGGTCAGAGGGCGCGGGCAACGGCCGCTTGGTTCCGTGGCTGTGCTTCCCAAAGCCTGCCCGGGCTGGACAATGAGGTCACACAGCGGTCACCCTGCCCATCAGTCACTTCTGCGCTGGCTCCCGCCCAAGCCTGCAGTCACTCCAGGGGAGTCCGTGTCATTAGATGTGATGCACGCTTATGAAGAGGAGGCTTCACCTGTGCCCCAATGGGACAGGGCGCTCCAGTTAAAATGCTGATCACCCAAGCCTTGGCTTTGCGCTGCGTCTGACCCACCAGTTGGTCGTGGTCACACGGGAACGCTCTGTTGGGAGGACAGGTTCTAACAGCATTCCTCTCCCCAACTTCCTTCGTAGGTGTAGTCCAGGCTGGCCCAAAGAGGCAGAGAGCCCCACACTGAATTCTGCTGACCTGCCGAGGGTTAATCTCACCAACTTAAAGGGATTTAAAGTTACCATAGAAACAAACAAGCTTCCCAGAATGTCTGAGGGAGTTCCTAGATTCGGTTAATGGGAGAGAAGATCCATCTGAGGTGGGCGGCACCCATCGCGGAGGCTGGCATCGTGGACTGCATAAAAAAGGGGGGAAGGAGGCTCGGACGAACGTGCTCACTGCTGTCTGCTTCCTGGCTGCGGACAACACGACCAGCCGACCAGCCGCCTCAAGCTCCTGCCGCCGTGATGGACATCACCAGCGACAGCCCTCTTCCTCTAGTTGACTTTGTCAGGCATTCTGCTTCAGCAAAGTGACCGTGACCCTGAGGTCACTTACAGAGCATATCATCTTACAGAACGGAGGGAGAACACTGGAGCCGAGCTGGGAGCCCACGAAGGCGAAGGCTCTTAGGAGGCGCTGGACATTTTGTTGGGAAGCCAGCGATGTCTCTGCTGGCTCTGTGTGCCTCCAGAGTTCCAGACAGAGGTAAAATATCCCCAGCTGGATTTCTGTAAAGACTTCACAGGTCACACCCATAAATGTGAGACATCCCAGTCCAGGGTGTCCCTTGTCATGCAAGTTTGGAGTGTGGGAGGATGGGTGGGTGAAGGTAAACCCTACTCAGAACTCTGGCCCTCCAACTCCCCACAAACTCCACTTTATCTTGTAGAAGGTAATTCATTTTGCAGTTGACAACATTATGAAGTTGGAAAGAGTCCCAGGGATGCAGAAACGAAGGCACTGCAGAGCTGCGACACCTGTTTTTATTAAAAGTTGACAGCTTTTATCAAATTATATTTATAGACACCCCCTTCTTCAGTCCAGAGGGGGTCTGGGATCTGAAGAAACTGTCATCTACTGGCTCACAGAGCTAGGGCATCTCCACCTCCGGAAGCAATCTCAAGAGCTGCGGGATTTGGGGCTCTGCACCTCCGCCACCGCCGGGTGGTGCTCTGCACTGTCCCCGCACTTGGTCTGTCTGCACTTTACAGTGTGGGGGGTGTAAGTGCAGAAACAGGGGTCAGCCTACAGGACCCATCTCACCCTCGAGACACTCTCCAGTGCCCCTACTCCCAACCTCACCTACTTTCTAGTCGTCAGAATCTTTATCTTGGCTTCCAGACAGGTACTGAAAAGGTCAGGGGATATTAGCAGGTCTCTGTGTTGGTCTCTGAGACCAACATATGTTAGACCCAGCCCTGAGCATGAGGAGTCTTTGGGAAAGAGTCTGAGAGTCCTTTGGTGGCCATGAGAATGAAATTGGTGCCTTCTGTTCACAGTCCCTTCCATTACATAAAGGTGTAATAGTCAGGAGGCCTCTAGGAGGAACGGTTCCTTGCCAGGCACTCTGTCTGCAGTCCCGATGGCCCCTTGACCTCAGATCTTCAGGCTTGGGGACTGTGAGTGACATTTGTCTATGGCTTGAAATCCCTGAGGATAGAATGCTCTGTTAAGCAGGGTGGCAGACACAGGTGAGTCCACTTCCCCTTATCTTACCCAGGAGATAGCTCAGTCAGCAAAGTACTTGCTGCCTATGTGAGGATCCGAATTCAATCTCCAGAACCCGAGGGGAAATCTGGGTGTGGCCATACACTCAGTCGCAGCACTGGTTAGGTAGAGACAAGCAGATCTGCAGGGCTCAAAGGCCAGACAGCCTTGCCGGACGGGACCTGAAATCTAGGTCCCTGTGAGAGATCCTGCCTCACAAAATCAGTTGGGTGACTCCTGAAGAGCCACACCCATGGCTGACCTCTGACCTTCGTATTCACACATACATGCATACATACATGTGTACATACATTCACACATACATACATATGCTACCATACATAAACTACATATACAAACTACCATACTGCTCCACACACGCTGTGCACCAACACGCCCACACACATGTATGCCCACACCCCACACAGCAGGCAATGGCTGTGTTCACCAGGATTCCCCAAGGCTCCCACAGCACCCCAAGGTTCCCTTGGGTGGGAGGGAACATCTGCTTGCTGCCCAGGGAGCCGCACACACCCACTTCCTTTCTAGGCTTAGCAGACTGCCGTTTGTTTCCTCATTTGAATCTGCAAATGGATTTTTAATATTCACCATCAACTGTATCGAGTTTTCTAATGTTTGGCTCTTTGGTCTGAGGTCCAGGATTGTGAATGAATTCACCAGGTCCTGTTTCCAAGTTCTTCTTATTGTTAGCCAGCAGATAGTGACGTTTACATCCACTGCAGTCACTGCTATTTTTAATTGTGAAATGTCTCGTGTTGTGGAGATTGCACTCAACAGACTTGGTATGACAACAGTATTTCAGTGGCCCCTGGATACCAAAGTGTAACTGTCCACAGGCATCCTTAGCTGGGCACGCTCCTCCCTCAGCGCCCACACACAAGGAAGGCTGCCCTGGACTCTCTCCTCCTTGCTCTGCTTCAAAGTATTGCTAAGTATGTGTGTCAGTTAGTAAGTGTTTTACTGCTGTGAACAGACACCATGACCAATGCAACTCTTATTAAAAAAAAAAAAAAACCCAAACATTTAATTGGGGCTGGCTTACAGGTTCAGAGGTTCAGTCCATTATCATCAAGGCAGGAACATGGCAGCATCCAGGCAGGCATGGTGCAGGAGGAGCTGAGAGTTCTGCATCTTCATCTGAAGGCCACTAGAAGACTGACTCTTCTGCATTCGGCAGAGCTTCAAAGTCCATCCCCACAATTACACACTTCCTCCAACATGGCCACACCTACTCTAACAGGGCCACACCTACTCCAACAGGGCCACACCCACTCCAACAAGATGACACCCACTCCAACAGGGCCACACCTACTCTAACATGACCACACCTACTCCAACATGACCACACCCTCTCCAACAAGACCACATCTACTCCAACAAGGCCACACCTCCTGATAGTATCACTCCCTGGGCTGAGCATATACAAACCATCACAGTATGTCTGGAAGCCTGAGAACCATGTCTGTGTGGCCTCCCCAGCTGTCGCCACCCCTTCAGAGCAACCACAGTGAGCCACCATGTTTTTCTCATCTCCTTTTTCTTTATTTGGAATCCTGCTTGAGTCAAAGTCACCATCTTAGCTCATTCTCTGTTACTGTGATAAAACACCCGGGCAAAAAGCCACTTCAGGAAGAAGGGAATTTATCTCAGCTCATGATTCCAGGTTAGAATCTACCAATGGAACTCATAGCAATAAAGGCTCGGAACAGCTGGTTGCATCATCTCCACAGCCCAGAACAGAGAGAAATGAATGCAGGCATGCGTGGTTGCTTGTCCTCAGCTCTAGGTCTCCAGTCATACAGATCAGAAGCCTCTGCCTAGGGAATGGCTCTGCCCATGGTGGACTGGGTCTTCCCACACCAATTAATTTAATCAAGGCAACCAAGTTCCCCCCAACATGGTTGTTTGTACTCAACTCTAGGTCTCCAGTTATACATGTCAGAAGCCTCTGCCTAGGGAATGGTTCCACCCATGGTGGACTTGATCTTCTCACACCAATTAACCTAAGACACCACATTCTCCTACCAATTAGCCACACAGCATTCAGACATACCCACAGGTTAACCCAATGTAGATAATCCCTTGCTGAGGCTCTCTTGCAGGCGATCCTAGATGGTGTCTAGCTGGTTAGTCAAAGCTAACCAGCACAGCCATGTTTCTTCCAGGAGCTGCCTCCCTCTGCCTTCCAAGCCTTTTACTTTTGACCCATGTAGATCTGTGTCCAGATCTATGGCTGGATGGTAATCTACAGTGTGATATTTCACTTTGCATTTTCCGTAGATGGTCATACAACATATTATTTATTTATTTATTTATTTATTTATTTTGCTAGCATCTAGTGTTGTTGGAGCTGTCCTTATGCTTCTTCAGATGAAGCACTTCCAGAATATTTCTTTCTACTTTAAGTTCACCCTCCAGCAGATGTCCTGTCTCTGCTCTAACTTGCATATTAAATGTCCCTAGAATGTCCTGTGTTGATGACTCTGTCACCAGCCCATTCACTGCCCAGGAGGGGTGACATTTTATGGGTGTTGGGAAGGAAGGAAGGAAGGAAGGAAGGAAGGAAGGAAGGAAGGAAGGAAGGAAAGAGAGAGGGAGGGGGGAAGGGAAGAAGGGAGGGAGGGAGATAGAGAGGGAGGGAGGGAGGGAAGGAGGAAGGGAGGAAGGCCAGTCACTGGAAGTCTGCCTTTGAAGGAAATTTGGACCCCAATTTTTCCTGTCTCCAGCTTGGCCTCCCAGTCTCCACAATCCTCTGCACATGACTCCCGCCAGGATGCTCTGGCTGAAAAAGCATCAGACCCAAGCAACAGAGAAAGACCTGTGAAACCATGAGCCCAGGTGTCCCTTCCTCCTTTAAGCTGACAACCTCGGGCATTTTGTCACAACAATGCAAAGCTCCTAACGCAGCCCCCCTCATCCTGTGTTTTATTCACACCCCCACCTGTCCTGGGGTGTCAGCACAGAACACCAGAGCCCAGCAGCAGTGATTCGCTATCCTGAATACACTCCAGCCGGAACTGTGCTCCGAGATCCCCAGAGTACACTCACGAACATGAGAAGGAAGACGGTCTCCAAAGCACTTGGGCATCTTGGGTAGATGACTTGAAGCCCATGCAGCTTCCCATCTCTCCCCAGAGCCAATGCCAGTTATGGGGACGGCCCTGACTTGTTTAGCAATTACCTGCCCCCGGCATCTTGTGTGTCTTCATCAATTCCGCCCGCCAGGTTCCCCTCCTCGGGGAGCCATTCCCTCTCTCCGTTCAAGCTCTTCCTCTCGCAGGCTGTTGGCTCTTGCAAAGCGTTCTCCACCCACTTCTTTTACAACCTCATCAGCGAACTTTATGACAGAGAGAAAGAGGCTCTCACGTGACCGCGATCCCGCAGAGATGCTCTCCCACCCGGGCCTTGCGGGAGACACATGTGTTCCTTCTTAGGAACGTAGCAAGCGGCTTGTACTCTGAAGATCCAACACTCCAGCTATAACTCAGGGACGTCTGTCAGATTTATTGACTGGCTGGGGAGACAAACGAGGCGACGGGCTTCTGCTCCAAATCATTTTAAGCTTAGGAAAGTGACACGCAATTTTATAAGTGCTCGGGAGAGTCTCACGACTTCCAAAGATGGAGAAAGAAAGTTATCAGTGTGTCTCTGGCGTCCTTATTGATGCGTTTGGATATTGACTTCGCTGCTGTAAGCAAGACGGTGACGATTAATACCCATCCGAGAGGCACCTCGTTCTTACGTCTCTCAGAGACCCGGGCGGGGGGGGGGGGCGGCAGAGAGGTTCTTGTGTTCCGGGATACTGCCCCTCTGACGTATCCTCCCAATATCCAATCACATCAGCAGGAAGAAAGGCTAACAACTTAGAACAGTCGATACCTGCCCCAGGAGGCGTGAACCATGCGTGAAGGCTTGGCTGTGACGCAGGGTGCTGCCCTGACCTCCAGGCGGCGCTCTGCTGCCCGTGAGAGCCAGCGAGGTCCTCCATCCAGGAGCAGCTCCTTCCCGCAGGGGACTCTTAACTTCCAGCAGCCCAGCTCTACCTTCTCCCTCCAGACCCACATTCTCTATCTAGCTCCACTGACTCTGAGGGAGCCGTGAGCACACGGAATCAACTCTGCTCATCCCCAGCCCGAGTCTAAGGCCGGCTGAGCAACACCAACCTTCAGTTGCTACAACTTCAGAGTAGAACGCAGGAGCTTCCGTCCCAGGAGTGGCCGGCCTGTCTGCAGTGGTCCCTCTGAGCCTGCTCTCAGCGCCCATGCCAGCAGGTGCTATAGCCAGCGGGAGCCTCCTGCATGTGTCTGCCCTGGCCCGGCCCTCCGGAGTCCACCCCTTAGGAGTCCACCGCTGAGACTCAGCAAGCTCTCAGCTTCCCAATGTCTCCAGCCTGGGCAGGGTATGGAAAACCTGAGGATTGTCCTCCCTCTCTCTTAAATCAGACCCTCCAAGGTAGCCATAAAAACGCGGACTTCTTGAAATAAATAAAAATGAAGGTTTTTAAAAAATGTATACTTTTCTTTGCTCCTGAAAATATCCTACTCAATGGTATATAATAGAGGTTCAATGTGCCACTTTATTTTATTTTTTAAACACTCAAGGATTATTTGAAGTCCCAATTTTTGCATTTATTTATTTATTTATTTATTTATTTATATTTGTGCTTGTGTGTAGGTGTGTATGTGTGTGCAGGTATGTGTGGTGTGTGTACAAGTTCGTGCAGGGGTGTATGTGTGTGCATGCACGCGTGTGTGCAGGTATGTGTTTGTGCACACACGTGTGTGTGCCGTAGCGCCTGCGTGGTATTCAGACAAGTGTACTTTCTCTACACCCACTATGTTGATTTCCTTTTCTGGACATGAAGCTCAGGTCTTCGGGTTGGCTGCGGGCCCTGCACCGCCTGAGCCCGCTCGCCAGCCCAGCGTGTCCTTTATTGAAACATGTTTTCATTCATCTTTGATGTCTTGGCTCAGGACCGGAATATAAACAAGCACTCCCATGTTCATCTGAGGGTGGGGACGAGGCCCTACTGTGCACGTCTCCATATCCTGGGTGTATCCATCCTGCAAGACCCCATCAGAGTGGATAGGAGATTTCCAGCCCAATGTTACGGTATTGTTTGGAGTTACATTATGTTCCCAGGCTGGCTGTGAATCCCTGGGCAAATTCACTCGTCCTCAGACCTCAGTGTTCCCATCCTCATGCTGGGTACAGCGACTATGTGGATACCCACCCTTCCACGAAGGACAGAGGCTTGTCTTAATAATGGCGTCCTCACCCTTAGTGAAAAGGTCATCAATGTGTTTGTGTGTGTGCCCCTCCACAGAACCCCGTACAGCTCCGCCCAGCCTGACCTGACATCCACCAAAGCCGGCCGTGGCTGTCAACCAGGAAGCCTGCTTAACAATCGAGTGCTGACTATCTTGTGGAAGTGCAAAGCACCCCATGTCCCTGTGAGGTTGGAAAGCCGTGTGGCAGTCTGTCCTCAGCAGAGGGCCATCTGTGCTCACCTCGCGAAGCTGCGAAGCGGTTTGGAAGTGGCGGGTGTCCAGATCTGCGGAGCAGCACCCTTCACTCGGCCAATCCCGAGAACCGTTACAGACGTAGCTGGGACTCCTCGGACCCTGGGTGATGGAGAGGCCGCGTGACAGTGCTGATGCTGAGTTCCTGCATCCTTGGTGGCAGGAGTGGAAGCTGTGAGCATCCTCACGGACAAGTGCAGGGTCAGGAGGCATCCGCATCACCCCCCGCCCTCCGTCTGCTTTCCTTCTCCCACGATCTAACCTAGAACCCGGCTGCTATCCTGCCATGACCAACGGCCAAGTCCAGCATGGCAGGGGCTCCCAGTCCTGCATCCGTGCATTCTCTCGGGTTTCTGTCTCCAGGACTTTGATCTCGGGGCCGTTGGTCATTTCTGAAGATCCAAGCCTGGTCCCTGGAGGCCCTGTGTCTCCGGGTCCCACGGGCTTTGCCTGGCTTGTTGGCTCTCTGTCTGGGATGGTCAGTGGCTACTACTCAACTCTACAGGGTCTGATGCCCCGGAACTGATGGCCAGCGGGTCCTGGGGAAGCAGTTGGTGAGACGCTTTTGGGGAATCCGTCCTTCTCTTCTTCCTGAAGGAGGTAAATGGGAAAGAGGAGGGCGCAGGGCAAAGGTCCCAGAGGGACCGACTACATAGCAAGCACATAGCTCTGCGGTGGAGGGGACATATTTGAGACGGCCTTGGACCAACCACTCAGCATCCTGGAAACACAAGACTGAGCCTGACGCTGCCACCTCCTCCTGGGGCAGCCCTGGAATCCCATGAGATCTAGACAGGAACAAGAAAAGAATCCCCCTGTCACCAACAAGTGAGTAAGTCTTCGATGCTGGGGTGACGGCCGGCCTCCCTCAGTAGCTGGGGCGGCTGGACCAGCACAGGACACAGAGCCAGGGCCTTGTGGCAGTGGAGGCATACTTCCTAGACCGCAGGCCTTTATTTGTCTTTTTTTGCTCTCCTAACATCTTTGTTGAGTCACGCGACAAACACTTCCTTTCTTTTTTTCCTGACACAGGAGAGCACTGTTTGTCCCTGCCCTGACATGGTCATTGTGGGAAAGTTGGACAACACAGTGCAGTGTTTACAGAGCTGGTCCCTCAGAGGCTGCCTCTTCTTCCAACCCTGTCCCCTCCCCTCCCCCTCCCACCCCCCACTTCCTGTCCACATTCCCCACCCCCACCCCCCACTTGCTACCCCATCCCCCACTCCCATCCCCCACTTCCTACCCCCATCCCCCACTCTAAACAGTTCTCATTCTAATCCCATCCTTGAAGGGACTCTACCATTTAGGATTAGGTAGGTAGGTCCTGTTGGTACTTTGTCTGGACTCCACCCCCACAGTTACCTGGCAACAGCCAGGTAGGCGTGGCCCACTGTAAGAGGGGCTGCTTGACCCTCCCCCTTCTTGGCTCTCATGCTCTCTTGCCCCCTTAGGCTCTTCTCCCCTCCCCCTCTCTCCATGTGGTCATGGCCGGCCTCTACTTCTCTACTCTCTCCCTCTCTCTGCCTTTCTCTGCCTCTATTACCCCCTAACTCCCCTTCCCATGCCCTGAATAAACTCTATTCTATGCTATACCCTAGTGTCTGGTCCCTCAGGGCGAAGAGATGCCTCTGCATGAATCCACTGAGGCACCCCCTTCCCCCACACCTCATCACACACCCCATAGAACATATTCTAATATCTCCTTATCCTTTTAGGATCACAACAGGTCCCACCCAATGACCTGGCCCTGGCTCAACTAATTCACTCTTCTGAAGGCCCTGTTCCCATCAGGCGTGTCCAGTCTCGACACCATGACAGGGTGTTGCCACCTATGGAGTTCACAATCCGGAACTGCACAATTGAAATGAAGAAGAAGAAGAAGGAGAAGGAGAAGGAGGAGGAGGAGGAGGAGGAGGAGGAGGAGGAGGAGGAGGAGGAGGAGAAGGAGAAGGAGAAGGAGAAGGAGAAGGAGAAGAAGGAGGAGAAGAAGAAATAGAAATCTCCTAATGCTGTGCAGTTGCGGTTTTGAATCGGGTCTCTTCAGCCTCACCTGGCCTGGGAGGTGTGGGGTGGGCAAGCCTGCTCTAAATGCATCTGTCTTTCGGGACAGAACGTGGTCTAGATCTCTTCAAGCTCCTGAGATAGCAGGTTTACATGTCTGGATTCTCCCCTTCCTCCCTAGAGATCATTATGTATTTTTTCTTTAGATTTTAAAGAAAGCAGATTCGGGTAACAGGAGATGGGTAGGAAGTGGGACTGGGCTAGGGGTGAAAGAGGAAGTGGGATTTGTTCACCTTGGCCTTTGGGGTGAACATGGAGAGGAGGGGGCAGCATGACCACAGACAGCTGCAGAGCCTCAGAAAACACCCGAGCACCCCTCACATGAATTGACGGCCCAGGTCTGCACACCCGAGTTACGTCAAGCTAATTAGTGCTCAAGGAGCTCAAGTTGGTTAATAGTTATTGATTTAGAAACAACATATAGATTAAAATAGAATCCCCGAGAATATTCTTTAAAAATCCGGGTTACTAATCACGGAAAAAATGTAGTCGGAAATGGCAAATGGAGAGCTGCATCGTTCCAAGGGAGCTGTAACATTGCTTATGTTTGGAAAGGATAATTGTCTTGGGCTGCTTGGCAGACTGCAGTCACGATGAAGATTCTGGAAAGACAGGTCTAGTGCCCTCCCACCCCGAGCTCTGGGGTCCGGTCAGTGACTCTTATGTTCCTCATGAGGTAGAGCCCAGTGCGTGCAGACCGACCCCGATGTTGAGTTTATTTGTACAGATTTGAAACTTCTCATTGATTTTTATTACAAGATTAAGGATATGTTTCTCCAAGGAAGAAAAAAAAAACGGTTGCCGGAGTAAAATTATAACAGTCATAAGCATGGTAGACACCGTGTGGGAAGAAGCATTGCTTGGCTGTCTTTGCCACAGAAGTTAAGTTACAAGCTGCACAACCTCACCATTCCCGCCAGCATGGGCTTCAGCTGAGCTTGCCCCCCGGTATCTACTGCAGCTCACAGACAGGCTCGATCATGAGCTCATGGCCCCAGGAGATCCTGGGTGTTCCCCGGAAATCTGCCCCCTGGTCCTCTGGCCCTCTACTCAACCCAGCCCAGCCCAGCCCAGGAGTCCGTGAGGCTCTCCAGGAGCTTGCCAGTGTCTTGACCCCTGGGACAGAGGTCACTCAATCTGATCTCAGCTCAGGGATCTGAAGTGTCTTAGGTAAGCCCAGGTGGGGGGTAGATGGGGGATGACGTAGGACTGTCAAAGCTCTCTGTGTCTATGCACATATTTGCCTGTGTACATTCAGAGGCCAACGTTTGATGTTGTGGGTCTTCTCTAATAGTGCTCCACTACACACACACACACACACACACACACACACACACACTGGTACAGACTTTCTGGTGAGACCTGGAGCTCACTGGTTGGATTGGACTGGCTTGCCAACACACCAAGGGGCCCTGTCTCCACTTCCCCAGCTGTGGAATCACAAACATACAAAACTACTCTTGGCATTGCTCTGTCTTTGTATCTGTGCAGGGAGGGTTTTTTAAAGATTGCATTTTTCTCCAGTGAAGTTCTTATTCTGTTCCTGTGTGGAGCACATGCCTTGGCTACTGTCTTAGTCAGGGTTTCTATTCCTGCACAAACATCATGACCAAGAAGCAAGTTGGGGAGGAAAGGGTTTATTCAGCTTACACTTCCACATTGCTGTTCATCACCAAAGGAAGTCAGGACTGGAACTCAAGCAGGTCAGGAAGCAGGAGTTGATGCAGAGGCCATGCAGGGATGTTACTTACTGGTTTGCTTCCCCTGGCTTGCTCAGCCTGCTTTCTTATAGAACCCAAGACTACCAGCCCAGAGATGGCACCACCCACAAGGGACCCTCCCCCCTTGATCACTGTGATGGTTTGCATATGATTGGTTCAGGGAGAAACCCTATTAGGAGGTGTGGCCTTGTTGGAGTAGGTGTGTCATTGTCGGTGTGGGCTTAAGACCCTCACCCTAGTTGCCTGGAAGTCAGTCTTCCACTAGCAGCCTTCAGATGAAGATGTAGAATTCTCAGTTCCTCCTGCACCAGGCCTGCCTGGATGTTGCCATGTTTCTGCTTTGATGACAATGGACTGAATCTCTGAGCCTGTAAGCCAACCCCAGTTAAATGTTGTCTTTTATAAAACTTGCATTGGTCATGGTGTCTGTTCACAGCAGTGAAACCCTAACTAAGACAATCACTAATTGAGAAAATGCCCCACAGATGGATCTCATGGAGGCACTTCCCCAACTGAAGCTCCTTTCTCTGTGATAACTCCAGCCTGTGTCAAGTTGACACACAGAACCAGCCAGGCCAGCTACCATGAGGGGGGCGGGGAGGAAGAGAGGGGGAGGAAGAGGGGAAAGGGAGGGAGAGGGAGAGAGTTCGTGTGTGTTTGTGTGTTTTTGTGTGTTTTTGTGTGTTTGAGTGTGTGTGCATGTGTACATTTGTGTGTGTGCATGTGTTTGCATGTGTATGTGCATGTGCACACATATGCCACAGAACACATAAAGCACATGTGCCTATTCTCTCCATCCACTTTGTGAGGTCCAGGGATCAAGCTCAGGTCCTCACGCCCATGCAGGAACGCCCCGTCCTGTGGAGCCGCCTCACCAGCACTGACTGGAACCGTCTAGAAGGAAAGCCCACAGGCTTCTAGTCTGCAGACAGCAAACAGCCCACGTTGGCTGTCAGATTTGCATCTTTGTAGACGCTTCTGGATCATTGACGGTAAACCATGACGGGAGTGCTATTATTGTGGGAGAGATCTCCCACCCGAGGCAGTGGCAGAGGTTCTGCCGTCCTTGGGATGGCAGGAGAGGAGAAGCCATGAGAGAAAGGACCCTGGAGGTCCTGCAGCCTTCGGAGCCCTGACTCAGAGCTGTGAGCGTGAGACAGGAGGTGCTGCTTGGGGTCTTTACAGAGACGCCTGCAGGCCTGGGAGCACGGATCCTGTGGGGGCTGAACCAATAAGACTGAGAGACCCCCATCTCCTGCTGTGTCCTCAGCTGAGGAGGGGTTTGTGGTCACTGCTGGTGTCACCCCACACTCTTTCCCATGCTGGGCTGGGCCTGCTGCCCCCAGCAAAATGGTAGGTCTCATTCAGGAAGAGGGCACAGGATGCCTTATGTGCTTCTCAGGCCCCTGAGGTTACAAGGAGTGAAAGGTTTAGGTCCTTTGGGTCCTCATGTCCCAACTGCTCTGTGGCAGCCGCCTGTCGCCTCCCCTATGGGCTCCATGAGCTCAGGCCAGGGCCGTCTCCGTGGGGCTGTGACACCGTGTGGTGGTCTCATGTAGCTGTGTCTTAGTTCTGTTACTTTACCTCCTATTGACAAGGCTCTCTCCTTCTTGCATCCCTGGCTTAAAGAGGACCCTAGCCAGACCCCCTGATGGAAGGAAGACTCCCAAAACCATAGGCGAGCCATTACTAAGTACAGCCACCCATGATCCCAGAGGGTCTCACGGCAGAATCTGCTCAGTGCTCATTCCCTGCACCTCTCAGAGCCCCCAAGCTCCCCTCCGATTTATCCGCCACAGACTTTAACTGGGCTGCGGGTTACACGCGACCTCGTCAGGAATCTGACATGAGAGCTAGACTAAACTCAGTCAGGAAGAGTCCTTTAGAAGCCCAGAGAAGCCTGGCACTCTGGGATCCCCCACCAGTCACGCTCTGCTCCAGCGCTGTCCATCAGGAGTACGCGCTTCCCTAACAGGGGTGACTCTGGGCGTCGGAAGCCCTCCAGGTGCGGTTCCTTGGGTGGGATAAGAAGTCCGTGCGTGTCTCGAGATGAAGGACCATTTCCAAAAGTGTTATCGGATCGAGGGTTAAGACGCCTCATGCGCGTATGACTGAGCCCCGTGGGTGATGCTGCTGCCTCCACAGAGGCTCAGCCCAGGTCCTGGATCCAGTGCCTGGAGAGGCATGGTCGGGTCTTCCCAGAGTCAGGAGTTCCTGGGCAGCAACAATGAATTCACAGTGCAGGGTAACTTCATCAGCAGGACTTGAAGTGGAGCCGCTCTCCTCGATCGCCCCAGCCAAGGCAAACATGGGTTTTTGACCTAATATCAATTACTAATATTAGCTCTCAGATCACACATGGCAGACCACACAGTCATGATATCTTTCTTTATGTATGTGTGAGGTCACAGAATGGATAAGGAGGGATTGAAGAGGGCACAGTAGACTCAAAGCATTTTGAAAAGGCCGAGAGGAGGGAGCAGAGGGGGTGAAGAGAGTCTGTGGGAGTCAGAGAACAAACCCAGGCTGGAGGGCTGCAGGAGGGCTGCAGCTGCTGCTGCTGCTGCTGTGATTTTTTTGTTTTGTTTTGTTTTTTTGTTTTTTCGAGACAGGGTTTCTCTGTGTAGCCCGGGCTGTCCTGGAACTCACTTTGTAGACCAGGCTGGCCTCGAACACAGGAATCCACCTGCCTCTGCCTCCCAAGTGCTGGGATTAAAGGCGTGCGCCACTACTCCCCGGTGGCAATTGTGATTTTGTTGGTGGTGATGATGAGGATGTGATGATGGTGGTGGTGGTGGTGGTGGTGATGATGATGATGATGATGATGATGATGATGATGATTCAGAGTAAGGTTTGGGAGCAAAGAGCAGAAGAGACGTAAACGTAAGACCGGGAGCAGCCTGGGCCAGTGAACCGTAGACAGGGCTGAGGCAGAGGGAAATCCCCATGGGCAGTTTGTCCTTCTCTGTCTGTTGGTCCCTTGGCATAGATGCCAGGCTGTCAGATGCCAGGCAGTTTAATTGTGTTTTGCTGGGTTCCGGGTGAGGCCTGCGCTCTTCTGTCAGGCTGGCGGATCGGGCAGGTTCTCGGCCCCGGTTTTCCTGCTGTGACTCTAACGCATCTGCTCGCTCCTCCAGCCTCAATTCGCTTCTGTCATTTGAGACCTTTCCATTCTCAGGGACGAGCTGTTTACCAGCCTGAGTGTCCCGCGCGGTGCCCAGCAGGTGGTGTTTACAGTGACCACCCAGCTGTCCAGCAATCCTCCATCTTCAAAATGGAGTCTCTCGGGGCAAGGCGTTGTTAGAAAAAAAATAATAAATCAGTGCTGTGCACAGTTTAAAGCTGCCTGTGGGGGCAGAACCGACAAGCCAGGAACACGGGAGAGGCCAGAAGACCGCGGCTGCTTCTTAGCGGACATGACCTTAGAGGGAGGGACATGGGTGTGACCTGGAAACACGGGGCTTGGAAGTCAGTAGTGTCTGTCTGTGTAGTAGGCACCGGGGGAGCCCTTGGCAGTGTTCTCAGCTCTGTAGCCACGGGCAGTGTCCTGCTCTGCCTACCAGGGTCCATCAGGAGGTACAGCTGCCCGCCCAGCAGAGGCAAATTGGTCCTCCTGTGGGTGGAGGCAGAGCGGCTTCTGCCCTCAGGACCTGGAGGAGCAGGTCCGGTCCGCATAAAGCAAGGCGGGCTGTGGGCGTGCTGCTACAGGTTCCCGGGATAGAGAGATTCAATGTTAAAACCTGTGTGTGTGTGTGTGTGTGTGTGTGTGTGTGATAAATATATCTGTCTATCCCTCTACACATAGGAAAACACTTACTCCCATGTCTGTCCATCATCTAAGTAGAGTAATAGACACACTCACTCAGTCCCTGTCCATCACCCCGTTCAACACATTCTCTCTCCTCCTCTCCCTCCCTCTCTCCCTCTGTCTCTCCCTCGCTCTTCTTTCTCTCCCTCCCTCCCTCTCTGACTCTCTCCCTTTCTCCCCTCCTCTCTCTTTCCCTCTCTTTTTCTCTCTCTCCCCCTCTTGCCTCTCTCCCTCTCTCTTCCCTCTCTCCCTCTCTCCCTCTTTCCCCCTCTCTCCCTCTCTCCCTTCTCTCCCTCTCTCTTTCTCTCTCCTCCCTCTTCTGTCTCTCTCCCTGTTTCTCCCCAGTCTCCCTCCCTCCCTCTCTGCCTCTCTCCCCTCCTCTCTCTCTCTCTCTCTCTCTCTCTCTCTCTCTCTCTCTCTCCTTGTCTCTCCCCCTCCCTCCCTCCCTCTCTGCCTCTCTCCCTCTCTCCCCTCCTCTCTCTCCCTGTCTCTCCCCCGTCTCCCTCCCTCCCTCCTTCCCTCTCTGCCTCTCTCCCTCCTCTCCCCTCCTCTCTCTCTCCTTCCCCCTTCTCTCTCCCTGTCTCTCCCTGTCTCTCCCCCTCCCTCCCTATTCCCCCTCCCCCACTCCTTCCTCCCTCTTCCTCTCCTCTCTAAGGTCCACCCATCATCCACATTGATATACACATTGATTATTTTGTAGCTGACATCTCCCGACTGGGAACAGGGGAATCTGTTCCACCTGTGTGGTTAGGCAGCAGGACCCCCGAGCAGAGCAGGGAAGAGCCTTTGATTGAGGCCATGGAGACCCAGCCATTGCTGCCCTGTGCCTAGGTGTGCAGAAGATGCAAACATGGCCCTCACCGTTCCCCTGTGCTCCACCATCTTGCACAGGGCCCAGTGGCTCAAGACAGGACATCTGTGTCTGGGTTCCCAGGGGAAGGAAGGAGGCCAGGCCATTGCTGGGATGTGGCCGCTGTCACTGTGGCTTTAGTTGCTGCTTCCTTGGCCCTGGAGACCTGAGCTGGGGTTGGGTTTCTCCATCTTTATATGAGCCGGCTGCAGGCTGCAGGGATGAGAGAGATGGGAACAGCAGTCCTACTGTGAGCAATTAAAGCCCTGACAAAGGACAATGCAGCTTAATCATCGAGGCGTTCTTACTCCCAGCCTTGATGGTCCTCCTGGAAGAAACTGCGGAAAGTGCTTTCGGAGCCTATTGAAGCCACCGGAGCCCGCGGAAGCTTGCCAGCTCCCGGGGAGCCCAGAGATTGAAGTCAATTTGCCTTAATAAAGCTCTTTAACGTTAATTTAAGGTGGAATTAGGCCAGGTTTAAGAAAATTAAGAAAAATGTACTGAATGGGCATTTCCGAGCATCCTTCCGGGGGAAGCCAACTGTCTTCCTGAGGTTCCGAGCAGGCTTCCCGGAGGTGGAGCAGCTGCAGCCCCGGCCCTGAGTTCTCACTCTTTCCAGGACTCCGGTGAAGCCGCACTCCTGCAAAGGAGCTGCTCTCTCTGAAGGTGTTGTTCTGTACAGCTGAGCTGAAGCTAAAGCCCTCTGAGTGTGCTAGAAGCCTTTCTCAGGGGAAGTGATATTTTCATAAACCAGAGAAGCCCTTGCAAGTGCTCTCAAGTTGCGGGAGGGAAAGACGAGGCAGGAGATGCCGGGGCCAGGCCTCGCTTCTCTAGCTCTCCATGTTGCTATACTGTAAGTTAGATGTGCCAAATGTTTAGAAGGAGGATTCCTTGTTTTCCTCTTGCTGTGATCGGAAGATTAACTCCTGACAAGAAGCAACTGGGAGAAGGAAATTGATTTTGTCCCATTGGAGAGGCAGGCATGGCCGGCCGGGGCATGAGGAGGCTGGCCACACGGCACCGCAGTCGGGAAGCAGACACGGGCGAGCGATTGAGCACGCACCCTTCACCTGCCTCCTTCTCCTTCCAATTTTTTTTATTATGTCTGAGATGCCCCCCCCCTCCCCGACGCTCGTGAGACAGTGCCGTCTGTATTCAGGGTGACTCTTCCCCACCTCACTAATCCATCTGGAAATGTCCCCATGGGGACACACAGAAGTGCCCATGGGGTTCCAAATCTGTTCACATTGGCAGTGAAGACCCCAGAGGAAACTGAGAGAAGAACTTGACTAGTTTGGGGGAACGCAGCCTTGCTAGATTGCAAGGGGAAATACTAGATTTCTAGATGTCACCCAGCGGAGATCTGCCATGGCCATCAAGGTGCCTGGCCTCAGTGATCCGGGAACTGGGCAGGTCTGTGGGAGGGGCTTGGCGAAGGAGGGGAAAGGGCTGGGAGATGGCCCAGTTAGTAAAGCCCTCGCCTTGCAAGCTTGGGGACCTGAGCTCAGTTCCCCAGCGAAGCTACACATGGGTGGTACAGGCTCGTATCCCAGACCCTGGGAAGCAGTGACAGTCAAAGGTCTGGGCTCCCTGGCAGTCAGCCTGGTTAACTGTTCAATACCGGGTCCCGGTGTGACTCTATCTAAAACCAACATGGACGATGCCTGAGGAACGGCATCCGATACACACACACACACACACACACACACACACACACGGAGGGAAGGAGGGAGAGGGAGAGAGACAGAGAGAGAGGAGAAAGGAGAGAAATAGAAAATAAGAGAGGAGAAAGAGGAAAGGGAGGAGAGAGGGAGGGGAGGGAGGGAGAGAGAGAGAAAGAGAGAGAGACAGAGACAGAGAAAGAGAGGCCATAGACATAGGCATGGTGGCAGAGCCGGCTTAACCGGGGGTAGGGAGGGAAGGCTTGCTCCCTATCTGGTGGAAAGACTTTGAAGCGGAGTCTGTAGCTTTTCCATGGGGGCGGGAGGGTGAAGGGAGGGTGAAGCTGCCTCTACCCAAACACCTGGAAAAACAGGGCTGCCATCAAAGGAAAGTGGGGGGAGGGGAGACAGTGGGAGGGCGGCCGACCTGAGTTAGAACCGCAGACTGCCGCCTCCCGCTCTGATCTCCCGGAGCTTAAGGCAAGCTTCCAGGCATCGCTGTGGGGGGCAGGAGTTTGCTACAAGGACAAAGATGGTGTTCCGTGTGGGAGTTTGTGGAGAGCAGAGAGAAAAACAGGCAGCCAAGATGTCCCTGGCACGCCATCTCCAGAGTCTGTGGCTTCTCGGGGTTGGCTCCCTCTACTGTGGGGTCCCAGGGCCTGTGAACTCCGGGAAGAGACAGCAAATGGAGAAGTTGATGGGACACACAGGACGACACTGCCATACTCAACTCACTGCCCACCTGCCGAGTCTCTCAGAGATGTCCCCCTCCCTCCCCCGCTGACTGTGAGAGAGCAGTTAGCCTGTCATCTCTGCAGGGGACCCAGGGCAGGAAGCTAACAACCTGCAAGAGACAGGCCCCAAGATCTGTCAGGAGAGCCCAGTCTCCTCCGTTCCCTCCTGAGCCACAGATAAGGCCACGCCCCCAGCCACCCTGACCTCAGCGGTGCGCCAGGCTCAGCTGAGCCACAAGCAGACTCCTGACTGGAACTTGCCCGAGTTCCCGACTCAGAGACTCAAGACAGCGCAGGGACATAGTCAGATGCTGTCTGCTGGGATCGTCTCTGATCCTGCCATAGAAAACTGGAGAAGAGAGATGCAGTCACTGTGGCAGGGCAGAGTCGCTTCTGGGACTTTATTTAGAAGGGACTCCCAGGCTGGGCATTCTCCCCCAGATGTGTTTCTGCAGCACAGCCTACACCCCTAGGGCTCTGCTCAGGGGGACCTCCCCCAGCCCCGAGCCCACTGCAGGGGACCTGCTCCAGCTGGTTGCAATGAGCAAGGTGGTGAGGGGCTGCCTGGCCGAGTGCCCGGGAGCCTGCCTCTCCCCTGGGACTGCGCAGTGCGTGTCGCAGCAAAATTAGCTCTAAATAGAAAGCGAGGCATATGGAACGCGAGGTAATGTTTGTTGTGTTGTTGTGAATAAGCCCCGCCCCTGTCCTAGCTCTCCCCCTCCCCCCAGGCCTCATGCACTTTAAGATCACAGACACAGCCTTTCTTATCCCAGACTGAAGGCAGAGACTATTCTCTGGCTGTTCCTAGCTTCCTTATCACCATGTGTGTTCCAAGCTGCAAGGGGCAGAAGTCTCAGGCCCCGGTGTTGACGCCCAGGCAAGCTGTAGGTGGCTTCTCTATTGGATTTCACAAAGTGCCACTTGTTTACCACGCCAGTCCATTTTGTTGCTCCCTGTGGCGATGAGTTTTCCCACTGAGAGATATTTTTAAACAACAGGAGAGGAGGCTATAACCTTTCTAGCTGCTCCGTGTGGAGGAGCCGCTTCGTCCTCTGAGCCAGCCTCTGCTGACAGCCTGCCCTTGACCCTAAGGGGCAAGAGAAGCACCGTCTTTGTGGTGGGCACCGGCAGGGTGTCTCAGTCAGGGTTTCCATCCCTGCTCAATCATCATGACCAAGAAGCAAGTCGGGGAGGAAGCTCACACTTCCACACAGCTCTTCATCCCCAAAGGAAGTCAGGACCGGAACTCAAGCAGCTCAGGAAGCAGGAGCTGATGCAGAGACCATGGAGGGATGTTCCTTACTGGCTTGCTTCCCCTGGCTTGCTCATCCCAGCCCAGGGATGGCACCACCCACAAGGGGCCCTCCCCCATTGATCACTAATTGAGAAAATGCCCCACAGCTGGATCTCATGGAGGCATTTCTTCACCTGAAGCTCCTTTCTCTGTGATAACTCTATCCTGTGTCAAGTTGACACACAAAACCAGCCAGTACACAAAAGACACCCAGCCCAGGGCTTGCACAGGTGATGCCTGAGCTTGGCCGTCCTCCCCTTGGCCCTCCCGTGCAGGAAGAGGACAGGGCAGGCACCAGGACTCATTTGGTTTCTTGACTAATGTCTCATTAGGATGAGCTACGTGGTGAGGAGATTCGCTGTGGGATGAGAGCACAATCCACTGCAGCTAGACTGACCAGAAGGAAAGAGCTTCACATAACTTCTTCGTTATGAGACTGAGATTGGATGGCATTTGAGGGGCTTACGAGCAGTTACCCGTTCAGGGACCTGTGTGTCTTCTAAAGGGTTTGTCTCTGTGTTGGTCTTTATTGCAGAAAGGAGTCAGAGAGGTGGGCGGACGCTGTGCGCAGAGGGGTGTATCCCGTGTGATAATGAGCAATTCTTCCCAGTTCCTAACCTCACCGATAACGTCTTTCAACAACCGCAGACTCAGCTGCGGCAGCATGCTGGGCGCTGTCCAAGGTCCTGGATCTGCAGTCTACCAACTCTCTTGACTATCACCGTCCAGTGAGTCCTGTGTTGTGTTTAGCTCAACCTGAATGGAATTCAGGAGGCAGAGCCCTCAAACGCTGTTGGTGTGGATGGAAATTAGAAGCATCTTCTTAGAAAAAACGATAATGGAGCCTCAAAAATCAGAAGTCGATATGGCGCAGTGCCTTCCCCGAGGTCACGACAAAGGAAGGAAAAGGCATCTGCTCCATACCCTCAGGATGTTAGAACCCTGTGCATAAGAGCACCGGCAATGAGCCGGGATGTGAGTCCATTGACAGAGGAGTGGGGAAGGAAATGTAGGGAGGGCAGATGGAGAAAGAAAGATGGCCACTAGAAGATAAATATATAGAAAGGAGATAGAGTCCGATAAACAATAGGTGATAGGTAGGTAGATAATATGTAGGTGGTAGATATACAGGTTGAAGCAGAGATAATATGCAGGTGGTAGATATGTAGATAGATGACCAACAGATAAATATAAATGAATGTATTATATTTTATATAATTCAATTATATGTACTATTTTATTATTTGACACTATATAATATAAGCAGACTTGTTTTCATATCCATGTATTCACATGGATTGTGTGTATATGTATATATATGTATGTGTATGTATATATGTATATGTGTATAAGTATGCATATGTGTATATATGTATGTGCATGCATGTGTGTACATGTATGTATATGTGTGCATGTGTGTATATGTATATGTGTGCATGTATTTATGTGCATGTGTGTATGTGTATATGTATATCCATGTATGTATATATGTATATGCATGTATAAGTGTATGTATATATGTATATATGTATGTGTATATGTGTACATGTGTATAATATGTATGTGCATGTGTGTGTCTGTATGTGTATATGTATGTGTGTATATGTACATGCATGTGTGTAATTATGTGTCTATGTATGTGTATGAATGTGTATGTGTATGTGTGTATATGTATATGTGTATGTATGTTTATATGTGTGTATGTGACATGTGTGTATGTGTATAAGTGTGTATGTGTATATGTATATATGTATAATTGTAGATGCAAGTGTACATTTACATGTGTTCTTACATTTATGTGTGTATGTGTGTATTGTATATATATGTATATTTATATGCATGCACACACACATACACATACACACAGAGGCACAGCAGCACATACCTGTAGTCTCAAAACTGGAGAGGCATGAATAACACAAGTTCAAGGCCAACCTAGTCTACATCGTGACCGTCACATTAGGGAGACTGTCGCAGCACATAAACAGTCCAAAATGATGCAATCTTGTCCCCTGTATCATGGATGGAACTTCGGGGACACGGTGTGAAGCCAGCCGGGCACAGGACAGTGGGAGCCGCGTTAAGCCGAGTTTGGAATGCGCGTGACTGGTGTCTGGGAAGGGGGTGGTGAAGAGAGGCTGGAGGAAGGGGAACATGGCTGGAGCCAACCTGGACTGCGGTTCACAAGCCCCTCGCCCACGCCCCTACGCAGTGAAGCCCAGTGGCTCATTAAAATACCGGCTATGAGGGTAGGAGGAGAGTGTGGGGGAAAGAAAGGGATCCTAGCGGGAGAGGAGGGAGTAAGAGAGGAAGGGAAGTTTATATTATACATACACAGGAAACGTGTGTGTGTGTGTGTGTGTGTGTGTGTGTGTGTGTAATGACGTTCAGAAAGAGTCTTAAAATATTACTATTCATTCTGTGCATGTGGCTGCAAGGGCCCTTGGAGGCCCGCCAATGCCATCAGATTACATGCAAGCGTGAGCTGCTGCGCATGCGTGCTAGGAACTGACCTCGGATCCTTTGAACTATTCTCTGAGGCATTCCCCTCTCTCGCTCCCCCAACACGCAGAAGTGACTTCAGTTGCTGCTATGGGGGACAGTGGAGCAGGGTTCTTAGGCTAGGCTTTGATTCAATGCTTCGATTAGATTTGCTCATAAGTTTGAACTTCATGGTGGTGTGTCTCCTACAGGGAAGGCATGTTTGCATCTCTCCCGTAGACTCGTGAGCTGGTTTTCATGGAGGAGCCAGCGTCCCTACACAGTTTCCACCCAGCCCCGCGTGTGGAGCCCAGGCCTGCCAAGGCGGCTGTTGAAGAACCATCGAGGCTGTGGCTTCCCGGGGCTCAATTTTCACGTCGTTTAAAAACAGGCGCAGGCCCGATGCTCTGAAACAAAGCGTGGCAAGTGTTTTGGACACACTTTAAATGAGATTATTATAGACCGAGAAACAGTTCCTGCTTTAATTAGAAAAAAATCTCGGTGCTCATACTGGGAAGCTAATTGCGCCACTAAAACACTGAATGGTTCCTAATTTTGCTACTTAGAGGTACACCTGGTGACTCGCTGCTCAGCGACACCCAGAGACTCATACAGCCGGAGAAACGCCACAGCTGTGAGGCTGCAAAGGCCTTGGGAGCGCAGGGTACTAAGATCTCATCCCAGCTCCAGCTTCACTGTGGCATCTGCAACCACCACAGACAACGCGAGAAAGCTGCAGACGGTGGCGCTGGGGCACGCAGCAAGGCTCCCGGCTCACGGAACACCGCCTTTGGAGATGCTGTAAGGCAGATGTAGGCAACCTGGGATGACCTTAGGGATCAGTCCGTGGCTTCCAAAGCTTTCGTTCATTTAGCCAGAGGAGAGAGGTGACCATAGGCATGGCGCGGAGAGGCTCATCTACCGCCCTTGGAGGGGAGCCGGCGCAGTGGTCGCTGCACATGCGCACCCTGATCGGCCAACTGCATATTGAGCAAAATCCCACCCAACTCCATCTCAAGCGCTCCTCCTGGATGCAGTGGTCTAGAATTCAGGAGTTTCGATCTGGGGCCAGGATGGGCACCAGTCCTTGGGGATCGCTTCATCGAATCGCAGGTGGTATCTATGCTACGATTTACCTGCCTACTCAGGGTTTCTCCTCAGATGCTCTGAGGCTTTGGATTCAGACTGGGCTCAACCGTGAACCATCCTAGGAAGGGGATACCCCAGATCACAGGCCCTTCAAACGTTTCCACCTGAGCTGATGTACTTTAGTGAGTTCCATCTGGCATGCCAGTGAGGTAGGTATAGGTATAGCTTTATGACTCTTGTGTGTGTGCACACGTATCCACACGTGTGCACATGAATCTCCTGTGAGTGTCCAAAGCAGGGGTCCTGTGTCTTTCTCTCCACTCTAGTTCTTGAACAAGGTTTCTTTCTGAACCTAGAGCTCACTACTTCAGCTGGGGCTACATGGTCAGCAAGCCCCCGAGGGGCTTCCTGCCTATGGCTCCCCAGCCTTGGAATTACAGGTTCACCCTGCTGGACTCTGCTTTCTGGGTGGGTTCTGAGGATTGAAGTCAAGGCCTTATGTTTGTGCAGCAAGCTTCTTACTATCTGGGTCATCTACCCCGGGCCCTCTGTTGCTATAATTTGAACATATGGGGCCATCAGAGGCTCATTTTCTGAAAGTCTCCAGCATGATGCTATTTGGAGGAAATAGGACCATCAGGAGGCGTGACCTCCTGGAGATCCTTATCTCAGGAGCCTGCCTTGGTGGGAAGGGTGGAAATCCCTTCTTCTGTGTTCTGTTTCCTGTCAGGATATGGGCAGCTTTCCTCAGCTGACCCCCCCCCACGCCCCCACCCGTCATCTGCAGCTCACCGTATGGCCAAAATGCGGCCAACCAGTCATGAAATGAAACTTTCAAAACTGGGAGGCTTTTCAGTTTATAAGCTGAGGGTCTCGGGCATTTGTTATAGTCATGGGAAGCACACACAGTCCTGAATCTCTCAGGACACGAGAGGCGTGAGGCAGGAATGGCTTCAGGTTAGGACCTACTGGGAACTTCTGGAGTATGCAATAGACAAACACCCACCTCCCAATACAGACAAACCACAGCAGAAAGCTTACACCCACTCCCCAATACAGACAAACCACAGCAGAAAGCTTACACCCACCCCCCAATACAGACAAACCACAGCAGAAAGCTTACACCCACCCCCCAATACAGACAAACCACAGCAGAAAGCTTACGCCCATCCCCCGATTAAGACAAACCATAGCAGAAAGCATCCCCATCCCCAATAAAGACAAATCAGAAAGCACACACCCCCACCCTAATCAAAGCCCTCATTTCTTCACTTCCTTATCTTATAGCTTGGGGGGATCCCTTGACACCCAGCCCACCCACCTAAATCTTTATAAACTCCCCACTGAAGGTAGACTCCCAAAGCCTGCCCCCGTCCCAGAAGAATGCCAGTGGAGGGTTTTGATCTTCAGAAATACCCTTCCACGTAATTGGCACATTAAGGAAGCACACATCAGTCTGTCAGGAATGAGGAAAGTTCTAGAAGCTGAAGCTAACCCACCAGGGAGAGTTCCTTATTACTTTCCTCTCCTTAGGCTTCTTACATCATCTCGTAAAGGAAGTTTGTTGTCATGGAGCTGAAGATTTCAAATGTATCTTGCCAAAGTAGGGCACAGGTGATTTAACCAGGTCACGGGTCTTTGAAAGCTCCGACTTAAGCACTGGTTAGTGCAGATCCTCACTTCAAAGGTGAACAGGATACAGAAGAAAACGAGGGGCTGCGGAGGGGTAGGGAGCCTGCCCTTCCTCACAGCCACCCAGATCAGCGCTGGGACAGGGGAATCGCTGGTGATTTGGGTTAAAGAGGGTTTAAAAGACTTTTCCTTTTGAATTGAGTTTTCAGAAAAATGAGCCTTTCCTTTGAAGACTGAAAGACTGTCTTAGTCTAAGACCACAGCTTCTGTGGGATCAGATTGTGGTTCCTGGGAGAGGGGAGGGAGGGCAGGGGAGAGATGGGGGAACGCTGAGAGGAACACAAGGAACACGAGGCTCTCCACCCCCTGAGAATACAGTTGGGAGACTTACAGAACAAATGCTCACGGCACGCCCAGTTAGGCTTGACTTTCAGACAGACAATAATAAATAACCTTTAATGTGAGCATATCCCATCACACTGGCTGGTTTTGTGTCAATTTAACCTAAGCTACAATTATGAGAGAGGAAGGAGCCTCGGGTGGGAAAATGCCTCCATGAGATCCAGCTGTAGGGCATCTTCTCAATTAGTGATCAGTAGGGGAGGGCACAGGCTATTGTGGGTGGTCCCATCCCTGGGCTGGTGGTCCTGGGCTCTATAAGAAAGCAAGCTGAGCAAGCCATGAGGGGCAAGCAGTAAGTGGCACCCCTCCGCGGCCTCTGAATCGGTTCCAGCCCTGCTCAAGTTCTTGTCCGGCTTCCTCCAGTGATGCACTATGATCTGGAAGTGTAGGTCAAATAAACCCTTTCTTCTGCTTGCTTTCTTGGTCATGATGTTCTGCTCCAGCAATAGAAACCATAACTGAGACATCTGTTGGAAGCACGGCTACATCAAAACCATTCATATTCATCTGACATTTAAATTGATTTGGGCCACTTTTGTTTTATTTGGTAACCTGGGCAAAGTCAAGCAGGGCTTCAGCTCTGATACTGCGTGTCTAGAGCCTCTTCCTGTGGGTGAGCGGGAAGCAGTCAGCTGCTCTTCTATCCCAGCTGGTCAAGAGGGCCACATGGAGGGCCAACTCTTCCGTACTCATTATAGTCCCCATGAGGGAGCTGTATGGGCTTGCAAAGCCTCTCCCCCTTCCTCACGGGCCCTGAGGTTGGCGTTTAAGAGGTCCTTTGGGCCGGAAGTCAGACACTTTTAGATTGCCTCCACATAAATCAATTCAAAGACTGCAGACGTGGTCCCTGTGTGGTTCCTGGCGGTGCAGCGGAGGAAGGTCAGGAGAAGTGCCCATCACGGGACCTAGCATCATTCTCAAGAACAGGTTCCAGGACCTGAGTGTGTGGGACTTTTGGTTGAAGGTTTGCACGGCATCCAGGAAGCCCTGGTTCATTTAAACTGGGTGGTGGGACACGTCTGCAATCCCAGCATGCAGAAGGAGCAGGCAGAAGGAGCAGCAGTTGAGATTCTCCTCAACTACAAAGTGAATTGTAAGGATGTGTGAGGCCTTGTGTCTTACAGTTTTTTGTTGCTATGAAAAAATACCACAGCCAAAGCAACTTACAGAGGAGAGGTTTATTTTTCTCATGTTTGAGGTAAAATCCATCTCACTAAGGGAATGAAGGACCGGGATTCAATGCAAAAACTTGTCAGCATGAACTGAAGCAGAGGAAATGGAGGGACGGACATCACTCACTGGCTTGCCCGTCAAGTATTGCTCAGTTGGCTTTTCTATAACATTCAGGATCACCAGCCCAGGAGTGGTGCCATCCACAGACCGAACTGAGACCTCGGAGGTCAATCATCTGTTAAGAAAACGCACCACACTCCGGGAAGCCATTTTCTTAACTGAAGTTTCCTTTCTCGACGTTTACTCCAGCCATATTGAGTTGACAAAATCTATCCAACACACCCTGCAAAGAAGGAAGAAGAAGAAGAAAAAGGAGGAGGAGGAGGAGGAGGAGGAGGAGGGGGAGAAGGAGGAGGAAGAGAAGGAGGAGGAAGAAGAAGAACAAGAACAAGAAGAACAAGAAGAGGAGGAGGAAGAGGAGGAGGAAGAGAAGGAAGAAGAGAATGAAGAGAATGAGTAAGTAGAAGAAGAAGTAGAGGAAGAAGAGGAGGAGGAAGAAGAGGAAGTAGAAGAGGAGGAGGAAGAGGAAGTAGAAGAGGAGGAGGAAGAAGAGGAAGTAGAAGAGGAGGAGGAAGAAGAGGAGAAGGAAGAAGAGGAGGAGGAGGAAGAAGAGAAGGAGGAGGAAGAAGAGGAGGAGGAGGAAGAAGAGGAGGAGGAGGAAGAGGAGGAAGAGGAAGAAGAAGAGGAAGAAGAAGAAGAAGAAGAAGAAGAAGAAGAAGAAGAAGAAGAAGAAGAAGAAGAAGAACTAAAAAAATCCTGAAAGGGAAGATCATTACTTGAACTGGTCTAAGCAAATGTACTAGTCAATTCACTTAACCAACATTAACCATGAACCTACCATACAGTACCAACTTCCTAGACTGGTTCAAATGTGGCTTCTTCTCTTTGAGGGATGAAGTTGGCTATGACTCAACACTCTTAAAACCCTTTAGTATCAACTACATTTGCAGGGGTCTTTTCTGTGGTTCATTGAAATGGTTGGTAGCATGTTTCAGAGCAAAGATCTGGGTGTGTCTTGGTTACTTTTCTACTGCTGTGATCAAACACCATGGCCAAGCCAACTTAGAAAACATTGAATTTGAGGTTCACAGTTTTGGTGGGTTAGAGTCCATGACTATTGTGATGGGACCATGGCAGGCAGGACAGCAAGCATGGTGCTGGAGCAGTAGCTGAGAGGTTATATCTGATCCACCAAGACAGAGAGGGGTGGGGAGTAAGAGGGAAAGGCAGAGAGGGGGAGGGAGAGGGGAGATGGAGACAGAGGCGGCGAGAGAGAGGGAAAGGTGGGCAAGCTAACTGGAAAAGTTGTGGGTTTTTGAAACCTCAAAGCCTCCAGTGACACACCTCTTCCAACAAGGCTACACCTTCCAATCCTTCCCAAACAGTTCCACCAACTGGGGGCCAAGCATTCAAATCTGTGAGCCTAGGGAGCATTCTCACTCAAACTACCACAAAGGAGGTCTCCATGTTTTTGTGATCTGTCAGTGGGGGTGAAGGGTGAAGGGTGGAGGGCGGAGGGGGTAGGGTAGGGTTCTGTGCTTAGTAGTTGCAGTCCAGGTGCTTAGTAGGTTTTCCACAGGCTTTCCAGCTCCCTTTCTTGTAAAGGTTTACTTTAGCTCAAGCTTTTGGGGTGTGGCCTTCCATGCAGAGGACGGGGTGCCACAGGCAGCAGCCGTAGCCGCCCTCAGAGCTGGTGCCAGGAGCAGGAGGCTGCTTGCTCACATCTGAGTGGATCAGGAGCAGAGACAGTGCAGGCAGCAGGACTAGGCTATAAACTGAGAGCTCCAGCTTCAGGATTCCACTTCCTCCAGTGCTGGTAGACCTCCGGGAGCTTCCGGAGCCCCAGGATGGGAACAGCCTTCGGGGAACAGTCCTCGTCCAAACCCAACCTGTGAGCAGCTGATGCATTAAAGCAGCTTGCAGTGGAGGGCGGGCCATTTGCTTCATCTCGTTGAGTAAATCCAACCACCCGTGGCAACTAAGTATAAAGGTAAAAGCTAGAAAATGTTGGGATGATCATAAAGTATGAAAACAAGTCCTTTGAACTGAGAGGTAGCCAAAGAGACAAAGTAGAAAAGAAAAATGTTGATGATTTTTTTTTTCAGGAGATCGATTGAAAAAGGAACCAGACAGAGCTGAGGAGAAAATTAGTGAAGTGGAAAATGGGAAGCATGGAGAGGATGAAGGGATGGAGGAGAGGAGATAATGAAGACTGGGAATCTGCAGGGAGCCTGGGAGAGAATGAAAAATTCTAGACATGTTGGGGCATAACACACACACACATACACGCATGCACACACACACATTTGCATGTACTTATATGCTCTTACACATGTACACACATACATATGCACACACATGAATGTGTGCAAGTGTACACACACCATAATATGCACAAACACACATGCATACACATATACACACATACACACATGGGCACATTCAATTGCTTGAACTCATGTACTCTCACACACATGCATATGTACACATACACAGATGCATGCACACCCACACACCACACACATGCACACACATGTTCATACACACCACACACACATGCACACACATGCTCATAACAAACACATATATGCATGTACACACATGCATGGATGCACGTGCACGCATACATGCACACACATACATACATATAGCATAGCATACATACATGTGCACATGAGCACACACACAAACATACACACATACACACATATGCTTGCATTCATATATTCTTCAACATGCACACACATACATATGCATGCACACACATTAATTTTTGCAAGTGCATACACACACACCATACACATGCACAAACACACATGCACACACACAATCACTCAAACTCATATACTCTCATACACATATGTGCACATACACAGATGCATGCACACTCACATACCACACATACACACAGAAACATGCATGCACACACATGTTTACACACATAAACATTTACACACACATGGATGCACGTGTACACACATACATTCACACATATGCATGCATGAGCACACACACCACACATACACTCACACACACATGCCCAAATAACAACCACACATCTGGAAACCATATAATAAAACAGCATGAAGCATTGGTGTCTGGCTAGTCTCTCTCTCATAAACAAATGGTGTGTGTAAAGTAAACAATATGAAAATGGAAAATGGGAGTTCAAAGGTTCCAAGCAAAGTAACATGGAGGCGGGAAATGCTACATATCCCTGTCTGATCATGTATGCACTGCACATGTAGATAGAAAAAAATCACAGTCTGCCTCATACATGTGCACAACCACCGCACACCAATCAAGCTTAAGTTTTTTCTATTATTATTATTATTATTATTATTATTATTGGTTTTTCGAGACAGAGTTTCTCTGTATAGTCCTGGCTGTCCTAGAACTCACTCTGTAGACCAGGCTGGCTTCAAACTCAGAAATCTGCCTGCCTCTGCCTCCCAAGTGCTGGGATTACAGGCGTGTGCCACTACCGCCCGGCTCAAGTTTTTTCTTTAAAAAAGATTTTTATATAGCTGGGTGGTGGTGGCGCACGCCTGTAATCCCAGCACTTGGGAGGCAGAGGCAGGTGGATTTCTGAGTTCGAAGCCAGCCTGGTCTACAGAGTGAGTTCCAGGACAGCCAGGGCTACACAGAAAAACCCTGTCTCAAAAAAACAACAACAACAAAAAAAGATTTTTATGTATATGGATGTTTTACATGTATGTATGTATGTATGTATGTGTACCATGTACATGCCTGGTGCCCTGGACCTGGAGTTACAGACAGTTGTGAATTGCCACATTGATACTGGGAAACTAGTTCAGGCCCAAGTCTCACTTTTTAATATTTTATTTGTGTGTGTGTGTGTGTGTGTGTGTGTGTGTGTGTGTTGCATTATATGTGTATACAATGCCTGAGAAGTCCAGTAGAAACTGTCTGGAGCTGGAGTAGGAGATGGTTGGGAGCAACACATGCTTTTAACCACTGAGCCACCTCTCTGGTCACTTAATCAAATTCTTGAACGTGGAGAAAGGAAGAAACCAGGCTGCTTTGGTGTGATCATTACATACTACATACATGTACCAACATTACCATGTTGTATGTAAACAAATGTTCACAGTTCAAGCAGTGATTCATTTTTGAAACTACAGAGGGTTAAGAAAGAATGTGGGGGGAGTTTTGATGTTTGTAGGGAAAAAAAAGTATGAAGGAGCAATTGGAACGTGGAAATCCTGAGATGGGAAGACACCAGGACGGGATGCCGGCGTAATTGGAGGGCAAATAGTAAGTAAGGTCCTTTCTATATGCTAAAGACATACAGATGGAAAGGGGTTATAAGGAAAGTTTATTTTAATAAACAAAATGTGTGAATTTGTATGACTGAGAAGTGTAGGCAAAGGCGAGGGAGGCAGGACTTTTACTCGATGAGATTCCATACACCATGTTGTAGGGACACTGGCATCAGCCAGTGGTGCTGAGGACACCCTGAACCGCAGACATCCTCATCTGGGTTTGCAGTTACGCCGGGATCTCTGGTTAGTGTGCACACGGCAACAGGCACAGCTTGTCCCTCATGGCATTGTGGGTCAAAGGAAATACTGAAATAACTTAACGTTCATTGCTCTAGACTGCTTTCTGTTGCTATGATAAACATTATGACCAGAGCAATTTAGGGGAAGAAAGGGTTTATTTGGCTTACACTTTCAGGTCACAGCCAACACTGGTTAGAAACGCAAGCAGGATCTTGATGCAGAAACCATGGAAGAAAGCTGCCTGTCAACTCACCTGCTGGCTCATACTCAGGCTCAGCTGGAGATGGTGCCGCCCACAACAGGCTCAGCCAGGGCTGGAGCCGCCCATAGAAGGCTGGGCCAGGGATGGCACCGCCCACAGAAGGCTGGGCTGGGGATGGCGCCGCCCACAGCAGGCTCAGCCAGGGCTGGAGCCGCCCACAGCAGGCTCAGCTGGAGATGGTGCCGCCCACAGCAGGCGGGGCTTTCCCACTTTAAATACCAATCCAGACAGCTCCCTCACCCAGAACTCAACTCGACAGAACTGCTCCTGGCCAGTATGATCAAGGCAATCCTTCAGACAACTCCAGATTGTGTCAAGAAAAAGTTATCGCTAAGGATGCATGTCACTTGGGAAGAATGTGAAGGAGCCCCGAAAGAGTCTTCCATAGGGGTGCAGTTCAACAAAAAAAAGAAAGGAAGGAAGGAAGAAGGGAAGGAGGAGGGAAATAAGAAGAAAGAAGAAGGAAGGAGGAGGAGAAGAAAAAGGAGAAGGACATGGAAGAGGAGGAGGGTTTTTTTTTTTTAAGATTTTTCTGGTTTTTTTGTTGTTGTTGTTTTAAGATTTATTTATTTATTTATTTATTTATGAGGCGTACACTGTAGCTGTCTTCAGACACCCTAGAAGAGGGCATCAGATCCCATTCTAGATGGTTGTGAGCCACCATGAGGTTGCTGGGAATTGAACTCAGGACCTCTGGAAGAGTAGCCTGTGCTCTTAACTGCTGACCCATCTCTCCAGCCCCAGGAGGAAGGTTTTACAAGGCACAACAGAATGACATGTCCAAAAACATTGCATTCTGCAGATAAATTTTTCGCACAGCCACACTAAAAGCAGTTCAGTACAACTATCATACATGTGTGGAAAAGGCAAAATGAACACCAGCAGGGTGGCGGCTGGGTGCAGAGGTCTCGATGCAGTTACTTCTGACGTCTTCTCCCTCTGAGGAGGAAGGAAGGGAATTGCATCATTTTGTTTGCAAGTCAGGATACCCACAGGCAAAGAAAACAAACAAACAAAACAAAACAAAACCCAACAATTTAGAATTATGGAGACCGAAGTATCTAGCGCTGTTCTTGAGCCCCCTAGTAAGAGCCATCTTGCCTGAATTTTACCATGACAGAGCTCATCGTGGTGGTATCACACAGGAAGCCAAAGAGACACTGAGCCTCACAGGCCAGTCTATGGGCTCCCTCGGGATTGACACGCAGACTTTCTGAGAGGCGCTTACTGTAAAGGCTCAGCTCCTGACACCAGCCCCACTGTGAACCTTTGTGGGTGTCTGAGCTGACTGTTCTTGCCTCAGAGATCATTTAAGGAAGCTCATTTAAGCTCACAGTCTCAGGGAACAGTCTATCTCAGCCCCAGGAGAGGTGGCCCGCAGTCAGGAAGCAGAGATGGTTGCTGGTTCTGAGGTCCCCCCCCTTTTGTTTAGTCCAGGGCCCCTGTTTGTGTCATGGTGCCGCTTCATCTTAATCTAACCTGGATGTTCCCAGGCAGGGATTTGTTTCCATGGCAACCTTAATGCCAACCCATTGACAATCACTGTTGGTCATGGTGGGACCAACCACATCAGAGCTGTAGAAGAAACTGTAATGGCGAAAGCCTCAAAGGGGCCCTTTTAAGAAAACACACAGAGTATTTCATATTTAAAACAATCTGAATGGGAGAGTTTGTATGACACTCAGAAGTGCGTCGTGTCTGGAGACGTGTCACGGTTTTCTGTGCTTTGGTGGACTGGCGCGATCACATGTCCGTGGCATGAGTCAGGTGAAGCAATTAGAGCTGAAGAGAAAGCCCGGGCCAGATGGAAGCACAGGCACCTGAGATGAGCCAGGGCCGGCGTCTGGTCATCTACCGCGGCATCACAGAGCACCTGAACACCACGGCAGTGAGTCGGCCTGATGGTTCTGCTAGGCTGGCCGGAACGGTCCAACTCCATTGAAGCTTTTGTGGGAGGACGCGTCTGTTCGGGCTCTGACAGCTCAGCCATTCTCTTCAGGACTTTATCTTTCTGGCCAGATTCCTTTATCCATGGCAGAACCCAGGCAGGGCTCGAGGAGACCAGCCCCTCCCCCCATGCAGAAGCACTTGTCTGGATCATGATTGTTGGACAGTATAGACAGAATCAACACACATGATTGACTGTAGGGTCACAGGGGATGGAAGAAAGGCGGCTAGCTGTAAGAGCCAATTAACAGCCTCAGGGGATAGAACGATACCGCTTCCATGGGCCCGGTTTGGATGGTGTACCCTACTATAAGTCAAGAATTATTATAGAGGGAGAAAGATTTTGTTTTTAGCAAGGTGCCACAACACCAACCATAAAATAAAGGATCGATAAACTCGATTCCATTAAAATTATGAGCGTTTACCAGAAGATACCACAGAGAACACAGATAGTCTATGTGCAGGCTTAAAGCAAGCCATCACTACCGGCAAGATGAGGATCAATAGAGGCCCAGTGCTGGATGATGGAGACGGCCTGTGCTATCGTGGGGAGGTTCACAGCCCCTCTGAATCCACAGAGTGGCCTTTACACATGAGGTACAGGGTAGATGACATCTTCCAGAATCCAGCCAGTGACATTGAGGCTGGGGCTGGACAGCAGTGGACAGCACTTGCTTAGCATAACCCGGAGCCTGTGCTCTGTCCATGACACTATACAAGAGAAGAGATTGGCCAAGAAACATGTATGAAGACATCCACTCTTGTTGCTAACCAGAGAACTCCAAATTAGCACCACAGCGAGATGCCAACACACAGGGGTTTGCTGGTAAAGATGTGTGTGATGCAGAGACTCTGGACAGAGAATTTTCCCAGTAGCAGTTATATTTTTTATAACTATGACCAGAGAGGCAGGTGACTCAGAGCGAGACTGTACTTGCTGAGCAGTGCTTGGGGCACAGGAACTGGGCTCAGAGAAGACCCTGGGGTATTGTGGACGCTTAGAGTACACTCTGGGATTTGATGCAGTTGCCCTGAGGGGGACAGAAAGATGGAGAGGTGATCTCCAGACTTCCTGCCCCGATCGCAGGGGTCACAGTGCCGGCCACACACGTGGCTTTGCTAAGGGAAACTGCTCATCCTCAGCTTCTCATGACACTCAGCAGAGCCAGTGGGCACCCAGGCCAGAGAAGTCTTTTGAGCCAGAGATGGGGAATTTGCGGGAGTCTGCTTGTACCTCTGCCAGCAGAACGGTGGGTCGTGGGTCTCGTGAAGGCTGAAAGAGGTGCTTTGGGTTTAAGACATGTGGATCTAGTGAAGCCTCACCAGAGCTGCCCGGATGGGGTGTGTGTGAATGAGTGAGACGAGGGTGCTCCTTGGTAGTGTACGGGAGAAGCTCTTCTTCACCCATCGGAAGTTCACAGAAGAGACCCCTAGACCAGAAGGTGGGGACCAAAGGGAAGGCACGGGCTTGGTTTTACAATGTAAGTTTTATGTGACGTGGGAGATGTCATAAGTGATGGAGCCGGGGCCCTGCACACTTCATGCTCGGGGGAGAAGAGGGAGAGAGGGGCAAAGAAGGGTGGAGGAGGGGGGAAAGGAGGAGAGGAGGGGAGAAGAGGAGGAAAAGAGGAGTTAAAGAAGAGGAAGGGGCGGGCAAGGAGACAGAAGAAGAGAGAGAGGACTAGGAGGTGGCAAAGGAGGAAGAGATGGAAAAGACGAGGGAGAAAAGCACCAGGAGAGGGAGAAGATGGGGAAGAGAAGAGAGGAGCAACAAGGGGATGAGGAGGACCGTGAAGGAGGCGTAAGGTCAGGCAAGGTCTCCATGCGCGTCATTGAAGAGGAGGTGGTTTTTCCTTCTGACTGCAGGAGGACCCTCTACCCTGAGGATCTCACCCCCTGCTTTGGGGAAGATGAGGAAACTCTTCCTATGTGCTGTGACCTCTTCCTGACCAATTGGCTTCTGTTGTTTTCCTGAATGTCAGGGGTGTCGCGTTTGGGGAAAGCACGCCCTGATATCCACCCATGCGAAATCATGCACTTAGGTAGAGAGCCTGGCTCTCCTCCCAGTAGTCACTCAGTCAGGGCGGGGTCAAGGCCCCGCCCACCCTGCATCTCCAGCAAGAGAACTCAGTGAAGTCTGTGGAAGGGAACACAGGCATCCCAGAGTTCTCAGCAGGAGACTAATCCGGTGACGTCATTCATCTCAAATTCCCGCAGCTGTCTTTGAAGTAGGCACAGGGAAGTTGAGACCGGGCTCCCAGACAGCTCGTTCATTATGTGAGCATTGTTCTGCCCAGCCCTGTAATCAGGAGAGGAGACATTTCACAACACGCTGGGAACTAATTGCATTAGATCACGTGGGAAATGGAGAGACGCGTCGAGGGTCTCTCACCCGTGAGGGTTGGACACCTGCGGGAGGCTTCATACTCTACCACTTGCTTCTCAAGCACCATCCAAGGCTGGGCAGGTGGGTCACAGTAGAGGGGACTACTCGTGCCCAGTACCCCACACTGGGATGTGTCAGGGGCAGGCTACACCCCAGAATTGTTTTTAATCGAAGCCTTTCCTCCAATTACCGCTCTCTTCTAGAATAATCCATACCCTGGTCATCGATGTCGCTGATGTGCAATGGTGACGGGGAACTTTGTGGCGGCAGCTGCAGGCTCAGAACGTCCCAGGGGCACGGTGCCCGTTTGCACGCCTGAGCTTCCCCTCTGATGTTTTAAACTTTTCTTTCACATGTATTTATTCAGCTCCCGCTCTGTAGTGTGCCGCTGTGAGCGCTTCAGCTCCCGCTCTGTAGTGTGCCGCTGTGAGCGCTTCAGCTCCCGCTCTGTAGTGTGCCGCTGTGAGCGCTTCAGCTCCCGCTCTGTAGTGTGCCGCTGTGAGCGCTTCAGCTCCCGCTCTGTAGTGTGCCGCTGTGAGCGCATTCAGGTCAGAGGACGACTTGCAGGGTTTGGTTCTCTCCTTCCACTGTGTGGGTCCTGGGGATTGAACTCGGGGCCTACAAATCTTACAGCAAATATCTTTAGGTACTGAACCATCGCTCTGCCCCCTCCCATGCTTATTTCCACCCCTTTCTGAAGCTCCACCCAGTAATTAAGTATGAGCCTCCTGAACCAATCAGGGATGGGCTAGGGGGTGTCAATCATTCTCAGTGAGCCAACCACGGGAGGGGATCTCGCCAAGTGAGAGGTCTTTCTTGATAATCAATCAGCTACATAGCGCAGACTAGAACCACTGAGCTGAGAGCCCTGTGCTGCTTCCCAGTAACTCTGCCCACATAGCCGCACGCTAGGGCTCCCTGGAGGACTGTGCCCGGCATAACCATGAGCCTCAGAGCTCCCAACTCCACAGGCATGTTAGGGTGTGTTTCTAGTGTGTTGTGTGTGCATGTGTACACTTCCTTGTAAGGACATGTGCGCAGGTCAGAGGTTGATATCAGGTGACTTTTCAGTCACCCCCTCCCACCCCCCACTGTACTTTCTAACTCAGGGTCTGTCTCAAAACAGCTCACTTATTGGCCAGACTGTATGGCCAGCAAGCATCGGAGACCTCGTGAGTGCGGGGATTTGAACTCAGGTCCTCACGTTTGCACAGCCAACGTTCTTCCCCACCGAGCCGTCTCCCCAGCTCTGGCTTACGGTTTGCTTAAAGCAGTAAAGACTCAGTTCCCACTTGATTGACACATGATTTCCTTTTAGCATTCAGTCCTATGTCGTGCCTGCTTGCCCCAGGTGGAAACTGAGACGCACGATGCTCCGGGAACCGTCCCAGACAGGTCGAGGTAGAGCCGCACTAAAACCCCAGCCTCTGAAACGAACGCACTGCTTCCTTCGGACACCCAGTGAGTCCTTCAAGTTCAGCGCCAAGTGGTCGGCTCAGGGTTTCTTAGAGCAGGAAGGTTTTCCTGTGCCATGTTCCTCAGCAGGAGCTCTCTATCTGAAGTGAACGTGGAGGGAGCCGCCCTCCGCGAGAATCAAGGCTCCCTCCCTCTGTTAGATGCCGAGAGGAGGCTGGAGATGTAAATTGTTGAGCGCTGGGTGTGCATGGGCAAGGAAGCAAACACAATAGCGATTTGGGAAGGCGCAGATTAGCCTGCAGGCTGTTCTAGCTCCTCTTCCGAGGAGAGAGGTTTAGATGGTGGTGCCCCGCTTTTGTTATATTATATCCATTTGTCGTCAATTACAGGGGCCTGTCTGCAGGGTACGGCCAGAGAGGAGAGGCTGAGCTGGGGATGCGTTCACAGACAAACTGCGCAGCTTAGGAAGGGAAGCGACAGCTTCCGCTAGGACTCAGTGCCTCCCCGGGACCCCACAGGGAACAGTTGTTCTTAGGAACAGAGTCGAGGCCTGGAAAAAAGATGAGGTGGTGGAACTGAGCAGCAGAGCCTGAGGCTGGTTTTCGTTCGGTTGGTTTTAATTCTAGGGCCTGTAGACTAGATCACTGATTAACCCCAGAATCAGAGCCTGGAAGGTCTATGCAGTTTCAGCTGGTCACACCCACGGGGAGAACGGAGAAGGCCTTTCTGCAAGCAGCAGAGCAGTACAGAAGGAGGAGGAAAATGCTTGTAATGTTCAGAGCTTTGATTTATTGCCACATTCAGGAATTAATTACAGCCTGAGGTCCCTAAAACAAAGGAGGAGAGAAAAAAGGCGAACAGTGTGGAAACAGAGACAACTGCATCCACCCAGGGAGCTCTCCCTGGCTCTCAGAAGGAAAGCCACCATCCTCCATAGCAGGCGGGACCACCACCAACAATATTTTTCCCTTGTGTGTCCTGGGAGGAAGATTTCACTCTTTGAAGAGCTAGCACGTGGCTAGGGCTTTGAAATGAAGATCTTTGATCAGTGTCCCCTGACCTCTGCTCAGCATGGCGGGATGGACCTCAGCTAACAGGCCTGGGCTAACATTTAGGGGTAGAGGGTATCTTCAGTTCCACTTGTCCTGGGACCAAAGGCTTAAAGGACCGATCTCCAGTGGGCTTCTCTTGTTAGTAAGCTCTCTAGGGTGGCGAAAGATGTCCTCCCACAGAGAAGCCCGTAGGGCAAGACTCAAGAGGGGAGTCTGGGACGCTCCGGAAGTGGGAGGATGTATTGGTTTTCTCTTGGTGGAATCTATATTGTGTCACAACCACCAGACTGCAGTGTTTCTCTCTCTCCAGCTGGCTAATGTTCAGGGCCGGAACCCATGCGAGTTTGCTGATAAATTACTCCCCTCTGTCTCCCCCCCCCCCCAGTACTCATGGAAACTACAGATGGAGCCTCACCCCAGGTCTGGGGCCAAGTCTATCAGTCTATCATGTTTCCTGTCCCGGAATGACTGCAAGAAGCTCGAGTTTACCCTTTGCCCTGTAAAGCATCTCAGGAAGCATTCAGTCCTCACAGGGGTCTCTGGAGCCTGGAGGTTCTGTTCTGCAGAGTACAAGACACAGGCCTAATGAGTTTATTAATTTGTAATGTATTCATTTAATTTTACTTGTATGAGTACGTGTGTGCTGCATGCTTGTGTGTGCACCGTGTGCATGCCTGGTGCCCTTGGAGATCAGAAGAGGGCACCAGATAACTTGGAGCTAGAGGTACATGTGGCTGTGAACCATCCTACAGGACCCAAACCTGGATCTTCTATGAGAGCAGCGAGTGCCTTTGACTGCTGATCCTCGGTCTCTGGGCCCTGCCATGGAGACAGAGTTTAAATGGCTTGTGGGTGTTCGGTAGTCAGGGTGGTAAAGTAAAAATCAGACGGACTGTGAGTCAGTAGATGAGCAGAGGACATGGACACGGGGGACGTAGGGCTGGGGGGACTTCGGGGACTCTGGGTGACATCGGGGAACAGCCTGGAAGCACACGTCAGGATGAAGTTGCTGGTCAGATCTCAGTCAAGCACAGACGCCTGAATGGCCAGGGAGCTGGGGCTGAATGCTTAGACTGTAGTGTATAAACCAGGCACAGCCTGGGCAAACCTGGCACAGCCTGGGCAAGTGCTCTAGGACTGGAGTCCTTTGGGGGAGCTACAGGAACTCAGGGCAGTATGGAGGGTGGGGCCGAGGCAGCCAGTCCTGACCCACACAGGAAGGAGAGTATCCAATTCCCCTTGTGTTGGGGTCAACGTTTAAAGGCAAGCTGTAGCTATGTAACCCTTGGCCTCTGGAGTCTTACAAATAGGCCGTGGACAACACCCAGCAGTGTCTGGAGGAGTCGCTCAGAGCCACCAGAAAGTGCAGTGTGTGTGATCCCATTCTGGTCTGCCCCTCCAGGCCTTGGCCACTGTGCCTTCATCCTGAGAACAAAGGGCCTCCAGAGCCAGTGTCTCCCTCCTTCCTCACTTCCTGCCAGAGTCTCATTCCACCCTCTGTGCCCTGGGGACACCACAGTGCCAGGCTTTGTCAAGCTGTTCTTGGAAGGGGACAATTCAGATCCTGCTGGGGACAAAGATGTCCTGGGGCCCCAGCTGTGTGGAATGTTCCCTGGCCTCTGGGAAGAAGTGAGACAAAGAGAAGCCAGCAGGGCTGAGGCCTCCCAGTCCACTGTCTAAGGTCACTTAAAAAAAGTCCGTCATTATACAACACACACACACACACACACACACACACACACACACACGGGAGAACTGTGAAAGAAACAGGAGTGGAGAGCAGCCTTCCCTAGGGCAGACCCATCCACCCGACAGCAGAAGCTGGCCCACAGGTGCTGTGGGACTGGCTTGCCTCGGGAGATGGGCCCTTGTCTGTCCTCACACGGGAATGTAAGAAACTGATCTAGAGATGGTGCTCAGACTTTGGCTCCTTGATCGAGTCTCATTAGAAAGCTGACCCTAATTCAGAGATGCCTGCCACTCAAACTCAAGCTCCTCCCAGTGATTTCCGGGTGCAGTGAGCAGCAGCCTGCTGAGGCTGAGATCCCAGAAGTCCAGGGTTAATCCAGCTCCTCCCCACACCCCTCCCCCATAGAAATGTTGTCATCCCTGCTGCCTGAAGACGCCTGTACACTGGGTTTCCAAGAACACCAACCATCAGTGATGGCTGACAAGGGACAGCCAGAGGCAAGAGGTGATTTTTGAAGTTCCTCGGCCAGTGTACATGGGTAGAAACACTTTAAGCTGGACAGCCCTTGACACCAAAGAGAAATGAGCTGAACTCCTCCTCCCCATGGGCCTCTATTGTCCTCCTGCGGGTGCAGAGTCCCGGGGCGCCTCAAGGGGCGCTGGAGGTGATGGAGGAGGCCTCCACACATCTTGCTTGTCTCTTGTCTGCCATCGCTGTCCTTGGGCCATTCACACACAGCAGCAAAGCAGATGGCTCTCTCAGCCTCTGGAGACCGTGAGCTTATGCACTGGTGATAAAACAGTCTACTACTTTGCTTCTATCAATGTGATCATCACCACGATCAAATATAACTGGGGGCTTACATTTCCCAGAAGAGTCCATCCTGCAGGGAAGTCAGGACAGAAACTCAAGGCAAGACCTGGCGGCAGGCACCTAAGCCGATCCCATGGAGAAACGCTGCCGGACCACCAGCCCAGGGCAGGCACCGCCCACAGTAGGCCGGGCCTTCCCACATCAATCAACCATCAAGAAAATACCCTACTGGCTTTCCTGTAGGAACATCCAAGGAAGGCTTTTTTTTCTTTACTCATTTGAGGTTCCTTCTTCCCTCTGACGCTAGTTAATATGAGGCTGACAAAAGCCAGCCAGCTCATCAGCACAAACACTGTGACCAAAATCGACTCATGGAATGCAACCGTCATTTGGACTTACGGTTCCAAACAGCTAAGTGTCCGTCAGGGCAGGAGCACACAGGCACAGTGGGAGGAAAAGGAAGCCGAGAGTTCGAGTGAGCAGGAAGTAGCGTGAACTATAAACCCCCAGAGCCAGTGCTCAGGGAGGCACTTCCCCATCAAGGCTAATTGTGTTACTACAAAACCTCTGTGCAGTGTACTGCCCCCAGCTGGCACTGATTGGGAAGTAAAGTCGCTAACGGCCAATGGCTGGGCAGGGAGACAGAGGCGAGGCTTTTAGATTTCCCTGACACGGGACAAAGGGAAGAACAGATCTTGTCATTAAAGGGGCATTTTGGCCACACCCTGAAGGCAGGATGGTGAGACAGCCAAAATGTAGGTGCAAAGGGTAGGCGGCCCCATGGGAGGACTGCCCAGGAGGAAACAGGGCAGCAAAGATAAAATACAGATTTAGAAGGTGTTAACTCAGGGACTGGAGAGATGGCTCAGCGGTTAAGAGCACCATCTGCTCTTCCAGAGGTCCTGAGTTCAATTCCCAGCAACCACATGGTGGTTCACAACCATCTGTAATGAGATCTGATGCCTTCTTCTGGGGTGTCTGAAGACAGCAACAGTGTACTCACATACATAAATAAATAAATCTTTAAGAGAAAGGAAGGAAGGAAGGAAGGAAGGAAGGAAGGAAGGAAGGAAGGAAGGAAGGAAGGAAGAGTTAACTCGAGTATACCAGAGGGGAGTGTGTGCTAGCCGCAAGGAGGTTTGGATGTGCTCAACCATTGAGCTAGTAAGGCATATTAGATATAAAGGGTGTGTGTGTGTGTGTGTGTGTGTGTGTGTGTGTGTGTGTTTTATTTGTGAATCCAGAGCTCTTGGACAGGTGCAGAGCACCGGTGTACCCATCCTGGAGCATAAAGTGGATTAATAATTTTCCACTACACACCACCACCTGGGGACCAAGTGTTCACATACATGAGCCTGTGGGTGGGGGACATTTCTCATCAAACCGCAGCCTACAACCAGGATGCTACACGGGAGTGAACAATAACATGTTTCTTTTGATGGCTGTGATCAAATACCATAACCAGGTCAACTTAGGCAAGACAAAGATCATTTGGAGTTTATGGTTCCAGGAGGAGAGCCCTTATGGGGTGTGTGTGAGGGTGGGGGTGGGGGGTGGGGGTGGCGGCCATGATAGCAGGCAGGAAGCTGAGAGCTCACAGTATGACCTCAAACATGAAGCAGAGAGAACAAACCAGAGGTGGTACAAGGCACAATCTCATAATGTTCCCCCGGGGACACACTTCCTCCAGCAAGGCGGCCAAACCTCAACCAGTATCGCCAACTGGAGAGTACTTGCTCAGATACCAGAGCCTGTGGGGGTTATTGCCCCCTTCCCACCAGCACAAGCTCCGAGTTAGAAACCGCAACGCCAGAGCCCGGGGGATGCGCTAGCGTGTGAAGCATGTGTTTGACTTGAACCGCTAAACAACCATTGTCCGATAATTATCTCCTAATGATATGTCCTTCCACCTGTCGCCCCACACCATAATTAACCGTGGCGTCTCTACAGCCCCAAGAGGGTATTTTGAGACGAGAAGGACCAGAAGGCAACCTGACAGGGATAAATTTGTAGTCACATCAGGAGCGCCAGCCAAAGGGCTTGCACGGGTCCCACGTAAAACATGATTTGTGTGTCTTTAGGGGTCAAAGGTACAGGCCCCAGGCAGTGGATTGAAGCCACCATTAAATCTAAGCCGCGAGTGCACTCACTGGCTACAGCGGAATCTTAAAATCTGCTCTGCGGAGATGCGAAACACCCAGACGTGCTACTGTGTTCTCTCCTCTTCTGGAGTCTCTCTACTCCCTCTGAGCGAGTTCTCGTTTCCTGCCAAGTGTTCAGCCCGTGAATCAGCAGACCAGAAGGAGGGCCAGCCCAGGCGGTAGGTATTTGTTTAGAAAACCATGGGTTCAATTTAGCCCATTGCCCAGAAAAAAAAGACATTTTTCCAGGCCCTTACTTTTTTCATGTCATTTCCCTTTACAAATACAGGCTTGTATAGGAGGCAATTAAAACCCTTTCTAAGTTGTTTGTGCAAGAAAATGAATTGGTGCCTTTTTATTTCAATGTAAATAAAATGAGCTGTAATAACCCCCAATTAGCACATTAAAATAAGTTGAAGATTTGTTTTATCATTTCATTGCAGAGGGGAAAAAAAGAGGCAGCAATGGGAACCTTATATTAGTGACAAAACAGGACCAGTTGTTTGCCTTGAAGAGCAGAGGGAATCTAATTTAAAACTCTCTGTGAATCTTTGATAATTAATTTCACACCAAACATGCCATTAGAAGGGTTATAAAACATCTGATAGTTTACAAAAAAGCCAAACCAATGATTTTCCCCCAAACAAGAATGTCGACACCGGGATTTAATAAGCCTAAGGAGACACAACGCTGAGGCAAAAGTTTTGTTCTGCTTTCTTTATTTCTTCCAAAGTTGGCGGCTGCGGGGGTGGATTCGAACCTTATCAAGGAATGGAATAATTAAAACCTTTTTGATGATAAATGTGGGACAAGATTGTGCATTAGTCAGAAAAGTCAGGCAAGCATGTGGTAGTTACATGCAGATGTTGCTGGGTGACTGTGTGTGACTTCTGCGTGTGTGTGTGTGACTTCTGCGTGTGTGTGTGTGTGTGTATGTGTGTGCCTATATGTGACTTTGTGTGTGTACACATGCCTGTGTGTGTGTGCATGCCTGTGTGTGTGCATGCTTCTATGTGTGTAGTGTGTATGCATGTCTGTGTGTGTGCACATGCCTGTGTGTGTGCATACCTGTATGTGACTTCTCTGTTTGTGCATGCCTGGGTGTGCATGCTTATGTGTAAGTATGTGCATGTATGTAGTGTGTATGTGCACATGCCTGTGTGTGTGCATGCCTGTATTTGTGTCATGTATTGTTTACCTGTGTGTGCATGTATATGTGTGCATGCCTGTGCATATGTGTATATACATGCTTTTGTGTGTGTGTGTGTGTGTGTGTGTGTGTGTGTAGTCAAGTGTGACAAGTATGAGCAAAGACAGGACATCACCTACAAGGACCATGGCCCCGTCACCCTGTTAACCAAGAAAATGTCCCACCGGCTTCCCAATCTGATGGAGACATTTCCTTACTGTGACCCTCTTCTCAGAAGACCCCAATTTGTATCAAGCTGGCAAGAATAAGAACTAAAAACACCTAACAAGTCCACGAGGGGAGATGGGAGTTCAGATTCCCAGAACTCTTATTTTCTTAGAAAGCCACACCTGGTCGCACACACATCTGCAATCCCAGCCCTCCTAGGGGATGATAGGAAGAGAAGACAAGGAAGCTTTGTTGGCCGGCGAGCTTGCTGTCCGCAGTGGTAAGGAGACCGTGTCTGCAAAAGGTGGAAGAGGGTTGACACCTGAAGTTGACCTATGACCTCACATACTCACTGTGGAACATTCAAGCACACACTCACACACACACACACACACACACACACACACACACACACACAGAGGCACGTGCACACACATACTCATATGACACATATTTTGCTTTTGTTTTTTAATGAAGCAAGGCATGAGAGAGACATCGTGTTAAGTGCCAAGATGGCTACCGCACTGGCGTTTACAGGCTAGATTAATGCCACACAATACCATCTGCACGGCTGAAGCTTCATCTGCGATGCCTCTGGGTCAGTTCACCTGCACCACATCCATGCAGTCCAAAGTAGAGGCATGTAATACACACATATGTAGGTATGTAATACAGTGCATAACACATATGTGCTCCTAAGTATGTATGTAATACAGTGCAGTAATCACAAATGTTGTTCTAAGTATAGGTATGTAATAGTGTGGTAATCACTGCAGTAAGCACACACATGTGGTTCTATGCTGCACATTTTATCTCTCTATAAAGCAGAGGAAAGTGAGATGACCAGAGTAGAAACAGTGGCATGATGACCCAATGTCATCGCATGACAATCCAGCGGCATCACATGAGACTCCAATGGCATTGCATGACGATCCAGTGACACAACATGACAATCCAATGGCATCACATGAGACTCCAATGGCATTCCATGACCATCCAGTGACACAACATGACAGTCCAGCGGCATCACATGACATTCTAAAGGCATTGCTCTGGCTTCTGGCTGACAGTGGCCATCAGTGCTCTCTCTCTCTCTCTCTCTCTCTCTCTCTCTCTCTCTCTCTCTCCTCTGCGTTCGTGCCTGCCTGACAGAGCAGCAGGTGTGTTGTTCCTCAAAGATGCCTCCTCTCTACCCAGCTCCAAGAAAATGTCCTCCTCTGATGTCTCTGTGCCAGGTCGCACAAGATCTTTCTCTATAATAGCAAAGTATCTACCGTAAGTAGCAGAGGCGTGGAGGGGGTGGGGGATGCCAGCAGAGCAGGGAAGGAGCAGACAGAAGCACGTCAGGAGCAAGGCTCAGCTTGCTGCTTCCTAAGAACATCCCCCCCCCCCCAGGCTGGTATAGCCGCCAGCCTCAGCAGGGGTCCTGCTTCTGCGGAGAAGTCACTTGAGCTGTGGGGTCAGCAGAATCAAGGGGCAGTGCTGCCAGTGGTGAAGCCAGGATGACCCTTGAGAGGCTGAGCTACAGTGACCCCACCCTGCTGTGTTCCTCTGTCTCCTGCCAGTCATCAGTAAGAACTCCCAGGGCAGAGAGCGTAGGGTGCGCTGTGCCCTGTAGCAGGCACAACTGTACAGTGCGCCTTCCGCCCCACTGCTGTCATCCTTAGCAGACATCTAGACCCATAGCAAGGCACACCTTCAAAGTCTTCAGTGCTCGACAGCACTGAGATAGCCCGGGGCCTTGTGCAACGTTAACCATGGATGCCGTGAGTTGGTGCATGCCCCGTCTGGGGACGGATCCCCTGCGGAGGAGCTATGTGTAGGTGGCTGCTCCTAAGGGAGGAAGGGCCACAGGAAGGCCGTCCATGCCCCGGGGACGGCCCTGCACCCACATCAACAGTACTAATTGGACTCACGGTTATTGATAACGAGTGGGGACGTGAGGTTGGCACGGTGGGTAGCAACATGAGGTTGGACAGGGTCGGTGGTGAGTGGAGATGACCAAAAACGCATTGTGCGATGCATAACGTTTCAGTGATAGAAACTGTCAAAAGAAGAAATTGGCAGAGTCAACACCACTGAAGAATGTACATCTCTAGGCTAAAGCTCCCCCTGGTTCCGCCCCCGGGTCCCGCCCCTGGTCCTACCCCTTTGCCCAGCCTCCCAGTCTCACCCCGGGTCCCGCCCCCTCGTCCTGTCCCTGGGTCCCGCCCCTCTGGTCCAATCCCTTGGTCTCACCCTGCTGGCTTCTCTCTACTCATCTGCTACTCCAGGCCATTCCAGTGACCTTAAAAGTATGGCAAGCACCCGGAGAGCAGAGAAAGACCAGCGCAGACCGCTGTGGCGGGAAGAGCCACACCCAGTGGTTTGACACACTGTGGTCTCTGTTTAGAGGCTGCTTCCTGCAGGCCTCAGTGGGGAAGCGGGAAGTGAGCTCACCTCTCACTGGCATCTGGTGCTGTCCATCAACAATACAGCACTGTTGAGCTAGAGGTCAGCCTCAGCACCGGGGAGCGGGGGGTCACTGAAGGTCATTTTATTTTAGAACTGTAAAGGATATAGACACTGCCAAGTTCATGACCTCATTTAGAATCAGGACATTGAAGACCCAGCGCCAGAGAGATCTCTCCAAAAGAACATACTGACTCATTCAGTTTGGGTTTGGTGTCCGCTGAGTGACCCCGGAGGCGGTGGTTGCTTCCTGCCCTTCTGCCTCCTGCTCGCCGCTGATGGCCTGTTTCGCTCCCCGGTGCAGGAGAGGGCTTGGTGGGGCAGCAATGGAACACAGAGCTTGGGCTTTCTCTCATTGTCAACCTCCGGAGCCTCCCCGGGCCCTGGCATCTGTTGCTGGCCTCCTGAGTGTCTCTCAATCTTTACAAGCGGAGAAGGGCTGGATGAACTTTACTAACCTCTCTGGAACCCATAGCAACAGGGGCCGTGCTAACCTGGAGCGCTGGTTCTCCAGAGGTAAGAACCAACATGGTGCAAACCCAGAAGGAGACCTGCTAGACTGTCCTAAACAACACAGGTCGGGAAGCCCAGCAATGAGGGGGCCTTGGGGGTCTCAACAGGCTATCAGAAGCTGACAGGTTCCCTGGAGGGTCACCAGTTATATTGCGTTGAGGTTGGGAGTCAGAGGAGGCTGGAGGCTGACTTCAGCAGAGGCGAGAGTGATGGTCTCCAGACACAGGCGAGCTCTGCTTCTCCCTCAGACCTTGTCACATCCCGGCCACCCTTTGGAGGATGTTACCCACTTATAAAGTGTCTCTTCCTGCCTAAGTTAACCCCTTTTTTGGGGGGGGTTTCGAGACAGGGTTTCTCTGTGTAGCCCTGGCTGTCCTGGAACTCACTCTGTAGACCAGGCTGGCCTCGAACTCAGAAATCCACCTGCCTCTACCTCCCAAGTGCTGGGATTACAGGAGTGCGCCACCACGCCTGGCCAGTTAACCCCTTTTGAAGTCTCTCCCCAGACCTGCTCAGAGGTGCTCTCTTCAGTGACTCCAAACTTTGTCCAGTGCCCATCAGTGTTGCCCACCACACCTGGGAGGTCTCGGAATATTCCATCCCCAGCTCTGCAGCAGGGAAACCTGAGAGCAGCAGGCAGGTCTCACCATGCGGGGACGTAGGTCTGTCCATCCCAAGACCCCGGTGAGCTCCTGCAAGTGTCCAGAGATCCCAGACTCATGAAAGCTTCAATCGTCTATGCCCCGTGGTCTGCACGCTAGCTAACTCTGTCGGCTCAAAACAAGCCGGGGTCAGCGGAGGGAAGGGAGCCTCCATTTTAAAAGTGCTTCCATGAGATTGGGCTGTAGACAAGCCGGTAGAACATTTTCGTAATTAGTGATTGATCTGTGCAGCCTGTTGTGGGTGGCCCTAAGTTCTATTTAAAAAAAAAAAAAAAAAAAAAAAAAAGCAGGCTGAGCAAGCCATGAGGACCCAGCCGCTAAGCAGTGCCCCTCCATGTCCTCTGCATCAGCATCAGCTCCTGCCTCCAGGGTTCAGGCCTCCTTGAGTTCCTGTCCTGACTTCCTCCAATGGCAGAGAGAGAATGACACAGAAATGTGCGATGATAAAGAAATCTTTTCCATCCCAAGATGCTTTTGGTCCTGGTGTTTCATCCTGGCAATAGCAACCCTGTTAGAGACACGTGAAGGCTATCCTGCTGGGGTCCTGTGGGGGCTGCCCTGTACTGGGGAATGTAGGGGAGAGGTGTCTTGAGTGCTTCAGGAGGCTGTGGGGTGAGCATGCCTTGGGGGACTGTATGGATGAGGCAGACACGGGAAAGAGAAAAAGTTTGCGCTACTTCCTCTCCTGAAGCCAGAGTCCAAACCTGAACCCCCCAGCCCCCCTCCCAGGCTCAGCAGGAGAGTCAGTGCCAAGCTTCCTCTAGCTGCAGGTGGCTCTGACCTTCCTCAGTTCAGCCTTGGCTGTCTCTCTGCCCCATGGTCACCTGTCTCCTCTTTCTGCCCCTGCCCTCTCCCTCTGCGCCTTGTATGAAGACATGGGAGAAAGCAGATCTGAGAGCCCCATCCTCAAACACCTTCCCCCCAAATCAAGCCAGATTTTCTGGAATTAGGATCTGGCACCTGAGACATTATTAGCCCAGGCCAAGATGTGTGGGTGGGGCCAGGATGATAGGGATTGGGCGGGGCTAGCTCAGGGCACGTTCAGTCTGGGGGTGCTGGGAGACTCTGAGGCAGGCAGGTTCCTGGATCTTTACAGAGCAACCTGGCTGGTCCTGCCCTGAGCAGACCCCTGGCCTCTGGGGTGTTGTTGCGCATGGTCTAAGGACAGGAAAAGATTTCTCCAAGGACATTTGTTTTTAGCCAAAAAGTAACTTTCTTTCAGCCTATCCTTTTTCAGCATGCAATCCAGGGATGACTCCTGGGGTCAGACTGAGCCAGCAGGAGCAGGTCTGCTGGCTTGCTGTGCCCCAAAGAATTAACCTTTGAAATAAAGAGCAGCCACATGTCTTAAGTCCACTGAGGAGTCTCTGGGATACTGCTTTTTCTGCTTGGCCCTTCTGGGCCTGGCCAGCTGAAGGCTTGAACCCAAGTAGGATTGTCAGACACTTGCGACGTTGACTGGATGGGACACAGCCATCGGCTGTTTCACGGTGGCCGGGATCCAGGTTCCCTATCCCCTCAGATCTGCCCCCCAATTCCCACATACAAAGGCTACCATCTTTTCTTGCTGTCTACCAAGATGCTGTGGACTGGGCTGAGGGGGCAGGTCAGTTCAAGTGCTTGTCTGGCGTGCAGGAATCCCTGGGTTTGACCTCCAGTACCACATAAACTGAGCGTGGTGGGACATGCTTCTGAACCCAGCATCAGGAAGGTAGAGGCAGGAGGGTCAGACAGTCAAGGTCACCTTTAGCAGCACAGCAAGTTTGAGACCAGCAAGGCTTATCTCACAAACAAAGTGAACAAAATCAAAGAGAAACTTCATGGGATTCCAGATGTCCCTGAGGGACGACAGGCTTCTTGTGCTGCTGTTTCTTCTCTGTCAGAAGTTCAGGGAAGCCTTGCCCTGGGGCAATCTAGTGGTCTCTTCTCTTCTCTTCTCTTCTCTTCTCTTCTCTTCTCTTCTCTTCTCTTCTCTTCTCTTCTCTTCTCTTCTCTTCCTCTCTTCTCCTCCCTCTCCCTCCCCTCTCCCTCCTCCTTCTTCCCCTCCCTCCCCTCTCTTTCCCTCTCCCTCTATCCCCTCCCTCCCTTCCCTCCTTCCTTCCTTCCTTCCTTCCTTCCTTCCTTCCTTCCTTCTTTCTTTCTTTCTTTCTCTCTTTTGTTGATTCCTTGTGAGTTTCCCATCATGCACAGCAGGTCCACTCTTCTCCCCGCCCCCTCATAAGCACCCTTCCCCCTTGCAATACTCCACCCACCCAAATAAAAGCTCACAACCGAAAACCAAAGCACAGAAAACATCTCATCGCGGAAGCTGCAGCTTGTCACGGTGTGCCCCACAGTGTACTCCTCTGTCCACACATCTGTACTTGCAGATGTTCACTGCAGTGAGTCACTGGTCTGGTTTGAAGTCTCTGGCTTCTGTGACATTTATCAATATTGGATCCTTCCTAGGATTCCTCTCTGATATCCTGTTTTTGCCTGGTGCCATGGAGATCCTGTATCTTTGGATCCACGGGACTGTCTCTTGTTTGTGTCCCAACCATTGGCAGATGTTAGAGATTTTGGAGTGAGCCAAGACAGAGCCCTGGATCAGGCCCCGGGTGGCAGCTGGTCCCCCTCAGGGTTTCCCTCATCCACACCACCAGGGTGCGCTCTCCAGCTCTGGCTAGGCCACTCAGTGCTGCCATCAGCAGGAGGCAGGGTCAGCTCTCCTTTCGTGCTAGGGCAGTCTCTTATGGGAACTCCCCTCTGTCCTGGGATTTCCTAGAAGCAGCAAGACCTAGATTAAGTCTGTGTGCTAGCCATCCCAAAGGACAGCATCAGAGACGCCATCATGGTGGCACAGAGCCAGGGATCTGTGAAGGCCAGGAAGAAGAGCAACCTGAGGCAGGGTCCATCATAGTCCGGCGACGTGGCTGCCGAGGCCTGAGTGGAGTGGTCGGCACACAGATACGGGAGAGCCTAATGCCCTGCAACTCTGCAGAGCCGCGGGGCAGAGTCAGGCTTGGGCGTCATTTGGGAAATTCTGTGGATTAGCTGTGTCCAGCCTAGTTAGTTCAGGAGGGGTGTGAGTGTCAGAAAGGCGGTATCATGAGTCGTCCCCCTGCTGTGAGCCTGCGATGCCAGGCCCCATACCACCCTCCTTTCTGCCAGGGGGAATCCTTCACTTGGGTGTTGGGCTCCTCCCGGAAAAGAGAGAAGGGTCTTCGGGCTGGGAAATTTAAATAAAAAGATATTCTCTTTCTAATTTAATGACATCTCTGCCAGTAATTCTGAAACCATCATTGGCTCACATTGGTTTCTGAAAGGGCCTCTCAAAGAATTTAAACCCACCATTTAAAATTCTCATTAAGGAAAGGAAATGATCCCTTTGGGGCCCAACCATTTTCTCCTTTGGTTTTCTGGTCCCTCCAGGTAAGGATTTCAATTTAGAGCTTTCCATGTGGAGATTCCGGAGCTGAGCCCCTTGCAGGTGGCTACCTCCTCTGCGGTGGGGGTGGGTGGGTGGGGCGTGGGAAGGTGGGGGCATTCGAGTTTCCACATCCGGTGAGAGAGAGAAGCCATTTATCACATTTCTGCAGTGTAATGTGTAGATTTTGTGCAACAGGTAGCTAGAAATGTGCTCTGTGTACATTTATTGGCCCATCTCTGCATCTGCTGGAGAACATCAGGACCAGGGATGACAAACTTTTTCCTAATATGCAACGTGTACAACAGCCCAGGGCCCCTCACCCTTCCCCGAACGGTGATTGCATTCCTCCTCGGGAGACATTCACTTTCAAATGATCTTGTTAGATATTGTTAGGAATCTATCTATTTGCATAGCATGAATGTTAAAACTCAGAAAATACTCAACTGCCAATTAGCGCCATGGAGTCTTTCCCTAATTAATCAGTCACGACCCAGAGGTTCCAGGTGCACTCCTCTAGCCAAGTGCCAGCTTGCTCGCTCTTTGGACTTTGAAATCTCCAGAACTTCTCCAGGATTGTCAGCCAGGACCACGCCAGGACTCAAGGCCTCAAGCCGGTGTCAAGCCAGGAGTCCTTGGGACAGCTGAGCAAATTACTCCCTATTCTGACTTTACCTCTTGACTCTTGATAGAAATTGCTCAGGGTCTAGTGATAGACCAGCATAAGAGTGGCAAAGAGAACCTCACTCCGTGGCTTCTGTCTAAATACTCACTCCGCGCACACACAGGACAGTCAGGTCTAGGGCATAGTTCCCTGCACAAGCCCAGGCATGCAACAAGGCTTAGTGCTTCTGAGGGAAGTCTGGAGGAGTCTGGACCTAGAGAGGAGGGAAAGCAGGGCGGGGGTGGGGTGGGGGAGTTGGGGGGAGCAGATATTGTACTCTGCTTCTTACACTGTGGGTAGAAACTCCATGTAAGGAAGTAAACGTTAAAAAAAAAAATGCTAACAGAGCCTTCAAGGATTCCAAATGGACAGAACCAGAACTTTCTGGCAGGCCCAATCCACGTCTGTCTGTATGCACACATGCTTGTCACTGTAAGATGCAAAGAAGGCTGCCGAGACACCTGAGCTCAGAGAGCAGTGTGCCGGGAACTTGCCGGGTTTCTGTTGTCCATACCAATTTTCTCTGTTCTTGCAGAAACATAATGGTTTAATTACAGAAAACAACGGCTTTCAATATTTTCCTACTGTCGTTTCTCAGCATGTAAGAATCGAATTAGTATCTCTTTGGATTAGATTGTGTTAGAGTGTTTGATTTCAAAAATGGATGCTTTGAGCCTCCGACTTTTGTCTCGCAGGGAATCATTAAATGAATTTTGGATTGGAATTAGGATAGATTTTCCAACAGTTTCTGAAATGGTCCTAAGTATCCATCTTTGTGTTAACTTAGAGCACCATTCTCTGTATTGATAATTACAAAATCAAAATATCTATCAATTCTGGAAAGACGTCAAGGATCTATGGCCTGAAGTATCAAATACCCAGCCAAGAGGCTGGGGGGTCAGCTTAGCGGCTGAGAGCTTAGTTGCTCTAACCCAGGTTCATTCCCAGCACTCACAGCATCCGGTATCTCCAGTTCCCACGGGATCCAAGGGCCTCTCCTCGTCTCCTCGAGCACTGGACACCTGGGGCACATAGATAGACATGTGGGCAAAACCCAGACACATAAAATAAGATCATTGTTTTAGCCAAAATTTAATTCTTCATGTGAAATTAACAAGAGCCTTCAATCCATTCTTACACAAATCTGTTCTTTGTCTTTAATAGATGGTAAAGATTATAGATATGTATGCAGAGACTTGTTTGAAAGTTTATGATTTACTATCAATGGATGTTTGTTTTTTTAAATCCATCTTATATATCTGTATCTATATATTTGGGTTGCCTAGCTTCTCAAGCACTCAGTGGTCCCAAGGAGACACAGCCTGGGGAGTCCTGATGAAAGAATGAAGCTTCCAGAATAGAAGCCCAACGTCAATGTCAAAGAATTCGCTCGGAGAAATGGGTGCTGTGCACAAGGGCGAACATTCACCTCTGTGTGCTGAAACGGAAGTGAGGGCATCAGTTCAAAGCATAGATAAGACTCCCTAACCCCCTTGTCCTCAGGTGTGCGCCAAGACACCTGCCCAGCTCACAGCCACCAGGACTCTATCGTCAGAACAAGGCTTTGCCCCCAAGCTGGTGTCCAAGGTTTTCCTTCTACTCCTGCTGGCTGATTCTCCTTCCTGACACCGTTTGTACCCGAACCTGTCTCCAGCTGGGTCTGACATTAAGGACTTTGGTCTTTGGCTGACTGTTTGTGTTCAGAAGACGAAGTTCGAACAGATGGGCTAATTGGTCATTGTTTCCCAGAGACTGGATAAAGAATGAGCAGTCCCTTGGAGAGGCCTTCCTTGAGGCCCAGCAGCCCACCCTCCTACAACACCCAATTAGTGGCTCCTGCCCCGGAGCCTGCCAGCTGGGAGGGCTTAAAGTTCATTAAGAGTTTAAATAAACCCATTCATTTCTGTGAGCCTTGAAGAGTTTCCTATAACCACCTTCATTACGTTTTAAAATGAGATTGGGGAGGGCAGCAATTAGAAAATGTGGGCTTCAGCCAGGGGCCCTGCACAGGAGTGCACAAATATGTCACCCTCTGCCCTCCTGCAGGATCGGGAAGAGACCGAGGTGTGAGCCCAGGCTAGGCGGTCAATCACAGCCTGTGGGGACCCAGAGGCCTCAGGTTCAGAGAGCTCTGGAGAAGGCCCAGGGCCTGAGGGGAAGCCAACGCTGCTTCTGCAATGGCCTCCAGCAGCGTCTGCTTCTTCCCACTCTGGGCCAGGTATTCCATTATGCTCAGCCAGTAGTACTCCTGGTCCATTGCTACATACCGCTACGCCGCCACATACCACTAAGCTGCCACATACCGCTACGCCGCCACATACCGCTACGCCACCACGCACCACCACAGTCTGTGCCCGTGAAGGTTGGACTATCGGCAACACCGAAGCTTCCATTAGGATTCTTGGTGACAGATGACGATTCTGGATAATTGTCGCATCCTTGGCCTAGCCTTCGGAAGACACAGTCAATAATATTCTAATGTGGTTAGTTTAGACGTTCATTAAATAGGCTATTGTCAACGGAATTCAGAAGACGGCATGCTTTTGCAAAAACAGTAACAGATACGACTTGCTTTTTAAATGTTCTGCAATAAAACCCCGCGTGTCACGGCTTCTGCCGCAGAGGCAGATAGATTCTTATTTGCTTAGAGTTCCCCGGCATTGCATAATATGTGCCGTAAACTACTTTCTAATGAAATCTGCAAATAAAATTTCCGACGGGGACTGCCTGCTGTGCAGAGTGGAAATTTCCTGAGCTTTGGGGTTCGACTTTTCCCAGCTCCGACTTGAGGCCCTTCAGTTTCCTCTCCGGTGGATCTGGAAGCGGGCTCTGTGGTGCAGAGAGGAAGCTCCCCAAGTGGTCCCTGAATGTAGACTCATGGAACCCCAGATCTTGGCCTCAACCCTGCATCTCACACACAGGCACGGACTTCAAGAAGTGCCCCCCACCTGCTGATTTTGACACGTGTCTGTCTTCCACTTGGGAAGAGTCTACCTGTTCTCTTCAAACCCAGTATGCCCATATTGGAGTCACTGAGGATAGCACACCCCATAGCTGAGTGAGGGCAGTGCCCCACCCCAGGGTGCCCCCAACCAGATCACAGGCCTTAAGGAGCTGTGCCCTGTCTCCACGCATTTGGGATGTGCCAGTTTTCCTGGGTTGCTCAGAGAAAGCCACGTTAAAGGAAAGACCATGTCTGACTTGTTCTTGAAGCAAGCCACAAACAAGCCTCCATGCCCCCCAGGACTTTCCAGTTCACCTTATCCCACTGGAGCGCGGAGGAGGCTGTCTCCACATCCTAGGGCCCCCCTGTTAACAAAGCATCACTGTGTCCTCTCGGGCTCATTGCACCTCACAAGCCATGGATCTTGACCTGAGAGGCACTGGTAAGGAGAGTGACACAGGGTGTGCAGGGTGGCATCCTCTTTCTGAGAGGCTCGAGGTTCAAATCCCGCCTCTTGAGAATTTCACCTTCCACGGGAAGGGACTCTGAGCACAAGACCCTGGACAACTGTGCTGGGCTTGCCACTGGACGACCATGCTGGGTGTACTGGCTGGTTTTGTGTCACCTTGACACGAGCTGGAGTTATCACAGAGAAAGGAGCTTCCCTTGAGGAAATGCCTCCATGAGATCCAGCTATGGGGCATTTTCTCAATTGGTGATCAAGCGGGGAGGGCTCCTTGTGGGTGGTACCACCTCTGTGCTGGTAGTACTGGGTTCTGTAAGAAAGCAGGCTGAGCAAGACAGGGGAAGCAAGCCAGTAAGTAACATCCCTCCATGGCTCCTGCTTCCAGGTTCCTGCCCTGTGTGAGTTCCAGTCCTGACTTCCTTTAGTGATGAACAGCAATGAAAGTGCCCCTGGACGGCACCCACTGGAAAAGATCAGGCTGGATCCTTATGCAAAGCAGGAAGCAGATTAGGGCAGATAGGTGGGAGCTAAGACTGTGGGTGGTGAGAGAGGTTGATGAGGTCCCTGGGCAGTTAGACAGGTAGGTAGGCCTGGATATGTCTTTTCTGAAGGTCACAGAGAAGATAAATCCACTAATCATCTTGTATCCTAAGCTTGTTTTCAGAGACTTTTAAGATATCAGCACCAATGTGTTGCCAGCTCTACGTGACCCTTCTGTTTCCAGGATAAAAATTCCCCACCTTTGCTTTACCGTCCTGGTCAGGTAGGGGAGCGAGCCCATGGCAGGAGACCGACAGTCTGCCGAGCCTGCAATGCCCGTGATTTAGGGTGATTAGGGCTTGGCTGTAATGAGTGTGTATTAAGCCTTCCTTCAGAGCCTACAGAACATTTGATTCATAAACAAATTACTTCGAGCCTGTAATGCAGGGGAAGGAAATAGCAGCTAATTTAACCAGTGAATCAATGGAGACAGCTCCCTACGCCTCATGCATTTCTGAGTACAATGGAGAAAATGAAAGTAATAAGAAGCGTAAAGGCTAATGAGCTAGGCCCAGCCCATGCCCTAGAGCCAGGACTCCAGGCCCAGCCCAGTCCCTCAGAGCCAGGACTCCAGGCCCAGCTGTGGAAGGCACCAGAACACGGTGTGACACAGTCAAGACAGAATTCCATTGTTCTGGAAGATGGTGGGCAGAAGAATCAAATGCTGGAGGAGGACAGGGTAAGCAGAGTTGCGAGTAAGGCCTCAGGACTGACAGAGACTCAGCAGTGGGCCCTGCACTCTCTCCTTTAAGCAGCTGTGCTGGCTTCCTGCACTGGCTCCCTCCATGGTGCCGTGTTCTGTGAGATAGACACATGCTTCCCTATGTTAGCATTGGTAAATACGGTGATCACAGCAGCAGAACCCAAACTAGGACAGACATCGTAGAACAGACGTCATTAGCAGGGCAGGGTGTCATTTTGACGGACCTAACTGTGTTGATTTGCAGGAGGAATGTGCGAGAGGCCTTTGGAACTTTGAGCTGGAAAAATCCCACGAATGCTCATGGCTCAGTGTCTGTTATCAGGAGCTTGGAAGATAAGAATGTTTGAGAGAAAGGCAGATGTTGGAAACCTGGAAGTGTTGATTCTGATATGAGGGAAGGAATTAGCACCGGCAGCAACAGGGGAAATCAGCTGGGGGGGAGGGTGAGAGAGGAGGCAGGCGAGCCAAGGGGGAGCTGTCTTCCTGCTGCTGCTCCAGTTTTATCTGTGTGCTAGCAGAAGGTGTTACCTGTTGTTGGGGTGGGACTTCCCACATAGAAGGCAATCAGCACAATCCCTCAGCTGAAGCTCCAGACTCAGTTGATTCCTACGCCTGCCAAGTTGACATTAAAACCAGCCACCGCAGGTGTCTTTACACTTGTAACGATTATCAAATGTCAGCTTGTCGGAATCTAGAATGGCCTAGGAGAGGATCTATCTTAGTGGTGTGGGGCCCTACTCCTGTAAGAGGGCCTTCTGGACTGTTTAAGATGGAGAAAGCCGATGAGTGCATCGTTTGTTGCTCTCTGCAGATACAATGTGACCAGTTGCTCTCTGCAGATACAATGTGACGAGTTGCTCTCTGCCTCCAGAGTACAGATACGATGTGACCTGCCAGCTTCTGCTCCTGCCACAGGACTTCCCTCCCTCCTTCCTTCTCCATTAGCTTGCTCTATCAGGGTATTAGGACCACAGCAATGATACAGTAACAAAGCCACTATTGACTGAGGAACGGGGGCAGCCCTGACCAGATCCAGGCTGTCAGTGCCAGCTGCCCAGGGTGGACTGGCAGACTTGTGTTCTATGGAAAGCTTGAACCTTTGACAGTCAGGCAGAAGTGTGGACAGGCGGTGGGTCCTTCACTGCCACTGTGGGCCCGTGGGCAAGGACGGCACTCTTCTGAGCCTCCAGAGCCATTTCTAGAAAACGACTGAAGCACCCACTGGGTCGGGGAGGGGCCTGTAAATCTCAGGCAGCTGCATCTAGAATTAGGAGCAGTCTCAGTTGGGTGCCGCTTGGATGGCTACTCTGTTTCCCAGGCTCAGAATGAGCTGGTGGAAGGATTAAAGAGTACAGGGCCAGGCCTGGGGCTCAGCAGCTCCTCTCCTCCACTGCTGTGGCTGTTTCCTCCTGAATTCTGAACAGAGATGCCACATGCTTCTTCAGGCTCATCCCGGGGACACCCCAAATCCAGTGTGTTGCTTCCCACTGCTCTCTCGATGATCGTCTTCCCTGTAAATTAGATATTCCTGGGATTTTGAAAAATGATACCTTTGAATCTCAGGACACTTTACATGATTTGGGGTTGTTTGTTTGTTTTTATTTTTTTTGGTGCTGGGATTCCATGCTGGACCTCTCTACATCTGCTTCCTGCTTTTTAGCTTTTATTTGTACTAACCTGCCAAGGCTTGCTTTGAACTTTTGACTTTCCCGATGAACCTCCACCTCCTGAGTGGCTGGAATTACAGTCGTGACACCAGGGCTGGCCACAGAGTTTTAAGGAGTCCGTTCCAAGAACATTTCCTGTTCTGTGAGAGTCTCCCAAAATGACCCAAGGTGAAAGAAGGGTCCCCTCCCCAGGCACCTGCCCAGCCCCCAGAGGGAAGATAGCACTTAGCAGGATGCTGTTTCTTCAAGCATGACAGAGCCTTTTCTGCTCTCTCTGATCTTAACTGGGGTGTTAATCTCTCGAATAGTCAGTGTCCACCAAAGCCAGCCTGAGCCAGTGGTTTTTCTGAGTTTCTTCTGAGCCCAAGAAGAATAGGAGGACATAAACAGAGGATGAACAGGTCATAGATTGAGTGTAGTTTGTCAAGAAAAAGTAAGAGAAAACCCCCGAGTGCTGTGGGAGGGGCTCCCCAGGGAGCAATGTGACTGTGCTGCCTGCCCGGGGGCTTTTATAGTCGTGGAACTGGGCTGAGACAAGGTCATCTTTATGGAGGTTTTTTGGTTTTAATAAAAGAAGGCATTTGGGGATCTGCTTACAGTTCTAGAGACCGAGTCCATGACTGGCATGGTAGGGGGTGATGGTAGGGGGCGTGGCAGGGGGCGTGGTGGGCACATGGTGGGGGTAATGGTGTGGGGGGCATGGCAGGGGTAATAGCCTGTGGCGGGCATGGCTTGGCATGGAGCAGCAGCTGGATGCTGGGACCCACAAGTAGCAGGCAGGAAAAGCAGATGGTCTTCTTTAAGCTCGTCGGGTGTTAGGACAATGAGGAGTGAGTCCCCAGGTCCTGTGCATGCTCCGGCAGCCCAGAGGGGAAGTTATTCATCTACTATTTAAGGTAAGAAAAAACACACGCTCTGTGGGCCCCGCCCTTACTACTGAGACTTCTGCTCAGGTGATGATCAAGCTGGGAGACCCAGGATTCATTTCCTTTTGACTCACCTTCCCAATCTTGCCCCAACACCAAGTCCAAATCACCTAGCACAGACCTGTGCCATCCCAACTTGACTCAAAGTTTCTCATCTAAAAAAAAAAGAGAGAGAGAGAATGCTCCTCTCTGACAATTGTATGCAAATGTCTATGTACCAAAATAGCTTTCACAATTCCAAAGGGCATGCCAGAACGTTCCATCACATTTGCTCAACCTCTAAATCAAAATTTTATGATGCTAACGCATTTGCTCAGTCACCAGTCTGGTGGTTTTTATGGGCTCTGTTTTTCTGTGAAGGGACAGAGGGAGGTGAGGTGGGCGTCATTAGCCTGCGTTTTGGAGGGTAAACACGGAGAGCCAAATAAGATGCGCAAATGCTTTAAAGGTAAGCACGCTCACTGGAAGCCATCAACTCTGAAAGAACAAAGAACAGGCGCTCTTCGCCAATGTCAACCGTGTCCAGACGGCTGACTCAAGGGACTGGCTTGCTGGCTTTTCAGTTAAAGATCTGCAAGGAGGTATTTGTGGGAGTGTGGGTGACGGGAACTCCTGAGAGACAGGAAGAAGCCCTGGCACGTTCTTCTCTTCCCAGAAGAGACGAGAGAGAGGTGTTGACTTGGGACATCTACCATGATGCTCCTTGAGGAAGATACGAGGTCAGGCCCAAGCCCCTAGCACACCCCTCTGAGCTTGGCCATTGGAGGAAACCATGGGAAAATTTAATGGGGAGGGGGCCAGGCAACTGGGCCCCAAGAACAGATCTGAATGAAGAGTTGAGAAGACAATGGGGCAGCCACGCCACAGCATTTAGAGTCTGAGCCCTGACACGCTCCCCTGTATCCTAACAACCGTTCTTTTCCACCACCTTTGGTGGGTGGTGGGCTATATATATGCCTGCACAAGCCCTCAATTCTCAAGCCCCCTGAAGAAGCATCATGGCTGAACATATGTTGGCCTAGGTGATTCCCACCCATGACGTCATGGCCTGAGGACATCTGGATCTTGTCACCCCACAGATGCTGGCTGCTGGGTGTGTTCCACCATGATGCTTCATCATAGGGCTTGAGGATTGAGAATTTGTGCAGGCATATATTTTTTGCAGCCTACTTTAATAAGGGTTCAATCTCCCCTCTAGCCCACCACCCAGCAGAGGTAGTAGAAAAGAAAGGTTACTAGGATATGGGGAAAGTGGACCTGTTTAGAAATCATTCTTTGGGGTGATTCCAATCTTCATTGTTCTCTGCCCAGTCCACTAGCAAACACCACACATGAATCAGCAGCTGTAGTCTGGTCCATTCGGGAGACTCCACACACGAAATAGCAAGGGCATTCAATCCAGAAGAAACTGCAAGACTCGCCAATCACCCGAGTCTGCAGAAACAGTCAGAAGCTACAGGACCCTCATGAGAAGTACCTTGGTGAGTTTCTCTGTATGACGTCACTACATGTGAAGCTCAGCAAAGCGGTGTGAGGGGAACCGATACATGTGTGTTGTCAGCGAAGACTAGGGAGGCGGAGCAAGGCAGACCAATGCACCAGCTCCCGCTGTCTGCGGGTCATATTTATATTCTTTCTAAACATCATGAGTCCTTTCACATGTCTGCTATCGCAAAACATCCTTTCACCTGTGTGCCCCAGCAAGACATCATTTGACATAACTGACTTTTCAAAGAAACCACAAGTTTCTACTTGAGTTATGTCTTGCCTGATTCAGGGTTTGTTTGTTTTTCAACGCTGACAGTTAAACCCAGGGCCTCGTGCACACTAGGCAAGATTGTACCACTGAGCTATGCCCCAAGCCCTTGATTTTGGTAAGGCTTATGAACTATCTTTGTGGCTCAACTTTAAAGCCTGTTCTAATTTGATCTCTGTTGCTGTGATAAAACACTATGACCAAAAACAATTTAGGGGAGAACGGGGTTTTCTTGGCTTATACTTTCAGATCACAATCCATCATTGAAGTCAGTCAGGGAAGAAACTCAAGCAAGACTGAAGCAGAAACCACGGAGAGACCATGTGACTCCCCAAGCAGGCTCTTTCCTCCCTCCCTCCCTCCCTCCCTCCCTCCCTCCCTCCCTCCCTTCCTCCCTTCCTCCCTTCCTCCCTTTCTTCCTCCCTCTCTTCCTCCCTTCCTCCCTTTCTTTCTTCCTTCCTTCCTTCCTTCCTTTCTTCCTTCCTCCCTTCCTTTCTTTAAGATTTATTTATTTTATGTATATGAGTACATAGTAGCTGTTTTCAGACACACCAGAAGAGGGCATTGGATCCCATTATAGACAGTTGTGAACCATCATGTGATTGCTGGGATTTGAACTCAGGACCTCTGGAAGAGCAGTCAGTGCTCTTAACTGCTGAACCATCTTTCCAGGCCAAGGCTCCTTTCATATCTAGTCCAGGCCCACATGCCTAGAGAACAGTGCCACCCACAGTAGGCTGGAACCTTCCATATCAATAAACAATCAAGACACCCCCCCACCCCCACACACACTTACACACACAGACATTCTTTCAGGCTAATCTGATCTGGGCAATCTCTTCATAGAGGCTTTCCCTCTCAGACGCCTCTAAGCTGTGTCTAGTTTACAGTTAAGGCTAACCAGGATGAAACCAGAGCTCTTCTGTTGAGCTCCTGATTCTATCTACACGAAGTATAGCGGGAGAACAGCATCCCCCAAATATGACATTTGCAAACTCCTACCTACAGGAAGCAAACCTTTTGCCACCCAAGTGTTAACTATCAAGACAACACAGAGGCTGTGCTTTCCTTGAGTGTACACTTAGTTTCGATTTTAATTCTCCTGTTTTCATTTCTTGTTGACTTTGCCTTAAGATTAAGTTAATTAATACTGTATTAGCTACTTGTTATTACAAAGTAACTGACAAAAAAAGTAACTAGAGAAAGGAAGGGGACTTTGTTTTTCTGTGTCTTTTGTCTGCTGTATGTCTGTGTATCATGTGCATGTACTGTCCATGGAGGCCAGAAAACGATGTTAGACGCCCCCAGGAGCTGGAGTTATGGGCTGATGTAAGCCACCAGGAAGGTGCTGGGAATTGAACCTGGGTCCTCTGCAATAGCAGCAACAGTTCTCTTAACTGAGTCAGACATCTCTACCTGTAAACGGGTGTTTTGGCTTATTGTTTGGGGGAGGCACCATTCATCATGGGAAGCCATGGCTAGTGACGTTACATTGGAGATGAACACTGATGTTTGTCTGGCTTCTTCCCTTTCTTCTTTTCACGCAGGATGCTGGTCTACATCCAGGGAAGGCTTTTGTTTTGTTTTGTTTGTTTTTTCCCCCTCCTCATTTAAACTTTCAGGAATCATCCTCATGGACACACCAGAGGTATGTTTCCATACTGACTCTAAATCTAGTCCTCCTGACAAAGTAGATTAACTTTCAAATCTATAATGACTTTAAACCTAACACACACACACACACACACACACACACACACACACACACTTCGCGCGCTAGCTTACCCGTGATCTCCATGGATACTCTCAGGGAAAGGGTTTGCTTCCTAAGGAAGCTTGGCGGGACCTTTGCTCTCCGTGCTCATCAAGCCGGTGACAGCGGCCCGGGGTAAATGCCTTACGTTGACAAGGGCAAGCAGAGCAGGGGAGACCGGATGATAAATCCTAGTGTGTGGCTATTTATAAAAGGTGATAATGGTCACTTTTATTGTTACTGACAGCTGTCCAGCTCCTACTGTCCCTAGCACCTAGGCACAGCCAAGCACCGCACGCCCTCTTCCCTAACCAAGGCAGACCCCACAGCTGCAGCAGGCGGCGTCTCAGCCCTCAGATTAGGGCAGGGCAGCCAGGAACCCCACGGATCCAGATCCCTACACCTCCATGTTTCCAGACTTACTCAGTGGTGAGGAAAGAAGCTAGCCAGGTGGGCTCTGCCAACGGAGCCCGGAACCGCACCCCCCCCCCAAGAGTTGCCGTAAGTGGCAGAGCCCTGTGTAAGGGGTGGTTTGCTCGCTTGTTTGTGAAGAGACGCTGGAATCTGGGCAAGGCGATAGGAAGAGAACAGTGGTCTTGTGGCTACGGATACGTACATGGCTCCCAGATACTGTCCTCAAGATGGCACTGACTCATTCTAAGGACCACCAGCCTCATTGGCCCCTTTGCTCAGTGCCAAAGCGACACCAGGAGCAGACTCAGCAGGAACTCATATTGAGCCCAGGTGTGGCCCCTGGTGTCTCTGACATCAGATGAGCAGACAAGGGTCCAGGGCTCAATAGCTCTTTCTGGATGGGACACCCAACCTCTCATTTTCAAGGGGATCTAAGGGAGTGTCTCAGAATTCCACATAGAATACCAACATGGTCGCCATGCAGGGGGCTAGGTGTCCTTCCGAAGCATGGGGGTTTCAGAAAAGACTCAGAGAAAGAGAAAGAGAGAGAGAGAGAGAGACAGAGACAGAGAGAGAAAGAGACAAAGAGATTGACAGAGGGAAGAAAGCTCTGGAAAATGATACAGGGAATGGGGAATGGGGGGGGAAGCAAAAAAATAGACAGAAGGAGAAAACAAGGAGAGATAAATACAGACAGACAGACAGACGGAGATAAAGAAACAGGGAACCATGGAGAAAGAGAGACTGGTGGAAAGAGCCAGAGAGCAGGGAGAAAGAGCCCTGGGTTGGAATGAGCCCTGCTTATAGAAAGCCCCTAGAACAGAGCCTTGCCTGAGATCGGAGAGAGATTGCTGCGTAGGAGTCCCGGTATTAATATTGATCTTTGCCTCTCCCTGTGGGTAAGCAACTGCTCGGACACAGCACTGTCTGATTACTTTAATATAAAAACACACAGAAAGAAAACCACCCCCCTTTTTTTTACCCCATCTCTATTGCATGACTGTGAAGGGCCCAGGCAGGTCAGCAGCACACACAGACAATTTCGTTTGTCCTAAAAAACAGGCCAGGAGTCCAGCTAGCGCCTCAATATTCTGCAAAGGCTCTATGACCACCAGGCCTCAGTTTCCCCAGGAGAGGCTAACAGCGCGGGCTCTAGCTGAAAGCGTCCCCTGAGATTGCAGAGTGATGGATCCCAGAGATGATGTGATTGCTGTATTCTGCTTTGTGCATGTCCAAGAAGGGACCAAGGACTCCCAGATGTCCTCTGTAAGAGGTGTGGCTTCTCCTGAAATCTTTAGTTAATCTGGAAACACACATGGATTGGAACAACTGCTGACTTGTGTCTCCTGCAATTCCTCCCACCTGGCCCCTGTAGCCCCTCCCACCTGAGCCCCCTGCAGACCCTCCCACCTGGGCTTGGCAGCTATGGAGATCCTGTAGCCCCTCCCACCTGGGCCCCCTGTAGCCCCTCCCACCTGGGCCCCTGCAGCCCCTCCCACCTGGGCCCCCTGCAGCCCCTCCCACCTGGGCTTGGCAGCTATGGAGGCCCGCAGCCACACTAGAGAGCAGAGTGAAGCCAGCCACTCCTCTAGTAAGGGCCTGGCACCAGCGGAGGCATTTTCTTCCTGTGATATTCATTTATTTAACGTGCCGGACTGAGAACGAGCACAGTGTTGGCAGAGCCTGACTCACTGATGGGTAGTGATTAATGCTAAGGGGTTTAGTGATTAAAGCTCATTTTCCCTCTGTTATGGGGAGGACAGCACTGTCATCTGGATTCTGCGACAGGCTTTTCCCAAGCGTGAGGCCGTGGCCGGGGACCACTCGGGGCTCCCCTAGTCTAATTATTTCTGGAAAAGTTTTGTTTGAATTGACTGACTCTGGTGGTCTCAGGGACACAGACTGGGTCATCTCAGTACCCCAAAATTTCTTCTCCACAGAGACTCAGAGACAAAACTTCCCTCCACATGTCTGCCAGGCATGCAGCCATGGCTAGCGCCACCACACCAAAGCACGGGACAGCCCTGCCACGCTCAGGGCACAAGGCCCGCCAGCCACCTCAGGTCTGCTTCAGTTAACGGTAGATTGTGGAGTTGAACGGACACCAGAAGAGTCATATTTATTATGGAGCTGGGTTCTAGAAAAGTCCCTGTCATGTATTCTACGGTTTCCTTGGGACAGAAAGGACAGAAAGGATCTCAAAGTAGCATTTTCTGGACACACATAACACAGGAGGCCTGTGAGGACTGCTGTTCTGATGGGTCTGGCTAGTCTTGCCAATTTCTGGAGCCTGGTACATACCTGCCTGAGCTTCCACAGGTCTGAAGTGGAGAGGCCAGAATGTGCAGGTAGGTCCCCTGGGTCCTAGGCAGTGCTCCGCATTTCCCAGATCAGACGTCTAGGTGTACAACGTAGGAAATCCTGAAGTGGGGTTCCACTCAGGAGAAGGAAGCCAGCCTGCTGGAGAGGAGAGGAAGCAGGAAGATGCTCACATGGCTGGGAACGTGCCAGGATGGACAGACAGCAGCCAGGAGGCTGTGAGAGCCTCCTGGAGAGAAGCCCCTGTGGTGGGAACAGCTTTTAGAAAATGTTCTACACGCCACACCAGGATAGGAAGGAGGGCAGGAGCTGGAGGATGCCAGGTGAGGCACATTATAAAGCAGGGCCTGAGGACCCAGGCAGGAAGGCTGGAGGGACAGGGGCGCCTGCCCAGGGCAGCCCTCTGTAAGCCGTGGACTGGTGGCCCAGGTTCAATGCCCCTCCTCATCTTGATTCTCCTGGCAGGTAGAGGGCGGGGGCGCAGCATCTGGGCTGAGTCTGAAGGGCTAGTTCAGAGGAATAACATTGTGTCTCTCCCTGAGGTTAAGAATACCTTGACCCCTAAATCCTATAAATACTCAAACACCTGCAGAGCTCTAAGCCCTAAGGAGGCCACAGCACAGGTCATAACCTCTCCATCAGCACCAATACATGATGTGTCTTTGGTGATTGCAGAGGGGCCGGGAGGCACACGAGATATTAGAACTGCCCAGTGCACAGGAAGATGTGTGTGTGTGTGTGTGTGTGTGTGTGTGTGTGTGTGTGAGAGAGAGAGAGAGAGAGAGAGAGAGAGAGGGAGAGAGAGAGAGAGAGAGAGAGAGAGAGAGAGAGAGAGAGAGAGAGGAGGCTACTCCACTGTGGCAGAGAGGACTCAGCAGCAAGAGCGTGAGGCATGATCCGGTTATACCCACAATCAGAGAACTTGAAAATGAACAAGAAGTGGAGTCTGATTTTTGTTTTGTTGTTTTTGTTTTGTTTTGTTTTTTCGAGACAGGGTTTCTCTGTGTAGCCCTGGCTGTCCTGGAGATCCCTCTGAATACCAGGCTGGCTTGCACTCAGAAATCTGCCTGCCTCTGCCTCCCAACTGCTGGGATTAAAGGCGTGCGCCACCACCACCCGGCGGAGCCTGGTTTTAAAACCTCAAAACTTCTCTCAGTGAGTCACTGTCTCTAGCGAGTCTCCACTCCCTGAAGATGCTTTGGGGGTCCGTGTTCAAGCATGAACTTGGTGGGGGTCACAGTCAGAGCACAGCCTTCCTGTTTTAGTCAGGGTTTCTATTCCTGCACAAACATCATGACCAAGAAGCAAGTTGGGGAGGAAAGGGTTTATTCCACTTACACTTCCACACTGCTGTTCGTCACCAAAGGAAGTCAGGACTGCAACTCAAGCAGGTCAGGAAGCAGGAGCTGATGCAGAGGCCGTGGAGGGATGATCCTTACTGGCTTGCTTCCCCTGGCTTGCTCAGCTTGCTCTCTTATATATAGAACCCAAGACCACCAGCCCAGGGATGGCACCATCCATAAGGGACCCTCCCTCCTTGATCACTAATTGAGAAAATGCCCCACAGCTGGATCTCATGGAGGCACTTCCCCAGCTGAAGCTCCTTTCTCTGTGATAGCTCCAGCCTGTGTCAAGTGGACACACAAAACCAGCCAGTACACCTCCCTCCCCTCTCACCCAAGTGCCCCTCATGTTGGAGAACCCCAAATGGTGCTTATTAGCAGTCCGCCTGGCGGCTACTCTCATTGGATGAGATGCACTCCTGCAGGGTCCACTGTGAATGCCACACCTTGGTCCCCATCTCTCTGTGAGAAGAGACCTCAGTCCCAGGCCAGAATCTGCCAAGGAGCCCCGAGCAGCAGGGTCCCCAGAAGTATGCTTATGACATCAGTATGGCTATCACCATTTAGTTAAATTAAATCTACTCTTCAACTACGTTCGAAAGGAATCGATACGCGGCACCCGTCCCTCTCCTGCTGTCCCATCCAGTCCCTTTCTATTTGGGTTCATTTTAATGGTCCCGTATAATCAGAAGGGAAATCGAAAATGAAAGCTGCCAGGATTAATTTGTCACGGATCAATTTCCTTGTATTTGGGAAGCTCACTAATGCTTCGGAGCCCGTCCACCTTTTCACTCGGAGGTTGTCATAATGGACTCCAGTCGATACGGCTTTTGATGGTAAGACGCACCCCCTGTGACCCCTGCTTGGTCTCCCCTGTCATCCTGTCTGCGCTGAAGACGGTAAGTGGTTGTGATAAGCCGCTTCATTCTCTAACACGTGTTCTTTAATCTGCGATGTGTTTGTATCCCCGGAATTCCTGCCGTGGAGTGAGAGTCACTCGGTGCTATTGATTGTCAGCAACAAACCTTCTCCTTCTACGGCCCGCTCGGGAGCAGCAGTACTGGAATGACTCCGAGTCTTGTTTGTGCCCTCACGGCGGCCAAAGGGTGGACCGGGTCCCAGCGTGGAGCATCTGCCGATGTATCCAGCAGGAGTGTAGAACACAGGGGGAGGCTCTGACACGGTGGAGGGTGGAGGCTCACACACTTGTGGTTTTCTTGAGTCCTGGAACCTCTCAGTGGCCATCTGATGATGGCTGGTGGCTGGATATGGCGAGTTCAATAGCTCAAGTTCAAGTCTATTCAACTAAAAGAATTCTTATCCCTGATCCCAGTACCCCACAGGGTAAGAACTCCATTCCTGGGTCTCCGGTGAGCAGCCAGTGAATAGCCCCAGTAGCAGAGGTTGAAGGTAGGAACGTTTGCCCATGTGGCCTTGTTTTGCCCTGTGGACACTTGCTCAGAGATGCCCAGGTATCTTGGAGGAACAGCTATCTTTGCCTGTGTGTAGATGAAGCTCTACATTTGTCATTGCTGTCCCTTTTACACAACTCTCCTGCCACTTTGGAAAACCCCAAATGGGTCAGGACTTCTGCCCCGTGTGCCCTGCACCGCGGTCCACGTTCCAGGTAACCCAGGAGATCTGAATCAGAGCTCACCATCGGCTCACATCCCTCTTACAGTAAGTGGCACTGGGGTCTGCAGGGGAGCTGGCAGAGCTGGAAAAATGTTTGCGGCATGAACATAGGACCTGGAACTAAGTCCCCTGAATCCATGTAAGAAGGACAGGTATGATCGTGCACATCTGTGATTCGGTGCTGAGGAGGCAAGGGTGGGGAGATCGTCGGCTGGTCAGTCTACACAGCGTGGGAGCTCCAGGTTCAGGGAGAGATTTCATCTAAAAAAAAAAAAAAAGGTGGGAAGAGAGCAAGGAAGACACTTGACATCTCACCTGTACACAGGCTCACACACACACATACATGCTCACACACACGAAGATGAACACATACATACAAACATTGACACTTTTTATTTAATAAGAAGAGTAATACACATGCTCACATACACACATACATGCTCACACATATACATGCTCAGACACACATGAAAACGAGCACATATATACAAACATTCATACTTTAATAAGAATAACACATACTCACACATATGTTCACACACATACATGCTCATACTCATATGAACACATACACACATTCATACTTTTTATTTAATAAGAGTAACACACATGCTCACACACGTGCATATGAACACATACACACAAACATTCACACCTTGTATTTAATAAGAAGAGTAACAGAAGAGCAGGGGACTGTATCACATGTCACAAGGGTCTGTGCCTTGCTTACTTGTCTGTAGAGAGGCCTTGTCCCCTGCACATGGTCACTTAAAGAGTTGAGCAAGGCTAGATGCTACCATCAGTAGTCTGCTGAGCATTTTAGCCACAAATTCTCCCGTCTGAAGAGAGTAATATTGCTACCATCTTGGGGAAGCCATAGTGAGATCTAAATGTTCCAAGCAATTCCTGAGTCCCACACCCAGTTCATGTGTTTTGGGCTCAGGTCAGTGGCTGTCACCACCACCACCACCATCCTGTAGACGTCACCCCCGCTGTCCGCAGACCCCACATGTCTCCAGGCTAACCCAGCAATGAGAGCATCTTCTGGCCCAGCCTCACTCTCTTTGAGTTAAGGAGAAGCTTGTTCCAGACTTGGAACCACTGGCAGAGGGGCGCTTCCCTGTCATGCCCAGCCACGATGGCCAGCGCCGCCAGTGTGATGGGAACTGGAACCCTCTAGGGGTCAGGCCTCCGGATTCATGTAGGAGGGGCTAGCTAGATTAGGTCCATGTCCTGGTTTGCCCTCTGTTGCTGCTAGGAGCATGATGACCAACAGCAATCTGGGAAGGAAAGGGTTCAATTCGTGTTACAGTTCACAGGGCATCACGGAGGGAAGAAGCCAGAGCAGGAACCTGGAGGCGGGAACAGGGCAAGGCTCTGAAGGAACACTGCTCAGTGCCTTGTTCCCCAAGGCTTGTTTAGCCACGGTCTTATACACCCTAGGGCAGCCTTCACAGGAGTGGCACAGCCCACAGTGGGCTGTGCCTCTCCACGCCAATTGATGATGATGGTGATGATGATGATGATAATAAATTGTAGGCATCAGAAACCAACTTTATGGTCATCTCTGAATCCAGCGATGATGTCACCCCCTAGGTGACAAGGATTGCCATGGCAACCACTGCACAGCATGCACCTCACCCCGCTTTACCTGCAAACGGAGGTGCACATGATTACATCACAGCTCCAATAAAAGGCAGGGACCACCCCCAACCCTCGCCCCTTTTCTTCTTCTTCTCCTTCTCCTTCTCCTTCACCTTCTCCTTCTCCTTCTCCTCTTCCTCCTCCTTCTCCTCTTCCTCCTCCTTCTCCTCCTCCTCCTTCTCTTCTTCCTCTTCTTCTTCTTCTTCTTCTTCTTCTTCTTCTTCTTCTTCTTCTTCTTCCTCCTCTTCCTCCTCCTCTTCTTCTTCTTCTACTTATTCTCCTCCTCCTCCTCCTCCTCCCCCCCTCGTTCTTCTCCTCCTCCTTCTTCCTCTTCACCGGCTTCGTCCTCTTCTCTTCCTTGTTTCCCCCCAATAAACCTCTTCTCATGGAGCTGTGCTGGCCTGGTGTGATCTGTCCAGATATGAGCTGCCTTCCAACACAACAATATTAATGCCCCAGAGTCTTACCACATGCCGATCTGATGGAAGCGTTTTCTCAGCTGCGATTCCCAGACGGTTCCAAGTTGTGTCAAGGTGACCAAAATCTAATGAGAACAGTTAACCTCCAGGCATGCTTAGGAAATAGCGTCTTAACTAGTATAATTAAAGCTGAAGACTCCACCCTAAAAGAGGTGGCAGTATCATTCTCTGTGCTTGGTTCCTGGGCGGAGTAGAAAGGAGTCGACCAGAGGGCAGAGGGCGGCTGCTTTCCTCCAGCGGCTTCCCCGCGGAGGCCTCCTCCCACTCTTCCTGCCTGGGCTTCCCTCCGCTGAACTGTAACGTCAAACTGTGAGCCACGTGAGCTCTAGGTTGTCCTCTAGGTTGCCTTTTCAGGGTGTTTTAACACAGCAACCAAAAGGACACCAAATGAAACCTGGCCCAGGGACTGGCACGTCCCACACGGAGACGCGTGGACTCCGGTTCCGGTTCGCTAAGCGCCTAGCTCGCCGATGGTAAAGTCAGATCTCGGGCCCTCACCCTCTCCACCTGTGGCATTCTGTAACCAATCATGGTGCTAGGATTTATTTTCAATCTCAAAAGCGATTTTGCAGGGTGGGCCACAGGCAACCCGCTTCCCTCTGCTTCCTGCTCTCTCTCTCTCTCTCTCTCTCTCTCTCTCTCTCTCTCTCTCTCTCTGTGTGTGTGTGTGTGTGTGTGTGTGTGTGTGTGTGTGTAGCTTTGGCTAATGCTGAGAGTTCCAGCCCCGCCCCGTTCAGAATGCAGCCAGGGCTCTCCGGCTCTCCGGCTTCCTTAAAGCACCACTGATACACTCCTCTCCTCCCGACACCCCGGACTTTTGCAAAAATCAGAAAGATTAAAATTACAATGGACCTGGCAAATTAAAAACCCCCAGCTTTAACACCCATTGTAAATATATTCCTTGCTTTCCCAGCAGATGGCCCCGGGTGTCATGCTCCAACATTTGATTGGGGACGGGCTTCGGGGGGGGGGGCTTCCTAGACCAGGGGACTCACTTTTGTAAATGCTGTCTGCAGGGCTGAGCAGCGAGCACCCTCCACCTCCACCCCCACCCCCAATTTGCAGGTCACAGGTTCCCATCGTACCTGGCAGCAAGACTGTTGAATTCTCCTACATCGTTAGGAAGAAACTCTGCTTGCTTTATCCATTATTGAGAGATAGAATGCAAAACCTCCCAGCGGGTTGGGGGGCTCATCAGTCTCTCCCATAACTCCATCAGACAATGCTTTACATATTTTGAGACAATTCTATTAGGCGAATACAGATTGGAATTGTGTCTTCCTTGGAAATTGACCCATAAATCATACCACACCGACGGTCCCTGCTAATGACTCCTATTTTTTTTTTTTTTTTGTATTGCAGCCTATTTTTGCCTGATATTAGCACACCGATCCTGCAATAAGTGGTTAATTATGTGGCCTACTTTCTCCCATCCCTTTATGTCTAGGTGTGTCTATCCTTCTTCCAAATACAGCTGGGTCCCTTGTGCAATGGGATGTTGCACAGTTTTTCCCCCAGGTATTACCAAGTGTGTGTAGAGCCTGGCTGAGCCATCTTGCCATCCCGCGTCAGATGTACTAATGGCATGGCTTCGTTTTCAAGATTTGAAAGTTTGTACTAGTCAGCTCCTCCCGTTTCTCAGGACATCTAACCTGTCAAGATAACAGCTTATTACCAGAGAGCATCATGGGAACTCAACATGTGATCATTTGATAACAATATTTTGTAGAGCCAGCAGATATAAGCATCGGATCTTGCTTTCTCTCATGCAAACGCTAACAAGCTCAATCTTGCTCAGCTGCCCACATCTGGGAGGCCAAATGCACAAGCTAGGGGTGGAGCCTCGGAGGTCCTCCCTTAAAGGGTGGAGCCTCGGAGACCCTGCCTTAAGGGGGGTGGAGCCTCAGAGCCCTTGAGGGGTGGAACCTTGGAACCCTTGCTTTAAGGGGTGGATCCTTGGAGCCTCTCCCTCATCTGGTCTGGGGTTCAGAGGCCTGAATGTGGTCCAGTGTTGTGAGTTCACAATTTTGTCAATTCCAGGGACAGCGTGTCACATCTCTCCTCAGCCCCCCTCCTCACCCTCCAGCTCTCTCTTCCCTCTGTAATTCCATAAGGTCTGTCATGGTTTGTCGATTGAAGTCTATTCTCCAGCTTACTACTTTTTTTCAGTTAGATCCAATTTGCTTTTTAAGTTTTTTCTTTTTTGGCTTCTTTTTATCTGTCTGTCTATCATCATCATCATCATCATCATCATCATCATCATCACCATTTTTAGTTCCTTGAGAATTTTTCACAGTGTGTTTTGGTTATATTCTCCCTCTCCCCAGACTCCTCCCAGATCCACCCCTTCCCGACTCACCCAATTCTGTGTCCTCCATTTAAAAAACCCATCAAGGGTAGTTGGTGCTGCCTGTATGTCCTTGGATGTGTGACCTTCCACAGGAGCGTGGCGAACCCACCCTGGGCTTCATGCGTAAAGAAAACCAACTTTCCCTCTTCCAGCAGCTGAGAACTGCTAGCAGGGCTCAGCGAGGAGGTGGGACTTGGGACCCCCTCTCCCTGCTGGGTTTGGTCTTGCTTGGACTGCCCAGGTCGTGTTGATGCTGCTTTAACCGATGTCAATCACATGCACAATGACTTTATTGGGTCCAGGAAGACGCAACATTGTTTCTTTATAGTTACTTATCCACCTGGACTTCCAAATGATCCCCAAAGCCTCGGGAAGGTGGGACATGTCTTCCTTGGAAGAAGAACTGTTTAAGGCTGAGCATTCACAGCTCTTATCCTCTGTACCTAGACCAGTTGCGGGTCTACTGCAAACAAAACAAAACAAAAAGCAAAAAAGAGACATTCTGAGGTGAGCTTGATAGATGTATTAATCTATGAGTATAAGAATGTATAGGCCAGTTCATTACTATGTAAATTCAGTACAGGAATAGGATTAGATTCTCCCCTAAGGCTGACGGCAAATCTAGTAACTGGTTCTTGGTGGTATCAGGTATGGGTTTCATCTTGTGGATCAGGATTTGAATCCAACCAAAAGGTGACTGGCTACTCCCACGGCTGCAGCCACCATTACACCAGTGGGCGTGTCTTGCTAGGCCAGTTATTGTAGCACTGTAGGATCTGTAGGATTCACCGTTGGGTACAACTGGTACTAACTTTCCTTCCCAGGTACCATGCTTGGCATCTCCCTTTCTGCCTTTTAGCCTGTGCCTGGGCTTTTCAGGATAAACACATTTCTCAGTCGGAACGTTCTGTTTGGCTCTTTGCTGGAGTCTCTCTGTCGCTCTGTCCTTTTCTTGCAGCTCCGTTTTTCTGCTTTGTAAGTGTTCCTCTCCAGGGTTTCCTGCTCTCGCTATAATCAGTCTCTTGGGAGAGGAAGTCAGAAAAGGTTGCTCCCGCTGCCTCCGGCTCCTGCTGCCTCCAGCTCCTGCCGAGGGGAGCGGCCTTTGCTGTAGGTCCTCACGTGGAGAATGCTGTCCTTCCAGTGGGGTGTCCAGGCATCATTTCCGCTGTGACTCTGGGGAAGGGGCCTCCCCACAGTACTCGAGCCCCCTCTGCATTCCCAGTTCTGACCTCTGCTAACAGGGCTACGTTTTCTCCTCTCCAGTGAGATGGCACTCCCAAAAGGTTGTTTCACCAACTTCTGGCGTTCATAGCTGGGCAGGGGGCGGGGCTTGACTAGTATTTTGTGTTCTCTTTTTAAGGCTGCCTAAAGTTTCCCACAGGAGCCCAGTGAAGCAATCAAGAATTATGCTTTATGCAAGAACCAATTGTCAGGAAGCCTCCCTAGGGTATCCCTCCACTCGTGGTTATCATCACCCTCAACCTGGCATTCAAGAAAAATGCAATCGCGGGTTCCATGCCAGTGAGAGAGAGAGAGAGAGACAGGGAACGCCAGCTCTGGGATTCCGGAAGTCGTTCGTGTGCGGCTACTCTCTGCTCATGGCTTCTTAACACCCATTAAGCATCCCCACGGCCATCTGAAGAGCATCCTTGAAGATCACATCCACTGGGATGGGAACAGCCAAAGGAGAGAGAAGGTCTCTCGACTTCCTTCTTGATGTTCTCTCACTCTATGAACGGTACAGCGAAGGTTTTCTTTAGGTCCCTTTACCGACTGCATGATAGCTCAGTTGACTTCCCCAGGACCAGAAGGAAGTAAACCAGAATACACCGTTCCACCATCTGTGCCACACCACAGGCACGGTCGTACCGGAGAGAGAGTTGAGTGAGCTGAGCATTATCCAACCTCTTCTTGACACTTGGCATATGTCCCCATGATGTCCGTAAGCTGAGCCTAACCACTGAAGGGAGGGAGGGAAGAAAGGAGTGCGGGAGGGAGGGAGAGAGAGGAGAGGGAGAGGAGAGGGAGAGGGAATGAGAGAAGGAGGAGAGGGAGGGAGGAAAGGAGGGAGGGAGGAGGAGAGAGGGAAGGGGGAGAGAGGGAGAAAGAGAGGGAGAGAGGGGGAGAGGGAGAGAGAAAGAGAGAGAGGGAGAGGGAGGGAGGGAGGGAGGGAGAGGGAGAGAGGGAGGGTGGGAGGGAGAGAGGGCAGAGAGGGAGAGAGAAAGAGAGAGGGAAGGAGGGAGAGGGAGGGAGGGAGAGGGGGAGAGGGGGAGAGAACACTCTGTGTGAGACAGGCTGCTCTAAGTCTGTCTCCCAGGGAACCTCTTCTCTGAAGAGTCTTCTGGCTCCTTACCCGTTTTGAGGTCTCTCCCTGGGATAAGAAGTGCGCATGTCTTTGCATCAAAACCACCAATGGAAATGTTAAGGCACAAATCACCCCCTCAAGTCCCCACTTAGTGTCCCCCAGTCAATACATCAGTGAAAGGTCTGAAGAAAATCTCCCAGCCAATCACGTTCCTGGGAGCTTCCGGCCAGAGACCACACTGAGGAGACTCTTGAGGTGAGCAAGTGTAGGAATAGCTTATAAGCCAGAGCCCCCTTGTTTCAGGTACACACATGTCTTTCTCCACACGGCGGGATACAGCCCCACTCTAGAAGTCTCTTCTTGTCCCATCAAACACACCTTGGAACTAGAAGCAATGAGCCCATCCAACCCACGCAGGTTTGGGGCACGCGGGTCTAAGGCCTCTTGGAGTGGCACTTTAGGGACAGCTTCTATTTGCCATCCATGACAATCTGTACTTGTCACAGGAACTTTCCTGTAACATTACATCTGGGTAGACGGGGTCTGTGATTGGGCAAGGGAGATGGCGGAGGAGCTAGGAGTGACAGAGGAAGGGGCGTGGTGCAGAGTGAGGAGAGAGGTCACAGCAGGACTTGGTGACCGATGGCTTGTGATGGTTTTTCTGTCTGTTTCATGAGGCTGGAAATATTGGGATAAGACTTTTATCATTGTAAATTGGCATCTTGTAATTGTGAGTTTAATATACATAAATCTAATTGGCTAACTAATTAAGCATTAAAAGTTTTGATTTATATGGTTACTGGAATCATCCAAATACAGGGTCTATGGCAGAAAGGGAGCACAGTGCGAGTCTGTGAAAGAGGCGGCTGTGAGAGCCGTGCTGGGTGGGACCCCACAGGGACTTGGTGCGGAGTTCATTTTTAGTATTTCCCACAACATGTACTTACAGTCCACTTGACACAGTCTAGAATTACCTGGGATGGGAGTGTGTCTCAATGACTATATCAGGTTGTCCTGTGGGCAATTGTCTTGATCATGTTAATTGACATAGGGAGACATGGTCCACTGAGGGCGACACCATTCCCTTGGCCCTAGACTGTACAATAGTAGGGAAATTAAACTGAACAATAAGCTATGCGTGCATCTTCTCTCTCTCTCTCTCTCTCTCTCTCTCTCTCTCTCTCTCTCTCTGTCTCTCTCTCCTCTTGACTGTGGATGCTGCCAGCTATTTCGGGCTCTTACCTTGACTCCCTCATGATAATTGACCATGATCTGGAACTGTAACGCAAAATAACCCATAACCCACCCCCCCTTAACTTGCTTTCTGTAATGGCACCGTGTCACAGGAACAGGGACAACAATTATTCCTATACACAAATGGCATGCATATGATTAAAATAATGGACTACACAACCCACCTCTCCACAGGAGGCCCAAGTTCTCAGATACTAGTTAAGAGTATATCAGAGCAGAACACCACCAAACCCATGTCTCTAGGAATCAACATCTCTTCTTCCAAGACCCATTAGAGGACATCTCAGCAGTCACCCAGGGCTCTCAAGTCCCCTCACCTGTGCCTGCTGGTCCCGTTGTGTGCCTGCCTTGTGCTTTTGCTTCTAATCAAAACCTTCACAATCTGTGTACATGACTCCAATTCTTTGAAGGAAGCCCCCCAGAGATGATGCAGTAACAACCAGTTATACCCCTATCTTGCCCACTTTCTCCCAGTTGAGGGGCTCCCCCAACAGGAACCCTAGGATTGTGCAATTACGGAGGAGGAGCCCTTGTGCTTGCTGCATCTGCCCCGTACTCTGGCATGAGGGCCCAGGCCCTTCCCTGTGCAGAGCTTCAGCTGAGCACATCCACAGCCCATGCAGACCTTGGCCAGGCTGTTGTAGTGTTCTCCGTCAGCCTGGGACTTACGGAAAATGCACTTAGAGGGGAGTGCCAGCAGGCGAGGCAGAGGCGGGCGTGATGGGTACAAATTGCGAGCTCTCATATGCAAATACCTAATAATCAGCTGTCTCAGCAGCACATCTTTTATCCCATCCCTTCTGGAAGGATGACATCTCCCGCTTCCTCGTCCCTCGAAGATTGATGGCCTTGTGTGGGACTGCGACAAAGGCTCTCCGTGTTCCTTCCCAGCCACCCTCATCCCCTTGCTCAGCCGCCGCTAATAAATGTGTTGTAAAAGATGGGGGTGTCAGCATAATTAGTTCTCCAGCAGCAAGAAGGCTGATGATTTATGGGAGGGGGTCCGTGTGTCCCTTTGTTCTTAACCCGAAGTCAATCACAAGACGAGAGAGTCCAACAGAGACGTGTGGACAAACCAGCTTAGTTGTCTCATAGACAGAGACAAACCTATCAATATCACATTATTAACGTCCAGGAGAAGGGAGATATTAGGAAAAATTCAGCTCATTTTTTTCCCCTGGACTGTTGATGACATCTGATCCCTGAATCGTTAGCGTGTGACTCTGAAGTTCCAGCTCTCTTCATCTCTTCCCCCAGGCCTCCCTTTCTTTCTTCAGATTGAAGAGCGGCCTTACAAAATGCCCTACCCCTATACCATGATTTAATATGTTGCCTGTAACCACGAGTACCCTGGAGCCACATACATCTTCTCTTCAGGCAGGGTGGGCAACAGGACTCTGGTTGAGAGAGAAAGGAGTATGAAGAGCAGCATGGGGGCTGGGGCCACAGCTCAGCGGGGAGAGCGTTTGCCTACCATGCGTAAGGTCCTGGGTTCAGTCCCTAGCTCGTACCTCAGAAAATGCGACATGGTGGTGCCTGCTGGTAATCCCAAGATCTGTGGGGTAGATGAAAGCAGGGAAGTCAGGAGTTCAGGGTCATCCTCCGCTGCATAAGAAGCTGAAGTCTACCCTGCGATAAGTGAGAACCCGGCTCAAAGACAGAACAGTGTGGGGAAGCCAGGCCCGGCCTCTGAGCAAGTGTGAGTTTATCTCTTTATCTGTCTTATAGCCATAGCTGGGGTTGTGTGATCCAGTCATGGCTGAAACCAAAGCTCACCTGCTTTCTTCACTCGTGGATCTAGAAACCTTTATAATTAGCAAAGCGGATATCACATAATGTGGGTCAGGGTATAGGATCGGTGAGTGTCCTGATTCTCAGCCTCACTCCCCACCCCCACCAAGGAAGCCTGTGGATGGATCGTGGGCCAGGAGAGAAGTGAGGCCAGCACTAAGCTATAGCTTTCAGCCACTTCCTATTCCCAATCTGTCTGAGGTAGGGAAGGTGTCACAGTAGTTAATGTCCCTTCCCATGGAAACATGGATACAAGAAGAGAAGGTTCCACTCTGCAGTCTTATGAAAGAGGTTCCACGTGACATCTTAAGTATGGATGCAAGGCTTGTGGTGGTAGTGGGAGGGGAGGTCCAGCCTGTGGTTGGTCACAAAGTGCAGGGCTGGATGATAACAGGAGAGGTGGAGGTTGCAGGTGTTCTGTTGAGTGTCTCCAGCTTTAAAAACCCATTAACTAAATCCTCTTTAACAGACCTGTCTCTTTCCAAAGCAGTGCACAGAATCTCACAAAGAAAGATCGATGACGCTCTTATCTTAAACAGGACAGGGAAGGCGGGTGAGGCAGAGTCCGGTGGAGGCCTGTCTCCTCATTTCTCCCCACCGTGATGACCCGTGTCTGACTGTGAGTCAACTCTTGCCCTGTGACAGGAGCCCCGGCTGGCTGATAAGGAGTCCTGAAGCCTGGTCTTGGGGCAGTTGTGCCTCCTCGAGGCTCCTGCTGTACTCACTCCGCCTGAGAAAACTAAGAAAAGCCCTTTGCCCTGGTCAACGTCCATGGGGCTCTGGAGGAAGAGTTTACTCTGCTCTACAGTCCGTGTTTAGTAACCCCAATGTGATGCATGGAATGATGTCGTCTGGGTGTGGCCATTCAGAGCAGCTGTGGTGTGCATCAAAGGTCAAGGTTTGGCCTGTTGACACTCCCTCACTACCCAAGGAAGGGATTCAGTGGGTAGTCAGACCACCGTCACCTGAGATTCCTATTACTAATTCTTACAGGTCCCTCCCAGCTGGATGCAGTTCTCCGGTAGCTCTAAGGAGTCTTGGCAGGTGCTCTAGAGGGTAAGGAAGGTCAGCTGACAGGAGGATGCCTCTCTTCAGTCTAAGGGACATTGTCATTCACACCGGGTGGGAGTTTACATTGAGGCGGTGCTCTGGGGTCAGTGAAGCTCCCATAAGCAACCCCACTGCCATCCACACCCTGTAAGTGAGCCCAGTAAAGTCACTGGTGTGACGTGCTGGACGTGGGTGAATTGATACCTTGGTCTGTCCTCTGTGCCCATGTGTGTAGAACAGATAGTTGCTCATAGCTCCCCAGGGAATGTTCATCGAGTGAATGTGAACCCCCAAATGAAGGCAAGCACTTCCAAGATGCCAATGGCGATGTGGAGAGCTGAGAGGGAGGCCCTCCTTCCCTGGGTGACAAGCTTGTAAGAAGCCACACAGTGTCTTCCTCCTTCCCCTGAGCGGTCAAGACCAAATCCTTCTGAAAGTGGTCTGGGTCGATTCGCATTCTTCTGCATGTTGACCTCCAGTTGAACCAGCACCATTTGTTGAAAAGGCTATCTTTTTTTCACTGGATGGTTGTGGCTCCTTTATCAAAGATCAAGTGACCATAAGTCTGTGGGTTCATTTCTGGGTCTTCAATCCTATTCCATTGATCTACTTGCCTGTTGCTGTGCCAATACCATGCAGTTTTTAACACAATTGTTCTGTAGTACTGCTTGAGGTCAGGGATATTGATTACCCCAGAAGTCCTTTTATTGTTGAGAATAGTTTTAGCTATCCTGGATTTTTTGTTGTCCCAGATGAATTTGAGAATTGCTCTTTCTAGATCTATGAAGAATTGAGTTGGGATTTTGATGGGGATTGCATTGAATCTGTAGATTGCTTTTGGCAAGATGGCCATTTTTACTATATTGATCCTGCCAATCCAGGAGCAAGAAATATTTTCCATCTTTTGAGGTCTTCTTCGATTTCTTTCTTCAAGGACTTGAAGTTCCTGTCATACAGATCTTTCGCTTGTTTGGTTAGAGTTACGCCAAGGTACTTTATGTTGTTTGTGGCTATTGTGAAGGGTGTTATTTCCCTAACTTCTTTCTCAGCCTGCTTGTCCTTTGAGTACAAGAAAGCTACTGATTTTCTTGAGTTAATTTTATAACCAGCCACTTTGCTGAAGTTGTTTATCAGCTGTAGAAGTTCTCTGGTGGAGTTTTTTGGGTCGCTTAAGTAAACTATCATATCATTAGCAAATAATGACAGTTTGACTTCTTCCTTTCCAATCTGTATCCCTTTGACTTCCTTATGTTGTCTAATTGCTCTCGCTAGAACTTCAAGTACTATATTGAAAAGATATGGAGAGAGAGGGCAGCCTTGTCTAGTCTCTGATTTTAGTGGGATTGCTTCAAGTTTCTCTCCATTTATTTTGATGTTGGCTACTGGTTTGCTGTAGATTGCTTTTACTATGTTTAGGTATGGGCCTTAAATTCCTGCTCTTTCCAAGACTTTTAGCATAAAAGGATGCTGAATTTTGTCGAATGCTTTTTAGCATCTAATGAGATGACCATGTGGTTTTTTCTTTTAGTTTGTTTATGTAGTGGATTACGTTGATGGATTTCCGTATATTGAACCATCCCTGCATCCCTGGGATGAAGCCTACTTGATCATGGTGAATGATCGTTTTGATGTGCTCTTGGATTCGGTTGGCAAAAATTTTATTTAGTATTTTTGCATCGATATTCATAAGGGAAATTAGCCTGTAGTTCTCTTTCTTTGTTGGATCTTTGTGTGGTTTTGGTATCAGCGTAATTGTGGCTTCGAAGAATGAGTTGCGAAACGACCCACTCTTATCTCCTTGTACTAAGATCAACTCCAAGTGGATCAAGGACCTCCACATAAAACCAGACACACTGAAACTATTAGAAAAGAAACTTGGGAAGACCCTGGAGGACATGGGCACAGGGGGAAAGTCCCTGAATAGAACACCAATAGCTTATACTCTAAGATCAAGAATTGACAAATGGGACCTCATAAAATTACAAAGTTTCTGTAAGGCAAAGGACACTGTCAGAAGGACAAAACGGCAACCAACAAAGTGGGAAAAGATCTTCACCAACCCCACATCCGACAGAGGGCTAATATCCAATATATACAAAGAACTCAAGAAGTTAGACCCCAAAGAACCAAATAACCCTATCAAAACATGGGATACAGAGCTAAACAAAGAATTTTTACCAGAAGAAATTCAGATGGCCGAGAAACACCTTAAGAGATGTTCAACATCATTAGTCATCAGGGAAATGCAAATCAAAACAACCCTGAGATTCCACCTCACACCAGTCAGAATGGCTAAGATTAAAAACTCAAGAGACAACAAGTGCTGGTGAGGATGTGGAGAAAGAGAAACACTCCTCCACTGTTGGTGGGATTGCAAGATAGTACAACCGCTCTGGAAATCAGTTTGGCGGTTCCTCAGAAAATGGGGCATGTCACTTCCAGAGGACCCTGGCATACCACTCCTGGGCATATACCCAGAGGATTCCCCTGCATACAATAAAGACACATGCTCCACTATGTTCATAGCAGCCTTGTTTATAATAGCCAGAAATTGGAAGGAGCCCAGATATCCCTCAAAGGAGGAATGGATAGAGAAAATGTGGTATATTTATACAATGGAATACTACTCAGCAATTAAAAATAATGAATTCATGCAAATTGTAGGTAAATGGTTAGATCTGGAAAATATCATCCTAAGCGAGTTAACACAATCACAAAAGAATACACATGAAATGCAATCACTGATAAGTGGATATTAATAAGCCCAGAAGCCCTAAATACTCAAGGCACAATTAGCAAGTCAAATGATTCCCAAGAAGAAGAAAGGAGAGGACCCTGGGCCTGAAAAGATTGGATCCAGTTTTGTAGATCCAGAACAGAGAAATGGTGTGTGTGTGTGGGATGATTGGGGAATAGTTGGGGGGGAGACGAGTTATGGGACGTATGGGGGGAGGAACTGAGAAAGGGGAAAGCCTTTGGAATGTAAACAAAGAATATAGAAAAAAAGAAAAAGAAAGTGGTCTGTGTCACTGGGTTGCTTCAGAGGCATCCGGGTCTGTGCAGTGACCACCTGGACTTACGAGTGCAGGGCCACCTGTCTCGGCTCTGTTTCAAGCATTTCGTGAGGCTGCTTAGGAACAGGGAAGAGGGGAAGAACACTACCAGAGACCTCTGCAAGCATTGGCTGGAATTTTGAACAGAAGAGGTCTCATCGGTCCTCTCTCAGAGGCTCACAGTGAGGGGGAGTCTTGGATGGGGATTCTCTGAAATGGTGGGCGAGGCCGTTGGTGGGCACCGAGCCCACTAGACTGCTTCAGTCTAACCCTCTCCTCACCTGCTTTTCCTCCTTCTCTCCTTTGTCTCTGCTGCCTCGTGGCTGCCCAGTTCCTCATCCACACAGCCCTGTAACTCTGCAGTTTGTTCAGATTGCCTGATGGATTTCCATCTTTAATTAAGACAGCACTTCGGGGATGCCTCCGTTAGGCTGGGGAGCAGATGCACCCCAGCTCTCACCACAGCCCGCTCATCCTACAGTCCCTTTAACTACAGCCCCAAGGGCCTCGGTTTCTGCGATGACTGTGCCATCAGCCTTGGGGTCTCATTGTACCGGCTTGGTCTTTGCCTTGCTTGTGGTAGAACGTCAATTGGCCTCCAATTCCTGCCAGACTTCACGGGGAGACAGTATGGGTCGCTCCCCAGATAAGTAACACGCCTCCATATTGAAGTACAGCCGCATGCCCAGTAGCTAGTTGTGGTAGAAGCTATCCTAATTAGGAGCTTCTTTTTGACTGATCATAACTCATTCTGAAAACAGCTGGAAGGCCCAAATCATTTCCTGTTGGTCTTGGCTGGCAAACAAACCCTTTCCTGGGGTCTTTTGGAGCTTTTAGAGCTCCATCCATTTAGCCATCACGGGGATAATGAAAAGCCACAGGGGGAAAAAACTCAAAAGAAAACAATGGTCTGATTTCGCTTAGTGTCTCATGACTCAAAACCATCGGAACCTGTCACTGCTGGCGCTGAAGGAGGCGACTGTAACCATCGCTCGGAAGGAACTGGGGACAAATCCAGATGGAAAATTACACAGCTTTCCCCCAAGGACTTGAAATTACTCGGACATCGAGTCACTACATGATAAATGTCTGATCTTGCCCTGCCTGGCTCTGCTCTCATCCTTTGACCAGATTAATTCCTCACTGAGATCAGCGCCTTGCAGCGGCCTCAGAAGAGGGAAAAGCACGAGCTTGCTCTAGTCCGCCAGTGGGTTTCTTAGCCTTCTGCACGTGCCGCGGGCTCCCGTGCCCGGCTGGGTGTCCAATGTTTGCATCTTTGTTCCAGCTGACTTATTTCTTTCTCCTTTGATTCTGTTCCACATGACTTCATTAAAGTGTGACAGCATTTACTTTATAGATAAGACACTACCCATGGTGCTGACCAAGAGACGAACCTATTTTAACTTCTACTCTGAGGATAAACTCCCAGGCTTTGCTGGCAGAAATTCAGAACCATGGCCCTGTTCTCATTAAGTCCAGGCAGTTACTGCTGAGACTCAGGCGCTCTGAAGCAACAGAATGATCCAGACCACTTTCAGGAGAAGGATCCAGTCTTGATAATAGCTCAAGGGCCTAGCGTGGACTATGTGCTTGGGCCGAGGATATCCCCAAGAGGCCAAGAACACCCCTGCACTGCAGAGTTAAGAGTTGCCTCACTCCCCATCTCTGCCTGCAGGTGAGCTCAGTACACTAATCCCAGTGTACAGCCCCAGGTGAGCTTTGTTTCCATGACAACAGGGAATGCACTGAAGCAGGATGCTTACACATCCTCTGTGTAGCACTTAACCAAATTCGCTGCTCTGAAAAGTCATACACACACACACATATACACACACATACAAACATACACACACATACACACACATACATATATACACACATACATGTATGCATATTCACATGTATGCATATACACATACCCAAGCACACGTGCATTTATACAAAGCACATAGCCTTACATTTAAGTGTGCCTATGCTGACATGCACACACTCCCATATCCACATGCTTACATGTACTTGCAAATAAGAACCCACTGCACACTGTGAGCGTACACTGACACACACACCTTAGTACACATGCATTCCCTTGCCCTGGCTGCTATTCTTTCTTAGAACAGTATTGCTATTACTTTGTTGTTGTTGTTGTTGTGAGTACACATTCAATGTCATGGTAAATGTGGTCAGAGGACGGCTTCCAGGAGTCAGTTCTCTCCTTCCACCGCAGGTTCCAGGGATGGAGCCCCGGTTGCCAGGAGACCTAGTTTCTTTCCTGATGCGGTGATAAAACGCCATGACCAAGACAACTGATAAAAGGGTTTGTTGGGATGGAGACTCTGCGGGGACAAGAGTCAGCCCCATCACAGCTGAGTGCTCACACCTTTACACTCTGCAGGAAGCAGAGTGAGCGGGACTGGTCATCTGGGACCTCAAAGCCAGTCCCATGGGCACACTCCCTCTGGCAAGGCCACCTGCTGAGCCTCCTCCAAACAGCCACCTGTGAGAACCAAGCATTCAAATGCCTGGACCATGGGGGAGGGGCATCTCATCCAAATCACACAGCAGGCTCACAGCCAGGCTTTCTCACTGGCTGGTCATTGCCATTCTTGTCACTGACACACACACACACACACACACACACACACACACTCCCCCACCCCCGTCCCTCTTGCCCTTCCCCTCACCCCAATAATTTTGCTCTCATGACTCTTCACTGTTCAAAGCAAACCTTCACAGGACCCCTTCCTACAGACCTTACAACATGCTCGTCACAGCCTAGCGCGTGTGAGGTACGAGATGATTCTGTTGGTCCCACATGTCTGGGGTGCCCAACACCGGGGACAGCCAGCTGGCTGCCAGTCCCTTGCCTCTGAGTTACTTTAGTGAGTAGCCTAGTCTAGTGGGCAGAAAGCCAGCCCAGAGCCATTGGTAGCCCGAGATCATGTATGCTCTCAGAAATGGACAGGGCTTCTGTACGTGTGCCTTGGGAGGCAGAGGCGCCTGACCGGCGAGGAGGGGGGAAGGCAGAACTTTCATCCCAAACTATTTGTATCTTGTTTAATCTATTATTAAGCACTTAACACTCTTAGACTTCCCATAGGCTGGAATTACCATTGTAAATGATTGCAGAGATCAAAGCAGGCACACACGGGCCGGAGTGTGTGAATACCAGACCGCATTTCAGGAGTTCTGTCTGATCCAAAGTAGCCTTAAGCATGCGTGCTGGGAGGGAGAAGACAGGGCAGGCACAGATGTCTGGTCAGAATCGTCTGGAGGGAAGAAACATGGTCGTGTAGGTCAGAGGATGCAGAAGAGCCCACCACTGACCACAGTGTGCTCCAGCTGGGGCTTTGCCTGTGGGGAGCTGGTAGCTGCCAGCTGGGTATCAGTGACCTGTCTGGATTTCCTGCTCTGGGAGTCCACTCTCACTGCTTGGTCTGAGGGGGCCATGATTGAGGGAGGTGGTGGCACCTTTGGGATGCTTGGCCTCAAGAGACATCCTCATGTCACTGGGAGTATGGCACTGGGGCATCATGGGGCTCTGTCTGTCTATCCTCTCTTCCCTATTTCAAGATGTGATTGTGCTTACATACATCAGTCTGTGTCACCCTCATCAGAGGCCAAGCCAATGGGCCCCTCTAATCTTGTAAAACTGCTACCTAATAAACTGTCTTAGTTAGGGTTTCACTGCTGTGAGCAGACACCATGACCAAGGCAACTCCTATAAAGATAACATTTAGTTGGGACTAGCTTTCAGGTTCAGAGGTTCAGTCCATTGTCAAGGTGGGAGTATGACAGCATCTAGGCAGCTAGGATGAGAGTCTTAAAGTCCACACCCACAATGGCATGCCTACACCAACAAGGCCACACCTACCCAACAAGGCCACACCCACTCCAACAAGGCCACACCTCCTAATAGTGCCATTCCCTGGGCCAATCATATACAAACCATCACACAAAACTTATCACTCTGTGAAGCTAGTGGCCTTGAGTGTTTCCACACAGTGGTGCAGAGCTAACTAATGAATAGGTTTGGAGAAGCAGACTAGAGGGAACCCAGAAAGTGTGAGAAGAGTGTCATGGCAACTATGGTAAGTGGGTAAGTGTTCTGAAGACCAGGTAGGTGCTCGTGGACCGTGGGCTCTGAAGGCCACAGTGCTGACGTCTCCAGGAAAAACATGGACTCTGTTTATGACTGAAGGGAAGGTCACTCCAGCTACAGCATTGCAGAGAACTAGAAAGAAAGCATCTATGAATGAGTCTTACAGGGGGAGCGACTTAGAGGGGTGGCGTCCTCCTGAGAAGGGAACTCTCAAATCAACAAGATGTCTGTCTCGCTGTGGAATGACCACTGCTGGCTGCTTTTAGTCTTCTTTACAGGGAGATTCAGGAGCAAATATAAATAAATAAATAAATAAATAAATAAATAAAGGAAGGGCCAGGGGGTACAGTTGTTGGAAATTAACGCAGTATCAAGGAATCACATGGTGTCTTGAGGTTGAGCTTGGTGGTAGAAAACTGGGGTTCTATCATCATCCCTCAAAACAGAGCTCAAATGCTTCCACAGGACACTAGGAGGGACATACTACAGACAGCTCAGGGGTCTTCAAGGCTCACCCCACCCTCTCAGCCAGGGTTCAGAAGTTTAGAAGTATAAATACGCAAATGTGTGGGACCAGGGATGAGGCTCTGTTGGTAGAGCGCTTGTGAAATGTGCTCAAGTCCCTGGTTTCCTCTCCAGCACTGCATAGCGGTGCGTGCCTGGGGTCCTGATACTAAAAAGGTGGAGGCAAGAATATCAGGTGTTCATGGTCATCTTCAGCTACACAGTGAGTTGGAGCTAGCCTGGGCTACAGGAGACCCTCGTCTCCAAGACAGAAGAGCAGGGGAGTATAAATTGCTCATGTATAGACTTGATATCTGCTTCTTTTCCTCAAATCAGGCCAGGCCTTCCCATAACTCTCTCTGGACAGAGTTTATAAAGAACCCACGCTGTGATCCTATAGCTGTCAAAAAGAGCTGAGCTCTCTCCCCTTATGGCTGTAGGCTAGGTCTTGATGGCCAGACCCAAGGATAACTCTTATCTAGTGCATTCCTGTATGGCCCCTGAGTTGTAGGCTGGACCATATGATATGAACCCCCACCCCTCCACAAAGAAAAAAAAACATATTAGTGAGACATTTCTTGAGTTCTTCCTAACTGAAGGGACTGGATGTGTTCCTTCCCCTCCGGCGGCATGTCATGGCTGCTCTCCTAATTAGGCTCTTTGAAAGGTAATTGGTACCAGCTTCTTCAGCAATGCCACTTACAACAGTTCTACTTTTATCTAACACTAAAATGTTCTGAAGACCAAGCAGGGCAGACTCCCTTCAGGAAAGAGGTCCCGTGCAGTAAGGACCACACTGGGCTTCATGTCTATGCAGTCAGCTGTTAAAGCACCCCATAGCTCCTGCTAGGAGCCCAGAGGGGCAGAGAGAAGTCTGCCATGCTGCAGACTTGGTCTATGGCGTGTTGTGGTTTTGCAGACACAGAGATAGCACTAGGCATGTGGCTGTGGCACTCCCCCACCTTCTCTCCAGAGAGTTCACTGTTGGATGTTGGGGGTCCTTGTAGAGATTCCTCAATGGGGGAGTCGAAACAGGGCAGCAATCCCAGTGCTAAATGGAGCCCCATGGAAGGCAAGTGCCAGCCGCGTGCCATGCTAGGCACAGCTTTAGGAAGCTTCCAAAAGCTTTCCAGGAGAGCAATCATCCTCTCTGGCCCGGAGATGAAACCTATGGTGTTCGAACATCCAAATCATCTCCCAGGTAACCGGAGGGACCTCTCTTACATGAGGCCCAGCTCTCTAGATGCCTCCTCAGGGGCTCAGGTGCCTGAAAGAGTTGCCTTTCCTGGACACCACCACTAAGTTCAGAGTCCCTTCAGAGAAAACCGATGATGGAGAGAGGGAGCCTTAGCCTGCAAGAGGAGAATTCTTCCATTTAACAAGATGCATCAGCTCCATTCGGCATGAAGAAGCCACAGCTTGTGAACCCAGCCGAGCACTAAGTCGCAGAGGCCTCTCTCCCGCCAGCCGACGAGTCCGTGAAATGACCCTCAAATTTCTAATTAGCAACAGTGTCGACCAGCCCACTGCTTAAGATGCCAAGAACAGAAATGCTTCTATCTCGGGGAGCTTATGAATCCACAGTCAGTTGCTAATCCGGGAGGACCAATGCTCACCAAAGCCTTAGCTCCTCGCAATGCAGGGCTAGCTCTGCATTCTGCAGACACGGGGGCTTGTGTGAGGAACCAATCATGAGTGACATACGTGCTCCCCACAGGTGGGTTTCTAATTATCTGTTGAAGATACCGTGAGGGAGAAGGTGACATTTCGGTGAAGTTCATTCACAGGAGAACAAATCATGTCCTTTGTCACTAGCTGCAAGATAGTCATGTGCACCTGCCTGTCTGTCTCTAGACACTGTTCCAAGTCACACGAAAGGTGGCCTAAAGATTTGCTATATTGGACTCCTCTATAGCTGGAGAGGCCACCCAACTCCCAGAGGCCACAGTGACTACAGATGAACCATCTGTGTCACCCCGGGTGGATCATAGTACTTGGATGTTGAGCTCAGTGTCAGCCTAGGTGTGTCTTGGGAAGATCTGGTTAAACTGTGATTAGCATTGAAGTCGATAATGATGAACGGCAGGCTGTCTTCCAACTGGGTGTGCTTCACGCCTTCCACGTGTGTGTGCATCTCATGCCTTCCACGTGTGTGTGCCTCCCAGCTTCCATGTTTGTATCTCACACCTTCCATGCGTGTATCTCATACTTCCACATCTGTGTGCCTCACACCTTCCACATGTATGCACCTCACACCTTCCACATGTGTGTGCTTCTCACTTTCCGTGTGTGTATATATGTATTACACCTTACACGGGTATGTGTCTCACACCTTCCATGTGTGTGTGCCTCAATCTTTCCACTGTGTGTGCCTCAGACAATCAATGGAAAGCTGTGTTAGTTTCTGTTGCTATGATAAAAAACATAACCAAGGCCGTCTGTAGATGAGTCTATTTGGGCTTATGGTGCCAGAGGAACTAGAGTCCATCATGACAGAGAGGCACAGAATCAGCAAACGGAGAAAGCAGACCTTCTACTGCAGACCCAAGCCACGGAGAGCAAAGTGGAACTGACATGAAGCTTTAACCACTCAGAGCCAGGCCCCGTGCTGTACTTCCTCCAGCGTGCACCTCGCCATGGCCTCTCCAAATGACGCCACCAGCCAGGGACCTCACATTCAAAGGCTTGGGCCTAGGAGGGAATATCTCACACAAAGCCAAGGCCTCAAGTGGCAGAACTGAAGATCCTTGGGAAGGACGCACGGCTCCCTACATGTGCCCTCAGTCTCCACCTGCGTCTTCCTTTCTCCCCACCCCATCTGCAGCCGACCTCGATTCCCCTATGAGGACTTGCCAGCCCTTCAGTTGTGTGAGCCAATGTCTTAAACTAAGTCGTCCTCTTTAATCTCTCTCTCTCCACCTCTCAGACACAGATGGGCATGTGCAGGCACAGATGTAGATGGGGCTTGCTATGTGTGTTGTATGTAGTCATACATACAAGCCCTCCTGCTGGCCATTTCCTGGACAGACACTGAGGCTTTCCTTGGCATTTCCTGGAGTCTGTTTGTCTGAGGACCTTCAAGTAGCTCCCGGATGGCCTCCCATCCTGATTCAGGAGAGGCCTATGTGCTCTGGCTGCAGAAAGTTCTCTGCCTTCCGAATAGAGATCAGAGAAGGCAGGAGAGGCTGTGCAGGAGGCTGTTCCCCTACAGTGTGTGTGTGTGTGTGTGTGTGTGTGTGTGTATTAGTGTGTATGTGCATGTGTGTGCATGTGTGTATATGTGAGTATATGTATGTGTGTGCATATATGTGTATGTGTATGTATTTGTGTGTGTAAGCATGAGTATGTGTATGTGTATGTGCATGCATGTGTGTACGTATGTGTTTATGTGTGTATATATGTGTATATGTGTATATATTTATGTGTATAAGCATGTGTGTATGTGTATGCATGCTTGTGTGTTCACATGTGTGAGTTCAGGCATAAGCATGACGTGACACAAGTGTAGCAATTAGAGAACAACCTTGGGCGTCAGTCCTCACCTGCCACCTTGTTTGAGACAGGGTCTCATTGCCACTACAGATCGGCTGGCCCACAGCTGCCAGAGACTCTCCTGTCTTCCGTCATGTCACCACTGGAGCGCTGGAATTACAGACATGTGCGCCATGTGTACGGGCTTTATGTGGGTTCTGGGATTCTGAGCTCTGGCCCCCATCCTTGCTCAGGAAGTACTTTACCACTGAGCCACCTTTCCAGACCCTCTCCCCAAAGGCCATCAGCAGCCACAGAAAGAACCCTCCATACATGTACACGTGGATGTAATGTCCACGGCATGCCCATAATGTGTTTTATTACATAGTATTTAATGGCACCGTCTTTTCCTTCAAGCAATATCGTGCTTAGTCTCGTGTGTGTGCGTGTGTGTGTGTGTGTGTGTGTGTGTATGTGCGCGCGCGTGCGTGCCTATATGCACATGCAATGGTGGTGTGTATACATGAACAAAGCAAATACATATGCACATACATCAATTACTTGCATACTACTATTATTTCAGTATTTGATCAAACTGATTGACAGACCTATGCAAAATTAGACTAATTGACAGCTGTCTTGGGTAGCTTTGCCAACTTGACTAGGCCTAAAGTCACCTGAGAGTAGAGCTGTGATCAAGAAATTGCCTGGATCGAATGGGCCTGTGGGCATGTCTGTGGGGTACTACCATGACTGATCATTGGTTTAGGAGCTTCGGTCCACTGTGGGCAGCACCATCCCCTAAACAGTTAGCCCTGGGCTATAAAGGAAAGCTAGGAAAGTATGAACTGGGTGGGAGCCCTCAAGCACTCTCCGTGGTTCCTGCTGCACTTCTCCGCTGTGCAGTGAGATCCTGGGCTGGAGGTAATGCTGTGTGGAATAGCAAGCAGGCCAGCCTTCCAGTTCCTGCCTTGACCTTCCTCAAGGACAGCCTGCAACCTCAAAGTGTGAGGCAGATAAACCCTTTCCTCCCCTAAGTCGCTCTTGGTCATGGTGTTTGCCACAGCCACAGAGATCAAACTAGAGAGAAGTTCACAAGCACTGCTGTTTTGCCCAGGAGTCCCTCGGAGACCACTTTTCTGCTCAAACGTCACCCACCAGGAGCCCAGCAGCGAGGCTTCTGCCGCTCCGCAAGCCCCAGTTGCCTCAGATTCGCAGTGTGGCTATAAATCTCCCTCATCCCCCAGCCATATGTCGGCGGCTTCATTTGCAGCACGCCTTGGCTGCGCTCAGTCAGATGCGAGGCTCCGTCCAAATGGTCCATTTGGACGTGTCCATTGCCCAAGCAGAAGACCGTTAGGCTCTGGGATGGGGGCAGGGGGTGGAGGATAAATGGAGTAAATTAAACATCTGATTTGGAGACGTGTTGCTGAACCCAGTCCAAGCACAAATTAAAGCTCACTGGAGCCTGTATTTCCTGTGCCAGACTGTGGATGAGGCAGCCGTGGAGGGATGGGACAGGGATTCCGGGACTTAGAGCCGTGTCCTCAGGATAGACAGGGCCTGGGCATTTCCTGGGGAAGGCTGCCCCACCCCCACCCAGGAGTGTCATGAAGGACAGCTTTTTGTGGGGCAGAGAGACGGACCCCACAATACCAAATTCAGAAATCTGGGCAATATCTTCCTGGGCATCTTACAGCTGGGTGAGTTGGGGATGAATCCTTTGGAGGTGAGAAGAAAGGAGGTCACCTCTGCCTCCGTCTCACACTTGGAAGTAAGTCATCTGGGCAAACGTTCCACCTTCTGCTTCCTCTTCTGGCAAACAGGATGGGGAATGCCCACCCCACAGACACGGGGACAAGTCCACGTTGAGCCAGAAGGGACCTTGCCTGCAGCTGGCACGTGACAGACACACCAGGAAGAGTCTGAGGGGTGCAGAGAGCCTGGCAGGGACTTGATGCTCCCACTCCGCTGAGCCTCCCCCGGCTCAGAAGGGTGTCAGTGTTGAACCTTACACCGGGCTCCGAGGATGGTCCCTAGGGTTCTTGATGGTGTGACCCATAGATCATTTTGTTTGCAATGTTATGTGTATGTGTGTGTGCATGTGATCACACACATGCACACACACACACACACACACACACACACACACACCACAAGGTACATATAGATATCAGAGAACAATCTTGAACAATGGTTCTAACCTCTGCCTTGTGGAAGACAGAGACTTTGCTGTTCCCTGCTGGGTACATCAGGCTGGCCTCAGAGCGTCCAGGAAGAGTACAGGGGCTGATGGCACATGCTGCTACACCCAGAGTTCACATGGATTCATGCGTGTGCAGCAAGCACTTTACCCAGCCATCCATCTCTACAGCCTCCACCTCTCCCTCCTGCTGGGTGCCCAACAGATCATCGCATGACTCAGACAGATGACTCACGGCACGCTTGTTTGATGAATAGCTAGAGATCTTCTCAAGAGCTGGTGGTGGAGGAAAAGGCAGAGGAGCAGGAACCCATGAGTCCGGGATGGGGGAGTTTACAGAGCCATATTGGGGTGTCATGCCACCTGGTAGAACTCCACGTTGATCAAGGTGAACTTCCTCTCCCAGCCTTTGTTGAGTGGGGATTCCTGTGCTAGTCAGGATCCTGCTCCACCTAGGGTGGAGCGCTCAGAGTGAAGGGAAGCTCTTTGTTCCTCCAGGTCTAGGAATTCCTGAATTAAGCAGGTGACTGCCCAGCTGCCAGAGGGAGCGTGGAGTCTACATCCAAAGAACCGCCGGACCAGTTTCCCAGAACACATCCTGGAACTTGGGGAGGGTCTTGCCTGAAACCTTAAAACACTGGGTCCCCCAATAAACCACGAGGCTTTGAACAGCTGGTGTTGTTTTAGCCGTCGTTCCTTCCGCCGCCCCTCATATGCCCCCAGCTCCTCTTCCAGGGACCTGCTGCGGGCAGTTACAGTGGAGTTTGTCCTGAAGTCAACTGATGAGTGTTCCCATCTCAAGACCCAGACTTTCCGCGGAGCACGCGCACCTCGAGGGAAGGGAGAACAAGGGGCATGCTGGAGTTGTTAGCAGGAGGAGCTCTGTGGTGCCAGACCCCCTCAAGAAGTGTTCTCCAAGATGTGACCGCTGTCACAGGTACACCCTGACGACTAGCGTATGCAGTGTTGCCTTGTGAATGCGCAGTGTGCCACCTTAGGCTGGCAGCAAGGACCCATCCAAATCCTTCTGGGGCCGGACGCAGGGTCTCTGGGCAGAGGCTGTTCTTGAAGGATGCTCACGTACGGCCACTGGAGCCCTGGGTAGGGAGTTCACACCCACTGTCTTCTTCTAAGCAGGTCAGAACGCCCACCTGCTCACTTACAGGTACCAAGATGAGGGTGCACACACAGGCTCTCCCCAGAGTTCTTGCAATTAGCCAACATCCATCTGAAAACACTGGAGTTTCACGCTGGCATGGGGTTCCAGGTAGCGGGCAACAGTGGGAGAGTCACTTGTAAAGCACGATCCTCCCTGTTCCCCCACACCTCCTTGGGGACCCTCCTAGCGCTTTCTAAGAAGACAGTGAGTGGGGAGTGCAAACCGGGGTGTCGCTGTGCAGAGTGAGTGGGCACTGTCTGTTTTAAGAGGGAAAAGGTGAGCCGACAATCTCTAGGGGTCAGAAGTTGGGGTCTCTGCAATGTGCCTGTGTCTCCCTGGGACAGAGTCTCTGCTGGACGAGGAGCCGCTGCCTGGCTTGATGAGGCCTGGCCCACCCTCCGATGTGTGAGACTGCCCGGGGCTGCCCGGATCTAAGCGATTCTGTCCGTGTCAAACACTCACTGAGCAGTGCCAGGTAATGGCTGGCATGTTACCCGTGTGGCCAATCTGCTCATACTAAAGACCTGGATTGCTACGCCGTTAGTTACACGGAGGCGATGAAAGGCCCTCACGGAGTGTGAGGCACAGTTCAACGTGAAGAATTTAGTACCGGGTGGGAGGGAGACGGGACAGAATTACAAATATCCCGCTAATGTAAACCACAGCGGCTGACTTCCCAGCCAAGTCCCAGGCTGTGCCTCTCACGGATCCAAATTGCAAAGTTTCTCTGCTAAAACCCAATCTGCATTCCACCTCCCTCCCGCCTTCTCCTCTTCGAGGCCTTAATTTTATGAGCGATTGCTTTGAAGAGGGGGATCATCACTGGTTTACTGAGAAGTTGTACAGTTTCTAATTGCCTTCTCAAAATTTCTCCTCCATTGCCTCCAGCAATATTTTATGCTGCCACGGTCATTATCCTCTTCTGGCTGGCTTTTCCGTCTCACCCACGCAAAGCGCCCACCCCACCTCACCCCGCCTACCCCTCCCTGACCGGACTCCAACTTACCCCTCACCCGTTCCCACCCAGGCAGACACCAGCTCCTCCATCTATTTTTTATGATCTTAACCTGCCCCCATCCCCCACCCAAGAACTGCAGCACCTGTGCTCACTGCTTTCCAGAGGTTTCTTTCTCACCACTTCTCCTGACCCCCTCCATCCATTCACGACCTTTAAAAATGGCCACCGAGAGCATCTGTTATGTGCTCTGCTGGAATGGGCCACTGGCGAGTGGCCTCGCCACTGAAGACAATGCTTCCCCCTCCGTAGCTGACGCTATCTATCTTCACGTGCGTGTGCAGGGCCTGTCGCCATCGGCTAAGAAGGAAGCACAGACCGAGAACACCTGCTCAGCACGCGGTCTGCAGTCACGCAAAGGCGGCTAATGTGTTTCGAGCCCACGGATATTCCTTTAAAGCTGGGGTCTTCTCTCGACGCCTCCGGTGATTTTCTGATCCTCCTTGCATGGTCGGCCCTGAGGACAACGTGCAGCAGGCCAATGGCGTCTGCCTGTCCATTGGTGTCTCTCCGGGAGCTCACCGAAATGCACATCTGCCTGCCTATTATATGCAGTGACTCAGCTCTGCTGATAGACTCATGTACCTCCCCACGCTCACACCTCCTCCTGCTCACCCCTCCACACACTCACACCTTCACACACTCACACCTCCACACGCTCACACCTCCACACGCTCACACCTCCTCCTGCTCACCCCTCCACACACTCACACCTTCACACACTCATACCTCCACATACTCACACCTTCACACACTCACACCTTCACACACTCACACCTCCCCATGCTCACACCTCCACACGCTCACACCTCCACAAGCTCACACCTCCCCATGCTCACACCTCCACACGCTCACACCTCCCCATGCTCATACCTCCCCATGCTCACACCTCCACACACTCACACCTTCACACACTCACACCTCCACACGCTCACACCTCCTCCTGCTCACCCCTCCACACACTCACACCTCCCCACGCTCACATCTCCATGCGCTCACACCTCCACATGCTCACACCTCCACGTGCTCATACCTCCACATGCTCACACCTCCACACCTCCAACGCTCACACCTCCACACGCTCACACCTCCACACACTCACACCTCCACACACTCACACCTTCACACACTCACACCTCCCCATGCTCACACCTCCCCATGCTCACACCTCCACACGCTCACATACTCACACCTCCACACGCTCACACCTCCTCCTGCTCACACCTTCACATACTCACACCTCCCCACCCTCACACCTCCATGCACTCATACCTCCACACACACCTCCTCCTGCTCACACCTCCACACACTCACACCTTCACATACTCACACCTCCCCACGCTCACACCTCCTCCTGCTCACATTTCCACATATTCACACCTCCTCCTACTCACACCTCCTCCTGCTCACACCTCCACACGGTTACACCTCCATATGCTCACACTTCCACACGCTCACACCTTCACACGCTCACACCTCTACACACTCACATTACCACACACTCACACCTCCCCATACTCACACCTACACACACTCACACCCTTACATGCTCACACCTTCACACACTCACACCTCCACATGCTCACACCTCTATAAGCTCACACCTTCACATGCTCACACCTCCACACATTCACACCTCCACACATTCACACTTCTATATGCTCACACCTCCACACACTCACACCTCCACACGCTCACACCTCCATACCCTCACACCTCCACACTCTCACACCTCCACAAGCTCACACCTTCACATGCTCACACCTCCACACGCTCATACCTCCACACATTCACACTTCCACACGCTCACACCTCCACATGCTTACACCTCCCCATGCTCACACCTCTACACACTCACATTGCCACACGCTCACACCTCCACATACATCTCTACATGCTTACACCTTCACATGTTCACACCTCCCCACTCTCATACCTCCACATGCTTACACCTCTTCATGCTCACACAACCACGTGCTTTGATACTTGTACCTCCATACGCTCACACCTCCCCATACTCACACCTCCACACGCTGACACCTCCACTCACTCACATCTCCACGCACTCACACCTCCACGCATTCACACCTCCACACACTCGCACCTCCATGTGGTCGCACCTCTACATGCTCACACCTCCACGCGCTCACACCTCCATACATTCACACCTCCACACGCTCGCACCTCCACACGCTCACACCTCCACGTGCTCCCCAGAGCATTGATGTTTCATGGGTTGGGAACTGTCAGGGTCAACCTTGATGATCCATTCTACGGCCACCTCTGCCTCCTCAACATCCTCCTGGCTGATTTTTTTTTTTTGTTGTTTGTTTGTTTTTCGAGACAGGGTTTCTCTGTGTAGTCCTGGCTGTCCTGGAACTCACTCTGTAGACCAGGCTGGCCTCGAACTCAGAAATCCGCCTGCCTCTGCCTCCCAAGTGCTGGGATTACAGGCATGCGCCACCACGCCCGGCCTCCTGGCTGATTTTAAGCTATCACAACCCAGCTCTTACCCACATGCGGCTCCAGCCTGGGCTCTCAGCTGGAAGCTGTGGGCAGCTCACCTGCTTTCCTCTCCCTCCACAATCTGCTCTGCATGGCACTGAAGGAGGCAGACAGCTGTAGTAGCTGGCCGCTCACATGGCTGATGGCAAACCCCACCCTCTTCCCTCTAGAAGCCACTGCCTTCCTCTTTGACCTGACATGGGGGAAGTGTCTGGGAGCTGATGCGAGCCCAGCTGGGGTTCCCTCCTCACTCCCATCAGAGATTGTGACTGCCATTTCTTCCTCCTCCAGGTTCTGCTGAAGCCGGTGCTCTAAAGTTGACAGAAGAAGAGAGAGCACTCACTGTGTGCTTTCCTAAGACCTACTGTGGGTGCCAAGGGAGCCTGGAATCCATATGAACATTGGGCTAAGCTGACAAAGAGACTGGAGAAGGATGGGTGTCATCGAAGGCTGCTGGCACCCATGGGAAGATTCTGTCAGCGACAGGAAGACTCTGACAGCCATGAAAGGATTCTATCACCCACAGAGAAACTCTGTCATCTATGGGAGAACTCTGTCATTCATGGAAGGAACCTGGTGCTCATGGGAGAATTATGTCATCTACAGGACTCTACCATCAATAAGAAGACTGTCATCTATGGGAGGACTCTGTTACACATGGGAGGACTCTGATGCTGTTGGGAGGATTCTGTCATCTATAGGAAAACTCTGTCATTTGTGGAAGGAATCTGGTACTCATGGGAAAATGATGTCTTCTACAGGACTCTACCATCAATAAGAAGACTCTGTCATCTATGGGAGGACTTACACAAGGGAGGATCCTGATGCTCTTGGGAGGAGTCTGTTATCTATAGGAGAACTCTGTCATTTGTGGAAGGAATCTGGTGCTCATGGGAGAATTATGTCATCTACAGGACTCTACCATCAATAAGAAGACTGTCATCTATGGGAGGACTCTGTTACACATGGGAGGACTCTGATGCTCTTGGGAGGACTCTGATTCCAACCACTGTCTCTGTGATCCACAGGAAGACTGGGCTACCCATGGGTGAGGGGAGACTCTGTCATACACTGCAGGTCTTTGCAATCCACATGAGGTCTCTAGGCATGTTACTGTAGTGAAGCCCCTTAGCCTAGAGGAGCTCAGGTCGGGTTTTGAATTGTGCTGAGGAGAAGTCACATGGAATAAGAGGGCAGTAGAGTAATAATGAGGAATGTTGTGTCAGCACAGCGACCGGGTTAGGACCACGGCAGTGTGGAATGGACCAGAGCTCTTAGAAGGAAAGACTTCGAGCTCAGTGGAAGGGAGGAGCCATCACCTGTGGTCCATTCTAGAGTCTGAGGGTGCCACAGGTCTGCATCTTCATCCTTCGTGTCTCTCAGCCTATGCATGGGGAAGCCTCATCCTCCCCCAGGGGGCTGAGCCAGAGCTGGCCTGCTGTTCCCAGGCTAGTCCACCTCAGAGCTCAAACACTGCTTACCCCGCTGGAGCCACGGCCCTGCAGGGAGCATCTTGGTAGGAGAAAGGGTTCCCTGAGTACTGCACAGATGCGACAGAAGGACGTGGAGGGTCTCTCCCACCAAATGCACTGGGCATCTCTGTTTCCAGATCCAGAAGACAGGATGTGGCCATCAGGGCTGCTCTTCAACATCACAGTGATGAATGTGAATCATGCTCTTAAAGGGGGGGAGGGAAAGGGATGGGAAGGGGAGGGGAGGGGAGGATAGAGGGGAAGGGAGATGAAAAAATACCATGAAAAACAGCACACATACCTATATACACATGCACACACATATACACATGCACACACCCCTGGACACACACACATGCACACACACAGATGCACATACCCCTGTACACACATGCACACACACATGCACACACACGTACACATCAACACCTGTACACACATCCACGCACACATACCTATACACACATGCACACATATACACATACACACACTTGTACACATATGTACACACAAACACACATTCACACACAGATGCACATACATACAAGCACACACACATACACAAATGGGGAGAGAAGAAAGTGGGAAGGAAATTGGAAATGAGAGATTGAGAGCGAGTGAGAAACAGAGAGAGAGAGAGAGAGAGAGAGAGAGAGAGAGAGAGAACAAAAGGGGAGGTAGAGGAATCTAGCGTCTGTCCTAAGAAAGACCCATGTCCTTGTGCATGTGTCCTGGGTGCTGGTGATATCCCTACTGTGGCTTTCCCCCAAGAGTCCTGAAGGTCTGAAGAGGAGAATCCTGTCACTCTGGTTCTTTTCTAACTGCCAGCTGTAGGGACCAGAGCTGCTAAGCCCTGCCCAGGGTCCTACCCTCTGCTGCTGTTGGCCAGGGTCCTGTAGGAGCGGGATGGAGCAGGGATGATCGCAGATGTGATCCGGACACCTGCCTGTGAGCGGAGCCTGTCTCCCAAGCTCAGAGGGCAACCTGTCTTCCCAGTTTCTAACAGCTGAGCTTGCTCCTGCCTGCTTTGCTTTGCTTTTAAATTGGCAAAGGCTTCATTCTTTTGATAGAAATGTTCTTTGTGAAAATGTAAATCCAACGGATAAGCAAACAAATATCTCCCATAAAGCAGGTACTGTTTTGATTCAAAACACAAGCGAATTCCCGCACCTTTGGAGTCTGATGGAAACAGGGTTGGAAGGAGAATGAAAGGCAACCACCATGTCTGTGAACACGGAGGGGGGAGGTATTCTTACTCACCCCTCCCCCACTCGCCTTCCTCCCACGGGCTGTCCCTCCCCACTCACTCCCAGATCATTCCATAATGTGTCTGTCCAAGTGTATCCTTACGTGTTTAAAATCTTTTTATGTCTGATACATGTGTGTGCATGTGTGTACAGGTGTATGCGTGCATGTGTGTATAGGTGTATGTGTATGTGTGTATAGGTGTGTGTATGTGTATATAGGTGTGTGTGTGCATGTGTGTACAGGTGTGTGTATGTGTGTATATGTATGCAAGTGTGTGGATGTGTATACAGGTGTGTGTGGATGTGTATAGGTATATGTGTATGTGCATGTGTGTACAGGTGTGTGTATGTGTGTATAAGTGTGTGCATGTGCATGTGGGACCAGGTGTGTGTATGTGTGGTTATGTGCATACAGGTATGTATGTATAGGTGTGTGTGTGTGTGTGTGTGTGTGTGTGTGTGCGTGTGCTGTGCAGTGCATCTGTGGAGGTCAGAGGACAACTTTAGATGTTGATCATCTTCCATCTTGGTTTTCATGGGATTTCTTGTCTGCAGTGCATGGGCCCGGCTGGATGGTCAGCGAGCTTTGGGAAATTCTCTCCTCTCTGCCTCCTGTCTCTTCATAGCGGTGCTGGGATTGCATGTATGTGCTTCTATGTGCAGCTTCACCTGGGCTCTAGGCATCCAAACTCAGGTCCTCACACTAGCCTGTCAAGTGCTTTACTGCTGACCCCCACATCCTGACGAACAGCCTTCGCTACTCTTCTGCCCGGAGCTGACCACTTCCCACGAGTGCGCAGAGTGCCTGGCCTCCCAGGCGAGGGCTGAGCACTGTCCTGCTGAGGCCCCCCTACCCAGTGCTGAGCGCAACGACCGCACCTGCTCAGACATCACATTAGCTTTAGGAGGAGGTGGTGCAAAGATGTCTCTCGGATTTATTGCTGTTAATACAGCGGAATCCAATAACCACTGCTCCTTTAATAAACAGCATGTCTGCTTAACTGGGCCAATGGCCGGGGGACAGTGCAGGCGTCTGCACAAGCTGCTTTTGATGAGTCCACTCCCTTTCCCAGGGAGGGTCAGCTCCCCTCTTCTTCCGGCCCTCAAGTGAGGGGGTGAGCCTAAAGCTTGGATTGCAAGATCTGCTGAGGTCTAGCCCAGCTCCTACACAAAGGCTCAAAGTAAGATGGACACCTATCACCCACCACGCCGTGCGAGGCGCTTCCATGGTCTCAGAAACCCAAATCTCTACCCAGCCTTCTCCACCTGGGACTTCCTGAGTGACTGGGAGCCTAGAAGAACTTAACCGCCCAGTTCACAGGTACCAGACTGAGATCATGTCCACTGGCTCAGGACATTGTCATTGGGACTCCAGATGCCCCGCCCACCATCATTAGACCCAAGGGAGCCCCACCCCCGCAGCCTTTCCAGATCAAGGGAATTCACTGCAGAGCAAAGAGCTTCCTCCTGCTTGTCCATCAGCCTAGTAAGGGGGGAAGACGGGTAATGAATGAGCTGTCAAGTGCGGGGTGGGATTTTTTATTTTCTGAGGCAAATGCAAAGCAGATCAAACATTCTTTATTTCACTACCATTTCCCAAGTGAAACAACTTTAGCCCGAAGGGAGAAATCAATGTTCAAAGCCCTTACTCATTTTTTTTAAAGATAAGCGCTGTGTTTAGTACATAACGGAAGGGCTTCTCAAGAAGCCAGCTCCGGGAGACGCGAGGCAATGGCGAGACGAGACGAGATGCCTGGCGGAGGAGGCGGAGGCTGCGGAAGGAGGTGGAAACCTTGTGCATCAGGAGAGCCCCGAGAAAAGGCAGAGATGGGGGTGCTTGTCAAAGCTGCTGCTGACTTCCAGCCTGACAGGATAAAGCCAGAACTGCTTACATCCACAGTTATTTTGCTCCCAGATGGCCGAGTCCCTCCTTAACACCAACTAGACCTGGCCGAGGTGTTCATCTACACTCAAATCTGCCTTAAACACTGGAGAAAGACCTTTGGCGGGTTGTGTGTGCTCCAGGCACATGTTCTCTCTGTGTGTGCATGCATTCACACGGGTATGCATGCGTGTGCCTCTCATTGACAGCAGCAAGAACTAGGAAGAGCCCCTGCTCTCTCCAAGCCTCCCCCATTGCCTTTAGGTCAGCAGGATTCCCTTTGCTGGCCTCAGCATCTCTGCAAACGCTCAGCTCCTTCTCAGCATCAGCACCCTGCAGTGTGTGGCTTGGGACAGGCTCTCCCAGCTCCCCGCTCCTCCCCAGGCTTGCTCTGCCCTGCTGAGATCCGCACACAGCTCTCTGGGGGTGGTCTCCACCCTTCTGAGAATAGCCTATCCTCCAGCCTGCTGAGACACACCCATGGCATGGGGCAGGTGGACCTGGTTGCAACTGCTCTGTGCAAAGGAGAGCACACCCCTGTCTTCAGAAGCCTTCGTGACTAAGAAGAACTGGGTCCCAGTGAAAGTCCTGCAGACCCGCCCTGAAATTCAGTGTGGGCTGCGGGCCCTGGGTCCACCAGGGCCCTTCAAGATGAATAGGAGTGGTTCCCTTCCAGGCTCTGAGTAGTTTGAGCGTCGATCTCCACGCCCGCCCCACCCCACCCCACCCTAACTCCCAAGAGCACTTTGTTCTTGAAGGATAGCAGCAGCTGCTTCCACCAGTGACCTTCCCCTGACTTTGAGAGTCTGTCTCATGACTATGAGGGAAAGAAGCGACTCGGAGCGCTGTCCCTAGAGTCTGTCACCGAGCTTTGCAGAACATGGTGAGTGTCCCTGTCCCCCCACATTGTCTGCTTCAGCAGCCCCTCGTCCGGTCACCAGGGATGTGTGACTGGACAAGAAGTGAAAAAGTTGGTCTTGGATTGTGGATGGTGATGAGACCAAACCTCCCAAACCAGCTGCCCTCCAGCCACCTTCTCGTACCTTCCTTCTCTACGATGATGTCAAACGGACAAGGGCGTAAGCTCCCAGGCGCATGGAGTAATGGTGCATCAGATGAGTGAGACTCACAAGGAGACAGCATCTGGGGGCTGTGGGGAAGCGTGCGCTATACTGCAGAGGGCGCGGTATAAAGACCTTAGCATATAGACGAAAATACAGAAAGGAAAACGTCACTCCATAGAAGCAGCCAGTGGTGCCTCCACCCCGTTCCCCCCCCCCCAGGTAGGGGAGACTCAGTGGAACCCCACTAAGCACCCACTTGTTCTGACTGAACCTGCTACCTTGGACTTCCTTACATAGTGAGGAATGGGAGAAGGGGTTCTCTCTACAACCTACAGGTGTCAACGACGCCCTTGAGAAATGGCGGGGGTCAGGCAGGGGCAGCTGGTAGGTGGATCCCAGACCCAGACTCAATCTCATGGCTCCAAAAGTTAATTAGTTTTCTCTGCTTTCTATGGAAACCGAGAGGCAGGCTGGCTGGAGTCCACATTGAATGGCGTCCACCGCATTCCTCTGTATATTCAGCCCTAATTTAATTGCGAAATTACGTCGGGGAGAAGTGTGAAAACACCAATTGCCAGGCATAATTTAGAAAGCCCCACCGTCTGCTCGCTGCCTGCCAGTAAAGCGCGTTCTGACCTCGAAGGCTCTAGGAAGCCTCGCTCGAGATAGGGCTGATTCTCTCAGGTCCCTGCCTCTCTGGATCTCAGCGGCTAACGGGAGGAATTTGCCTACAAATAGCTGTGAGGTGCTCATTGATCTTAGCCCGTGGAAGATTAATCCTTTGTTAGAGAGAAGTTGGCCCAAAACGGGAGCAATAGTGCTGGGTCTCCTTCCATTCCCAGGGCACGCCTGCCTCCGGTGAGCCCCGCCCCAGCCACAGTGTGTGCAGAGTGAGACTGGCCCTAGGCTGGGGCAAGCGCTGGCTTGTAATTATTTCCTCTGGTCATTATTCCTGCTCCTAGGATTTATTGCAAACAAGTTGTCAGGCTTCGGAAGGCTTAGATTTTGCAATATCAAGTCTCAGGGTTAAAATATTAGGGAAGAATGTTTTATATGTTCTCATCATGCTACGCAGGGCCGTAATTCACCTGGTGTCAATTAGAAGTTCAACAAATCAACCTGGGAAAGATAGCAGATGACCCACTCCCCCACCCCCGACACACCGCCACCATTGAATCTCCAGCCCCAAACCTCTTCTGACCTCATCATGGTTGATGGAGTCCATTTAAATAAAAGTTCGTTTCTGTGCACTGCCAGGAGTTGATTAGAAGTACCTTTCCCCATCAAGAAAAAAAAGTGTGAATATATATATATATATGCATGTGAATACAAGACTGCCCATAGAATTCTAAGTATTTTAAAAAATAATTTTCAGTCACTAAAATGCCAAGTGAGGCGAACTAATTTACAGACTAGATATCGCCCAATGAAGTCGGCCATAAACTGAGCATCTGTATTTAAAGCTGTGGTGTCCAAACACCTGTGTAATGAAATCAGAATCGGGAGCGAGGAAAAGCGTCCACAGCAGACCTGGCCAGGAGTGTCCCCTTGCTGACCCTCTCATCCACCTGTGTCCCCCTCCCAGGGAATCTCGGCATCTTTCACGTGTGTCTCTGACCGTCCAGCCTCTCAGATCCCGGAATGAGTTCTGGGCTTGAAAGGGCCCCCGTTGTTGGTTTGTGAGACTCTCTGGGGAGGAAGATGAAGGCCAGAGAGATGGCTCAGGTGTTAAAGATGGCTACTATCTAGCCTGACGATTCCAGTGCAATCCACAGGATCCACACGAGGAAGGAGAGAAATAACTTTACCAAAACTTGTCCTCTGGCATCCAGGGGCATATTGTGGCATGGAACACACAGGAGAGAGAAAGAGAGACAGAGAGAGACAGACAGAGAGAGACAGACAGAAACACAGAGACACAGAGACACAGAGAGACAGAGAGGAAAAAAACAGAGAAAGACAGATACACAGAGAGAGAGATGGACAGAAGAGCCAGAGAGAGACAGAGATAGAGAGACAGGCAGAGACAGAGAAGAGATAATGAAGCCCAGATTCAGCAGGACAGTGTGGGTGGAAAGCAGTTATGATACATGATGGGGAAACATGACTTTATTTACTTCTTTTAAAGACGCTCTTCTCCCACTGGGCTGGGAACTGCAGCAACAGTCAGCTTCCCGGCCATAAGGTCCCCTCATGGAGATCTCCTGCCTCCAGCCCTTGTCCCTTCAGAGCTGGAGGAAAGAAAGGAGAGGAGAAAGGAGGGGAGGAGGGGAGGAGGGGCAGGAAGCAGGGAGTAGGATTCGAGAGGGTCCCCTTCCTTCTTTGGGGTCCAGCAGGCTGGACGGGATCCGCCACATTGTTGAGGAGGATTCCCCCCTCTCAATTTACAGATTCACTCTCCAGACACTCCCAGAAATAACATGTCATCAGCTCTCTGGGAATACTATGATCCAGTCCAGGGACATGGCATGGGCGTGTCTCCTGCCCGTGTCCCCCCTCTTGTCACCTCACTCATCCTTCCAGCTTTTATCCTCACAGTGAAATCACCCAGTATCCAGGTTCTCAGAGGATGAACTGGTGTGCTCGCAAGTTCACACTCCAGAAAGGATCCCTGTGCAGCGGGCGGCACACAGCCAGGGGTGCTACCTGCAGAGCCTCCTGTGGCTTCCGCTGCAGGAGCTCCCTGGTTCTCCAGCCTTGGACTGCAACGTGAATTGTACCATTGGAATCCTTCATGCTGCAGTTAGAGATTCTGAACACTCAGGCCTCTGTCGTCAAATGGTCAATTCCTCAGCAATCAGTTTTCTGTGTAAATAGTTGTGTCCACCTGGACAGGCCTTGGGAAGGCCACACCAAGAGTGCAGACCAGGTCACAGCTTCACGAGGCCACCACAGACGGAGAATCCCAGAACCTTCTACTGCAGGAGCACTGCCCCATCGCACACAGGTGGGACCCTCAGGGTCTTATCCGGGGTCTGTGCCCAGCTCAGAAGCCATGTTTGTACTCAGGGTTGACACTGTCCCCTTTCTTCCAGAAGAAGGCTGTCACGGGCTAAACTCTGTCCCCAACGACCTGTGTCAAAGTCTTAAAACACGGCACCCCAGAATCTGACTTTCAGGGAATGGGAATTTCTCAAGGGACCACTGAGTTAAAACGAGATCAGTAACCTGGGCCTGATTCAATGAATGTCCTTGGAGGGGGAGGACAGGGGACAGGAGGACGGCTCAGTCAGTCAAGTGCTTGCTTTAGAAGCATGAGAACCTGACTTCAGATAACTAGAACCCACATAATGTGGTGGGCCTGTGGCACTGGCCTGTATCTCCAGCGCAGGAGAGGCAGAGACAGAAGGGGCCCTCTGATAGGCTTTTCCCCCCAGATTAGACCAGATTAAAAGTAGATAAAGGCAGGTTTATTAGGAAGCAATTCTCAGGTAGGCACACTGACCTCACAGGAGGAGGTCAGAGAAGTCGTACCTCCAGCCTAAAGCTCTGGGGTTTTGTCAGTCCTGGGTACTGAGTAATGATGTGTGAGCTTGGAGCTGGGGTTATGTCCATACATGGTCAAAAACTGAGCCCCTGGGCAGGCACTGTTGGGTGGGACACAGAGAGAGATGACGACGTGTCAGTCCACAGTTTTCTCTGTGGGTGGGGTTAGAGGAAGGAGGGCAAGACGGGGTTTCCCAGCTTGTTCAGAGAATGAGCAGGGGTTCTGGCTTAACACCCTCAAGTTTAATGACCAGACAGTCTGGCTAAGTCACTGAACTCCAGGTTTGCTGAGTCTGTGACACCAATGTCAACCCTTGGCCTCCACATGCACATGGACACACGTGTGTTTACCGAATGATCACACATGCACACATATGTACACATGCACACATATGTACACATATGCACACATGTATATACACAGGTATACATGCACATATGTACAATGCATACATGCACAAACATGTACACGTATGCACATACACACTGATGGGCTTGCTAGGTTGCTTCTCATTGGGGTGTGATGCCTGCATCTTTCACAGTCTGTTGCCTGGGTTGCAAGCTCATGCCTGCACCAGCAGACAGCCAGGCTAGTTTAGCTCAGTTTTCTGCACAGGGAAAAGTTTTCAAATGACTCCTGAACAGAGTAATTTGATTTGCTGCGAAGTAGAGTTAAAAGTAAATTGCGCTAAATTAATATTGATTCAAATTAAGCCATTTATCTCTTTATGCATTTCAACTCCACATCAAATACAATCATTGCTCCAGCCACCCCCACAGCAAACAAAATTACCAGTTAAATCGCATCTTGTGGTGGTTTTCCTTGTCTGGGAAAGGAACACACTGGGCAAGGCCTCAAGGACACACGTGCGCGCTCACACATGCTCACACACATCCAGAGCCCAAAGCAGAGCCAGCTGTGGTTTGCAGCTGTCTGGAGCAGAGGTGGAGAATAGGTCGACATTTCTTCATTGCATGACTGCTGCAAGGGGGCTGAGTTTCTCTCTAGGACAAATGTTTCTCGTAATTACTCTGAGGTCGGCTTCTGGGCTCTAGGGGACTCCCAGAGCTCAGCTTCATTTCAGACATGACGGGAAGACGCTGAGAGGAGATGATGGTGCCTGGTTCTTTCTGGATGGTCCAGGGACACAACTCAGCTTTTCCTGTGTTGCTATGACAGATACCATGGCCAAAAATAACATGGGAAGCCTGGGGAGATGGATCAGTGGCTAAGAGCACTGGCTGCTCTTTCAGAGGACCTGGATTCAGCCCCCAGAACCTTCCAATCAGCTGATCCAATGGCCTCTCCATGCTTCTATGGTCACCAGGCACACATGTGGTGAACAGACACACATTCAGGCAAAAGACACATACAGATAAAGTCAAATAACTCTAGGAGGAAAGGGCTTGTTTTCTTTTACACCACCAGGTCACCCACCATCATTGACGGAGGTTAGGGCAGGAACTCAAGCAGGAAATTAGCAGAAATGACAGAGGGAACTGCATACTGGATCATTCTCTGGGTGACTTGTACATCGTAGGGCCCTCTGCCTAGGGACGGTGCCACCCACAGTGGGCTAGATTCCTTTCATGTCAATCATCAGTACAACAGTTACAGATATGTCCATCCATGGGACAATCTGATGGAAGAAATGCTTCAGGTAGGGCTCTCAATTTCCAAAAGGCTGTAGGTTGTGCCCAATTGATACAAATATTAACCAGCGCAGGACTTGTGCCCAAGACCAGGGAGACAGGATATCCCCACCCCCACCCCACCCGCTTCATTCCTCACTGGGGTAAGTGTTTGAAAAGGACACAGCTCTACAGGGGACATGATGAAGGATCTCATGTTTGGCATCGAGCACCCACATGGGTGCTCCTGCATACACACTGTCCAGTCCATGCTGTTCCGAGACTCAGGAGACGAACTGGTTTTTCTCCTCCTGGCTGTGGCAAAGTTCCCAATGAAAGTGACTCCAGGAAGGCAGGTTTGATTTTGGATCATGGTTCAGGGAAATACTGAGGCTGCAAGAACCTGAGGCAGCTGGTCATCTTGCACCTGCAGTTAGGAAGCAGAGAGCAGTGGATGCTGGTTCTCAGCCCAATTTCTTCTCTTTATTCAGTCTGGGACCCCAGCCCACAGAAGGACTCTGCCCACATTCTGAGTGGGCTTCCCGTTTCTGGTAACCCAATCTAGAACTCCCTCACAGGAATACCAGGAAGTGATTCTGGATCCTGACAGGATTGGTTATGGAGATTAACTATCAGAAGAAGGCATTAGCAACACACTGTGTCAGTAGCCAATGCCAGGCTGGCCGTCTGTGACTCCTGGAACCCAGCCAGCTGTGGACTCCACGTCCCTCCTCGCTGATGAGAACCTTGGCAGTGTGTGATGCCTGCTGGGCTGACAGGAACTGTTAGTCTTGACTGACAGCTTTCCAGATCTGTGGAAAATAAAAAATGACTCTCTCAGTGAAATGGCGTGGTTCTCCAGGGATGTCATGTCCTCGGATCTGGAGAACTCCAGCCCAAGAATCACCCTGACTGTGGTAACAGCAAGGAGAGGAGGCTAGAGGTCCTGATGTCCCTGCCACGGCCCAGAGCTGAGCATCCAGCTCCACTAAGGTGCAGCCCACTTCCAGCAAACTAGAGACCCTGGGCCAAGACGAGTTCTTCCCTTTCATACGGTAGAGTATGCTAGATTTGTTTCCAGAAACAGGTAAGGGGCAAATACTGAGGGCTGGGAGTGGCGCTCAGTAGGACAGCACTTGCCAAGCTTGTGCAAGCCTACAGTGTCAATCTCTAGCCCCACTCCAAAACAAAACAAAACAAAACAAAACAAAACAAAACAAAACAAAACAAAACAAAACAAAACTCCAAACCAAACCAACCAATCAACCAACCAAACAAACAAACAAAAATTCATGCTTGGCTGCAGGATTGCTGGCTCACACCGACCACCTCAGCCCGTGGGAGGTGGAGTCAGAGAGACCAGGAGGTCAAGACCGGTGTCTGCTGCGTAGTAAGGTGGCCAGCTTGGGCCCATAAGTGTTTGTCTCAAAAGAGGATAAAATGGAAAAGATTGGGAAGAAGGGAAGGAGGAGGAAGAGAGGGAGGGAGAAGAGGAGGAGGAGGCAGAGGAGGAAAAGGAGGAGAAAAAGGAGGAGGAGGAAGAGAAGAAGGCAGAGGAGAAGGAAGCAGAGGAGGAGGAGGAGGAGGAGGAGGAGGAGGAGGAGTACACCATCTGCACTACAAGGAACATTCAGAGACAAAGACTAAGATTTCCACTTCAGCCTTTCGCTTCCGGGACCGGATGAGGCCGTGCACAGGAGCCGTGTGAGGAAGGAGCCGTGTGAGGAAGGAGCCGTGTGAGGAAGGAGCCGTGTGAGGAAGGAGCCGTGTGAGGAAGGAGCCGTGTGAGGAAGGAGCCGTGTGAGGAAGGAGCCGTGTGAGGAAGGAGCCGTGTGAGGAAGGAGCCGTGTGAGGAAGGAGCCGTGTGAGGAAGGAGCCGTGTGAGGAAGGAGCCGTGTGAGGAAGGAGCCGTGTGAGGAAGGAGCCGTGTGAGGAAGGAGCCGTGTGAGGAAGGAGCCGTGTGAGGAAGGAGCCGTGTGAGGAAGGAGCCGTGTGAGGAAGGAGCCGTGTGAGGAAGGAGCCGTGTGAGGAAGCCCTGTCTGTCACCCCAGCTTTCCCTTGACAAGCACTAAAATTACCCAGTAGCTGCGTTTCCCTTCGGGGCGCTCTCTCTTTCTGCCCCCCTTCCCTTCCCTTCCTTCCATCCTTGTAAAATGAACTTCCCCAGCAGCAATAAGAAAGAAACACATCTAAAGTCAAATGTGTTCGAATCTATTTTTCCTCACGCGAGGCCAAAGAAGAGGTCAGAAGACAGGAGACAGAAGGTTCTGGAAGGTGGGGTTTGATGGTTTGAGGGTAAATGTAGAAGGAATGGTGACACACCTCCTTGGTGACATGGAGTCACTGAAGGTCAGCCCTGTTCTTCCTGAGCGAGCTTTCCACCTATGACCGACAGACCCTCCTCTAGGTCAATCCCATCCCCACATGCCCTTTGGGTCTGTGGACACAGGAAGACTGCCTGCCGTGGAGACGGAGCGAGTGGGCAGCACACGGCTCTCTCTTCTCATCCTGTTTTTGAAGAGCCCTGTGCTCATGCCCTGGGCTTCCACAAGGAATTCAGGCACAGCAGAGGCCCGAGATCAAGCTTGCCAGGGTGCTTCCTTCTGAGGCTCCTGCATGTGCTGGTAGTCAGTCCCACATATCTCAGACTATCTGTCTGTCTGCATGTATTACATGACTATGCATGTATTACATGAGTATGTGTGTATATAATTTAAATGTTTTTTAAATTGAATATATCATCTCTCTCCATTCCTCCTTCAAATCCCTCCCAGTCACCGTCCCTCAAACCCTTCCCATTGAAAAGCATTTTTATTATTTTTGAGAGTTCTGAGGATTTCACACAATGTATTTTGACTATATTTATGCTCTGCATCTCTCTCTAACTCCTCCGGGATCCGCCCCTACCTCCCCACCAGTGCTGGGATGCACGAGAGTCACCTGGTGACCTCTCAACCAAATGACCTCGAATGACGTCACTTTAGCTTAGCTTGCGCTTCACACACACACACACACACACACACACACACACACACACACACCTTCACATCCACTCCGACGCTAGCACACTCTCGAGAGTCTGGAGTTAGGATGTCATCACACGCGTTTGGGGGATCCCACACTGCCGTCGCTGTCAGTCTTCTCTGTTGAAGGACCTCACTGCATGCTCTGACGTCCTGTCCCTGCAATGGTAGACAGAACATGGTTCGCTTTTTACAACCTCACTGCACATCGAGGAGAAAGAGTTCCCAAACCTACTCCTGTGGAACCCTGGCTACCCCACGCCTGGCACCCGCACTTGACTCAGTCATGAAGATAGCCGGGCGGTGGTGGCGCACTCATGTAATCCCAGCACTTGGGAGGCAGAGGCAGGTGGATTTCTGAGTTCGAGGCCAACCTGGTCTACAGAGTGAGTTCCAGGACAGCCAAGGCTACACAGAGAAACCTTGTCTTGAAAAACAAAAACAAAAACAAAAACAAAAACAAAAACAAAAAAAAGGCATGTGAGACAGTGACCCTTCTTAAGTCTGTTCTTGGCTGACATAAGGTCTCCTCAGAAGGACGAAAGTGGCTGCCAAGATTGGTCAGTTACATCTGCGGTGGGCACATCATGGGACAGTGGCGCACACTTCCTGAAGGTCCCAAGACCAACTTATTCCAAGTCTTCTATACCAGCTGACAGAGTTTGGAAGTTGTCTTAGTCAGGGTTTCTATTCCTGCACAAACATCATGACCAAGAAGCAAGTTGGGGAGGAAAGGGTTTATTCCACTTACATTTCCACACTGCTGTTCATCACCAAAGGAAGTCAGGACTGGAACTCAAGCAGGTCAGGAAGCAGGAGCTGATGCAGAGGCCATGGAGGGATGTTATTTACTGGCTTGCTTCCCCTGGTTTGCTCAGCCTGCTCTCTTATAGAACCCAGGACTACCAGCCCAGGGATGGCACCACCCACAGCTGGATCTCATGGAGACACTTCCCCAACTGAAGTTCCTTTCTCTGTGATAACTCCAGCCTGTGTCAAGATGACACAGAACCAGTCAGTATGGAAATGGTTCTACAAGACAAAGTTAGAGCTAAGTTCTTTGAATTCAAACCCTTAACTTATTGAATATTCCTCTAGAATATTCAATGATGGTCGCCACTCGTGAGATCTGTCAGTGAGGGTGTTTCACCAGGCCTTGACATTCTGGGGGTTTCTGCCACTCGAGCATGAAAGCACGCCAGCTTGTTCGGACCTGCTCCCCACCCCCACTTTCCCCCCATCTTAGCCTTATGAGTTACATGGAGAGTATGATGTTTAATGTATTTCCCAGACTGGGACCAAATAAAACATGATTGGTGGGTGCGTCTCAGGATGCTTCCAGAACAGACTGGTGTTGATGCTGATGAGTCCAATGTATCAGGTCAGCAGATCACACACTGGAGCCTGATGAGTCAAACATAAAAATGGAGTTTGCCCATTGTTTTTTCTTTTTTCTTTTTTCTTTTGGAAATGTGAATAAAGAAGAGCTTCACAGACACTCTTGTATTGGTGCGCTGGCCTTCTCTACTGTAGTGTAGAGACGGCACTATAGAGGGGCACCTCAGGGCAGAGAGCAGGTCACTGGATGAAGATCCAGGTGAGCCCTCTCGATAAGCTCCATTACCCCAGGGGATGTGCTATCAGAGCGTTAAACACAGTTTTGTTTTGTTTTGTTTTGTTTTGTTTTGTTTTGTTTTGTTTTGTTTTGTTTTGTTTTGTTTTACTGGGACCACATGGGTTGGATGCTTTCCACGGTCAACATGGGGTTGGTTCTTGAAGGATGAGCAGAAATCCTTCATGCAAGGAAGAGAAAAGAGAGACCGGAGCAGGGGGATGAACAGAGCAATGCTCATGGGAAAGATAGTTCCTAAGAAACTGATCCGTATCCCAAGAGGCTGGGAGAGAAGCCGGAGCAGAGACGGGTCAGCGGACAGACGCCTCAGCCACACTGGGTCCCAGGCAGTACTAGCTTTGCCCAGCTGTAAGTTCATTCTTTCTCCAAAGCCATTGCCTCTCAACAATCCTGCTGCTTCTGGATGATTCATGACAGGGAGATATCTGTAGTTGCCTCTCTAGTCAAGACCACTAGTCCTAGTAACTCACAGGGTCTCAGAGCACTCGACCAAGTCTTGAGTATAACGGTGACGTCTCATCACAACAGAAATAGATTGGTGAAAATATCAGCAGAAAGAAAAGTCAAAGTGGATGAAGGGTGTGGTGGTTTGACTCTACTTGGCCCTTGGGAAGTGGCGCTATGAGGAGGTGTGGCCTCGTGGGAGGAAGTGTGCCACTGGCTCATACTTGGCTTGGCTTGACTTGATCTAGGCGGGCTTTGAGGGCTCCTAGTGCTCAAGCTCAACCCAGCGTAGCATAGAGACCCTCTTCCTCGCTGCCTTCAGATCAAGACGCAGAACTCTTGGCTTCTCCAGCACCAAGTCTGCCTGCACACTGCCATGACGATAATGGACTGAACCTCTGAACCTGTGAGCCAGCCACACTTAAATGTTTGTCGTTATAAGAGTCGCCTTGGTCATGGCGTCTCTTCACAGCAATGGAAACCCTAACTAAGACAAGGGCCAAGACAAGCCAGGCAGGCCTGAGGTTGCAGGTACCTAAAGATCACTCTGCCCTCCAGCTGATGATGGAGGTGATCATGACCACACATGATGTTGGTCGCCACTCGTGAGATCTGTCAGTGAGGGTGTTTCACCAGGCCTTGACGTTCTTGGGGTTCCTGCCACTCAAGCATGAAAGCACACCAGCTTGATCAGACCTGCTTCCCCGCTCCCGCTCCCCCCCACCATCTTAGCTTTATGAATTACATGGAGAGTATGATGTTTAATGTATTTCCCAGACTGGGACCAAATAAAACATGATTGGTGGGTGCGCCTCAGGATGCTTCCAGAACAGACTGGTGTTGATGCTGATGAGTCCAATGTATCAGGTCAGCAGATCGCACTGGTGACTGGGGAAGCTTCATCTGATCATCTAGGACCTGCCCAGAGATTCAGAAAGAGGGGAATCTCCCTGCCCTCAAGAACTTCCCCCTGCCCCTCCTCACCTGGTTATCCTCTCCAGACCTCACACACCTAAAAGCCCACATCTGCAGCCTCACAAACTTGGAAAAGATGTGCCCGTTCTATAAATCCTTGGAAGGGTGCACCAGAGGAAACCCAGACCACCATCCCAGGGGCAGACTCAGAACCTCTCACAGTCCTTACTCAAGCTGATGGCTGAAAGAGGAGATAAAAGTGGTCTCCAGGGTGGAGAAGACATCTGTAGACTCACGCACCCACGAAGTCCCCGCGTCTCACAGGACACACAGCTGCAGGGGTACCTCCTGCAACTCTGAGCCATCCCATGTCACAGCCCAGACCTAAGGAGGCAGCCGAGGCTCATGGGTCTTGTGCCTCAGAGTTGCACAGTGGAAGGCTCTCTGACTGTTGGTCATTTTTTTCCCGTGTGGCCCTGGATGTGTATCGTGACCACTGTCCCTCTCTCCAAGTCCTTGCTTCTGTTTTGCTTCATGCCTGCCCAGTGCTCTGCCTCAGGCTCTCCTGCATGTGCATGAACACACACATAATCACATGTACACACATACACCTCTTAGCACTTACCCAAGCATCTTCACTCTAGGACTCAGGGTACCACAAACACATATGCATGTGCTAGTACACACACACACACACACACACACACACACACACACAGACAAACACACAGACATACACAAACACACACATAGATGAATACACACACACATACACACACACCCCTCTCAGCACTTACCCAAGCATCTTCACTCTAGGACTCAGGTTACCACAAATACACATGCATGTGAACAAGTGTACACATGCACACATACACACAAACACACACACACACACACACACACACACACACATCTCAGCTCTTACCCAAGCATCTTTACTCCAGGACTCAGGGTCCCACAAACACACACATGCATGTGCTAGTGGTGCACACACACAGAAAAAACACACATACACACACAAACACACACATAGATGAACACACACACATCTCAGCTCTTACCCAAGCATCTTTACTCCAGGACTCAGGGTCCCACAAATACACACGTGCATGTGCTAGTGCACACACATACAGAGACAAACACATACACACACATAGATGAACACACTCACACAGAGAGAGAAAAACACACACACACAACTACACACATACATGAACACACACACACACACACACACACACACACACACACACGGCTCAGCACTTACCAAGCATCTTCACTCCAGGACTCAGGGTGTCCTAATTGCCTTTAAATAGCAACCGGACACAGCCTAGAGTGTGTGAGAAGGAAGTCCCAGCTGAGGAATCGCGCAGGTCAGATGGGTTTGTGGGCATGTCTACAGGGAACTGTCTTGATTGCTCATGGGGGTCCAGTCCACCGTGGGTGGCTCCATTCCCTAGGCAGGCGGTTTGGCCTGTGTAAGACTGGAAACTAGCTAAGCGAGAGCTGACAAGCAGTGTTCCTCTGTTGTTTCCACTTCAGTTTCTGCCATGACTTCCCTCCATGACCCGGAAGTCAAGGCCAAATAAACTCTTCCTTCCCCTAAGTTGCTTTTGGTCAGAATGATTCATCACAGCAACAGAACTAAACGATAACAGTACCCAGCCCACACACTCACACCCCTGGGAGAACATGAATGAAAGACCTGGGCATTTGTGAATGCCAACCTGTCCTTGCTTATCACCGATGAGAAAACCCGAGTCTCCAACTAAAGCACTTCCACACAGAGAGGCGGCTCGCCAAGCATCGTGTTACTGGAGCCTTTGCTCACACATCCTCACACAATGGCCACCAAGCAGCCTGTGCTGGTGTGACTCATGACAGCTGAGGGGGGGTAGAGCTGTTTCTTGGTAATTTAACCTCTTCCTGTCAGGCTGAGTGAGTCGGGGAGACCCTCTCTCTCTCTCTCTCTCTCTCTCTCTCTCTCTCTCTCTCTTTGGTCTTTTGAGACAGTGTTTCTCTGTGTAGCTCTGGCTGTCCTGGAACTCACTCTGTAGACCAGGCTGGCCTCAAACTCAGAAATCCGCCTGCCTCTGCCTCCCAATGTGCTGGGATTATAGGGTGCCACCGCTGCCCGGCTAGGAGACCCTCTTAATCCCCATTTGACTGTGTGTGGAAATTGTGTATGAAATCACAGCTCTATTTGATGACCCCAGGATGGGAGTGCCTGCGTCTGCCAAGAGGGAACCACTGGACATCCCTGTTCACACCGCTGGACCCTAAAGCTGAGCTCACGGATGGTCACAGTGGTGTGTGGCACTTGGTATTGTGAGGCCACAAACCAGGAAGGAGGCAAATAACAGCAAAGATGGTATCTGGATGAAAACAAACCATACAGAGAAAGCAGCAGGTGTGCCCATGGCGGAGGAGGCACGGGAGCAGGTGGCCCTATGGTGGCAGGGGTCTAAGACATCACATCCTTCTGTCTTAAAGAAGCAGGGAGCAGAGGCAACGTCAGAGGGAGCGGCAGACTCCAAGCCTTCCCTTCGCCACTGTGGGAGATCGTGTTACCTCGAAGCATGGGCCAAAAGACGCCATCTCCTCTTCTGCTGCTTTCCTGAGGTGCTTGACCACAACCACACAAAGGAACCATATGTAGGCTTTGCTTTTCCAAAACCTACTTTAATGATGGCTCTTAAGTGCTTCAGCCTCCCTTCTAGCCCACTACCCGCCGGAGGTCGTGGAAAGGAGAGGCTAATAGGACAAAGGGGGCTGTGGACCTGTTTAGAAATAGTTCTTTGGGGGCAATTCCAATCTTCATTGCCAGCGGTCCAGTCCACTAGCAAATACCACTGGGACTCAGCGGGGCATGTCTGGTCTATTTGGCAATCATGACTCACGAATCAGCAATGGTCGTTCATCCCAAAGAAACTGTGAGGCTCCTCCGATCAGCCCGAGTCTGTATGCAGTAAGAAGTCGCAGAAATATCATGAGAAGTTCTGAGTTACTCACTATGAAGTCTCAACAAGCGAAGATCAGCAAAGCTGTGCAAGGTGGACTAATGTCACAGCTTCCTCCCACTGTGGGGTCCTACTTATATTCCTTCCAAATATCACGTGTCCTATCACATGTCTGCTTCAGCAAAACATCCTCTCACCTGTGTCTGCTTCAGCAAAATATTCTTTTATGGGTCTGCCCCAGCAGCAAAACATCATCTGACATAACCGAGTTTCCAAAGAAATCAGAAATTTCCACTTCACTGGTACTTACTCTGCAGTTCATGAATAATCTACGGCCTTGTCTGAACGGACTGAACACAGGGCAGCTCGCTGTAATCTTCCCTCCCGGAGTGAGGGGCAGCTCACTGTGTTTTTCTCTACTTCTTCCTATTCATGGGTTAAGGCTCATTTCTTCAGATGGAGCCTTCACAAATGACTGCTGCTGTGGTGATAAAACTCCACGGCCGAGAGTGACTGAAGGAAGACGTCTTGTCTCAGCATAGGTTCCAGGGGGATGGGGGCCATCGCGGTGTGAAGTGCACAGGGCAGCAGAAGGAGGACACCGGGAGATCACACCTCAGCTGCACACAGGAAACAGAGAGCAGGAAGCGGGGGAAACTACAGACTCTCTAAGCCTTTCCCCAGAGACATACCTCCTCCACTAAGGCTACCTCTTCTAAAGGTGATGTGACCTCCCCAAATGGAGACCAAGTGTTCAAAAGCGTGAGTCTGTAGGGACAATCTCTTTCAAACCATCACAGTGCTTCAGCAGAGGAAGGCAAGACCAAGCCTGCAATCCAAGAGCACGGCTGGCCATCAGGGAGGACAACATGATATCTGAGACCCACACTCCATCAATCAGCTGGCGGAGATGTGGAGTCCCCAGGCAGCATCTGGACTTTGTTCCCCTCACAGGATGCCTGACTGATCCACCTTCTCCCTCCTACACAACCCTAACACCACCTGGAAAGGGAGTAGTTACAGCGTCCCAGAGATCAGGGGCGCAAGGAACCCCCCCCCATACACACACACCTGCAAAGAGATAACAGAAGTACACCCCCGGGCTGCAGCCAGGAAGACCGGTTGGCACTCAGTGCTAAAGGAAGCTAAGGCTAATGGGGCGGCCCTGCTCTTCCCTGGATCAGTGACTCTGGGGAGATTATGCCAGAAGACACACGGATGAGTCTTGTACTAGGCCGTTCCAATAACCGCATCCCTTTTCTGGGTCACAGTAATAATGTCACAAGGATATGACTGCATGCTGAATGGATGGTTAGAGGGAGCTTGGAAATGGCCTGGGAGGGGGGACAGAGCTGCGTGGGTGCCGAGAAGCACAGCCCCCACTGTGCATAAGAGAGGGTGGGCTTCGGAAAGGCTTTCAATCCAGAAACCACGTGGGGGGGCTGGGGACATACGGGAGCCACCCTCGGGGATCTGGGACGGAAGGAAATTACTTCTCAAAAGAATAGGACAAGAAACGAAATAAGCTGCCCACGCTCTCACCCTCTCCAGGTCAGCCGCCAAGCAGGCCCCTCCCACAGCACGATGCCCTAGAACTTGCCAAGCAGCTCAGCGAGATCGGGTTGTTAGGAAGTGGGACAGCTCTTGCCTAAGCTGGGCTGCCACCACGCCAGCCATCGGGCAGCAGAGAAAGCCTGTGGCGCCATGCAAGCTGGCTCATGCTCCCTTCCAGCCACAGGCCGCATTCACCACTTCGGCCCGCCGGCTCAGTGCACCTGCCGCAGCAGATCATTCCAGACTCGCTGGCTACAAAGTAGCACTGTTTCCCCTGACACCATCCTGAAGTCCTAAGAACAAAACCATTCTTTTTTATTTTATTTTATTTGTTTAGTTTTGTTTTGTTGTTGTTTTCCAGACAGGGTTTCTCTGTGTAGTCCTGGCTGTCCTGGAACTCACTGTGTAGACCAGGCTGGCTTCGAACTCAGAAATCCTCCTGCTTCTGCCTCCCCCAAGTGCTAGGATTAAAGACGTGGGCCACCACTGCCCGGTAAATAAATAATTAATAGCCACTAACAAAGTCTCTGTAGGGCTGTGCCCAGTCTTCTCCAAGGCATCATCAGGAAACTCCACTTCTCGATTCTGAAACTGGGTTTCCTCCAGCGAAGGAAACACAATGGCCTTGGCCGCCATGACCTTGTCTTCCTCTGACTGGCTCACGCTCCTGGCTTGCTTCTCAGCTGCCTAGAGGCCAGGCCAGCAGCCAATCTCCACACTCTTACTTAAGCACCCAGCAATATCCCTTCTCCTGTGTATAATAGGGTTTATACAACCCAAGGACAGGACACAGGGCCTTCAGGACTATCACGCACTCTTCCTAGAACCTCTTGACTACAAAAGCTGACTGAGCCATGCAGGAAAATGTAGACTTTATTCTGGGAAAAAGGATGAACCTCGAGCGATTGCTCAGGGGTCCTCCCACAGCGGAAGAAGAGAGTCTGTCCTTTCATCCTCCACAGGAGGCGAGGCGTGGACTGGGAGAGTGCGTCTCTCACAGGTGGTCGGGCCCATCCTGGAGAGAGGGGGCCACCTTCCTTTAACCGTCATAGGCACTGGTTTCATTCTGAGTTCAAAGCCAAGAGGGCCAAAGTGGCGCTGAGATGCAGGAGTGCCACCAGGCGGACATGTTGCAGTGGGACAAACAGAAGGTGAGAGGAGTCTGGAGGAACGGCCTAAGGGCCTAAGGGTGGAGGGACTGGTCATGTTCAACAGGAACTCATCACGATGGGCAGCTCAGCCCACCCCAAGGTAAGCCACAGAGCAGAGAGTAAGCCGGAAGAAGCCAAGGAGAATAGCCTTCCGAGGCCCCGCCCCCAGTGCACCGCCTCCAACCAGGCTGCTTGTCTGAGGTTTGCAGAACCCACAAAACAGCAAGACCAGCCGGGGCACCAAGCTGTGGACAAAAGCCTGTAGGGAAATATTTCCCACTCAAACCCTGACAAGTGTCTTTCCCCAAATAGAAGACAAGTTTAGAAATTAGTACTAGTTAGTACCCGCTGAGGAAAGGACGTGGTCCCTGTGTGTCGGGGCCGGCCCTGTTGCTTCATCCTTTGGAGAGGGTCCCTTTTTTAGTTTTTATTTTTTATTTGGGGGGGGGGGGTGAGAAAAGGTTTCTCTGTGTAGCCCTGGCTGTCCTGGAATTCACTCTGTAGACCAGGCTGGCCTCGAACTCAGAAATCCGCCTGCCTCTGCCTCCTGAGTGCTGGGATTAAAGGCGTGCACCACCACCGCCTGGCCGAGAGGGTCCCTTAATTCCCTCCTGCCTCACTGGAGGTTCAACCTAGATCTTCTCAGGTTTTCCCTGAATGTCCAGGCATAAAGAACGACCACAGCGCTCTGCCCTGCTCCTGAGAGCCATTAGACCAAGCAAAACTGCACCACAGAACCACAGGGTCTTCAGGAGGATGACTCCCAAACCGCCCTTATAACATAAAACCAACGAAGAGAACCTAACAGCCACACAGGCGCCATATCGCCCCTCCTTAGACAACAGGGACACACACAAGCACAGCTGCAAAGGTGGCAGCCGCCTTAGACACAGCCTGGAGCTGGTCTGCCTGCCTGAGCGCCGGGCTGGGGGAGGTGGAGACTCACCGTGAGGGGAGGAGCTACTCTCAAGTGGAGCGTTGTTTACGATAAACACGATTATTTCAAACACATTCTGTTGGCTTCGTTTTCCAGCGGGCTCTCTCCTCTTTCTCCAGCTCTCCCTTTCTCTGCTCTCCCCTCCAGCACAGAGGGGAGAGTATGGCTCATAACTTGCATGGTGGCAGAAGTTGGAGGTAGAAGCTGTGGGGAGAAGCTGGAGGGGCGTGGCGCGTGAGTGTCAGCGTGCTCCTGGGGACTCCAGTCGGCCAGCGCAGTTTCTATATTCACCTACTCTTGCCCAAGTAGTTAGTACTCCTGTGATTCTGCTTCTGCCAGTCAGAATCGCACTAAAGCAAACTCGAAATTTGGAAATGTATTGGGATTAAATTGTCCCTGTTTCCAGAGCCAGCTATGGGCGGAGCCTACCGTGGGTGGAGCCTGATGTGGGCGGAACCTGAAGTGGGTGGGAGGAGGGGGGGTCAATGAGTCCCTTCCTGACCTAAATATGGACCTGTATGAAGAAACCCTGAAAGCCGGGACTGGGAGGGAACTGGCTGTATGTTCAGTGGGAAGGCTGTGTACATTAATACACACCCACACACACACACACACACACACACCTCTGCAGTGCAGATATACTTATACACCTACACACACATACACCTATACGCACATGAACACATCATGCACACACACATACACACACATGTATACATACATATGTACACACCTACACACAAATCCACAAATCCACACATGCACACATATATACCCCCACACATAGGCAAACATACATACCTATACACACATGTATCTACCTAAACACATATACACACACATATAGACAGTTACACACACACACACACACATAAATATGTATATATACCTACACACATACAGACTTACACACACAAACACAGAAGGAACACACACACATATATACATATACACATATAGATTTGCACACACACACATATATGTATGTTTTCCTACACACAGACTTACACACACAAACACACATATACCTACACACACACACACACACACACACACACACACACGAGGGAAGAGGCCTGAAGCTTCCATCATCCTCCTGGTCCTACTTCCCAAAGCTGTGGTCTTGCTGGGCTGTTTCTCCTCCACCTGCCTGTCAACTTGTTTCTTCTCCTTTTCCTGTGCCCTGGAGGGAAGTGGCCCCACACTTCCAGAATAATATGCGCCACCTGTCTGAGCAACCCGGGCATCAAAAGTGCAGTCAGAGTGAGAAATACAAGCAGAGCAGAGCAGGGCACGGCCCAGATAGGGAGGCCAGGGCGATTAAAATGACCAGTATGTCAGGCACAAAATAGGAGCTCCTGACATCGACCGAGCGTCGGGAATCAGGCCCCTATATCACTGCAGGAAATGGGCAATTTTATGCCGAGCGGGAGCAGTGCATCTTGAGGTAATGGTGAGTGTAATTCATGTCATTTGCAATAGCCCCAGCTGCTTGCAAAGAGACGCTCACCCTGAGCTCAGGTTTCCTGGGCCATGAGGCTTTAAAGCTGGACCTTTAAAGAATATACTTAAAAGAACGGTAAAGCATTCGCCTCGGTCTAAGAGAGACTAAGCATCCTCCAGCTTGGCCAGACAGATGGTCGCTGGTGACAGAGGCTCATTCCCGGATATCGCTCCCTTCCTGCCTTCCCGAGCGCGCGCACACACACGATTCACACACCCTCAGTACCACACCCTCACGCCCCCACACAAGGCCGTTCCAAACCATCCACCTCTGCTGACTGTGACATGCTGGAGGTGCCTCAGGGCACAGAAGCTCCAAACCATTGGAAGCCTGGACCGAGGGAGGGAGAGGGGCTGGCTGCATGTTCAGTGGGTTCGTCAGAATATGTGAGGAACGACAGCGGCTTGGAGGGTGGCTGTTTCTGCAGCAGCTGTCTCCCTGGAGAAGACCTGAGTACTGGGATAAGCAGCGCAAAGCTCTCTCCTGAGGGAGATCTGAGGGCAGGACTCTGCAGAGCGGGCTGAGAAGGGCAATCCCTGGGGAGATGGGCCACGGAGGAAGCATGAAAGCATTGCTTGTTTGGCATGTTGGCCCAGATTTCTACCATGAACACAGGCTGTAACAGTATTAAAGCATGATGCTAGGCTTTAACTATGATCCTGAAACTCAGCAAGCAGGACGGATTGGTGTTGGCCATGTGCTCTCCTCTGCCAGACTCATATGTACATACACACACATATATATACACACACACATACATACACACATAAACACACATACATACACACATACATATAACACATATGTGCAGACATACAAACACACACATATAAACATACATATACACATACACACATATATACACACATACATACTACACATATACACACATACAGACACATACATGTACACAATACACACTTACACACATATACACACATATGTACATACATACAAACATAGCACATATGCACATATACACATATATGTACACACATAAAACACACACATACATGCATACACATGCATACACACATGCACACATATAGACACATACATACACATGTTTTTTTTTTTTTTTTTCGAGACAGGGTTTCTCTGTGTAGTCCTGGCTGGCTGTCCTGGAACTCACTCTCTAGACCAGGCTGGCCTCGAACTCAGAAATCCACCTGCCTCTGCCTCCCAAGTGCTGGGATTACAGGCGTGCGCCACCACTGCCCAGCCACATGCATGTTTTATATACACACATATATACACATATTTATAAATACATATTTATGTACACACAAGCATACACATACATAAACACATACATACACACACGCACACATGCACACATACATGCACATGCCATAAATAAGTTTGTAGCTGGCATTTTCATGTGTGATTGTGTTACACATATTTCTCTAGAAACCCCATTATACTAAGCTATAATTTCATAATTAGAATGTGGGCAGATACATGTACATACATGTAAGTGTGGATCCCAGAAGTCAACTTCAGGTTGTTCCTCAGGAGATGTCCACCCTGTTGGGCTTTTTAAAGATTTGTTTTTATTATTTTTAATTATGTGCAAGGTTGGGAGTGTGTGTGCACACACAAGTGCAGGCGCCTGCCCAGGCCAGAGGCGTTGGACTCCTTAGAACTGTAATTGCACAGATTGTGAAATATCTAAAGTAGGTACCGGGAACTGAACTTGAGTCCTCTCAGATACCAAGAAGTGCTCTCTCTCCAGCCCCACCTTCTTTATTGATACTGGCCTCTGATTGGCTGACAACTCACAAAGACGTCAGAAGCCCAGGACTGCAGCCCCCTCTGATTTCCACCTCCTGGTGCTGGGATTGCTACAGAGGCTGTCACATTCATTCATTGGTTTATTTCGGGTACGTGTGTGTGGGCATGACCATGCCATGGGGCACATGGAGTGGTCAGAGCACAGCTTGTGGGACTCGGTTCTCTCCTTCTATATGAGTCCCAGGAATAAAACTCAAGTCAAGAGGCTTGGCTTCGAAGAACCCTCACCTCCTCAGCCACCTTGCCTGTTCCTGAACTAAATATACATAAATACGTGTATTTGTGTGTGTGTGTGTGTGTGTGTGTGTCTATATATATATATACACATACATACATATACATATGTATATATATATAAAACATATGTATGTGTATACTATGGCATGTAGCTGTGTATGTATGCATGTACATATGTATATATTTTGGTGATTAAACTTAGGTCCTCTTGCAAGCAAAGCAGACACCTACAGACAGAGCCATCTCTTCATACCCTCACAGTTAGGTGCTGGCCTGTTTCAAAGGCTGCTGGCCAGCTGTGCGGAAGCTGCCTCTAGCTGTTCTATTCTCAACGTGGGGTCCCCATCTTGTTTCACCCAGGCTGCAAGAGCTCAGAATGGGAGTTTTGTTTACATGATCAGCTGTCTTTACCAATTTGACAAGAGGAAAATAAAAGTCTTATTTTCTTTCTGGCCAGGTTTAAATTATTTTCCTCTTCTTATATATGGATTTTTTTTGCATATTTTTTTTTACTCTTGGATAATTCCCTCTTCAACTCTCCTGGTATCCCTGAAACATGCCCCCCTCTCAACTTGAAGGCATCTCATTCACACACACACACACACACACACACACACACTCTCTCTCTCTCTCTCTCTCTCTCACACACACACACACACACACACAGACACAGATACATACACACACTCACACACAGACACACACACTCACACACAGACACATACACACTCTCTCACACACACACACACAGACACACACACTCACACACACACAAACACACACACTCTCTCTCACACACACACTCACACACACACTCACACACTTTCTCACACACACACAGACACACACTCACACACAGACACACACAGACACACACTCTCTCTGTCACATACACTCACACACACACAGAGACACACACACTCACACAGAGACACACAGAGACACAGACACACAGACACACACACACAACCCTGCAGACTCCCAGAGTGGTTCACTGTTGATCCTGGGTCAGCATGGTGGTTCATCTCCATCTACCAAGGAGGCTGGGCTACACTTCCTGCCTTTCACAGCTCAGCCTCCATGCTGGGTGGCCACCTCCTGCTCCCCACAGAGAGGCATTCTCTGTCCTCTGAGTCAGCCGAGCTCTATAAATAAAATGCCTACTGTGGCCATCTCTCAATCTGCTTTGAGGTTCTCCCTACTGAGCTAGCATAGCTCCACCTCGCTGCCTTTCCCTCCCCGACTCTGCTCTTCCCTCAGCCCCCACCAGGTCTTATCTCCACCGAGGCCCACCCCCCCCAACAAAGTTCCCCCTCCAACTTTCCTACTGTGTGCCCACCCAACTCCCAGGGGTCCCTCCAGGTGTGCTTCTCTCACGCTCTCCAGAACTTAGTAGGGCTCCATGAAGATGCTTAGTAACTGTCAGCAAGTGACTGGAAGGCAGGAACCAGTGGATTTCCGATCCTGAAAACAGTCAGAAAGCACTCAGGCCTCCCAGGAGCCGTGCCACAGTCCTCAGCCCAGGCCCTCAGAATGCGGCTCATTTGGAAGATTGCTCGCATCCTTGCTGACAGCGTTAGAAAAAGTGGGAGTGGTGGGCTCATGCCGGCAGGACCGATGCTGTTAAGGGAGAGATGCTTTTAAATGTAGGAGACGGGGAGTTGGACGGAGACAGAGATGGGTGTGAAGTAGGCTAAGATACGGACACCGAGGCCTACTGAAGACACCAGCACCCGAGAGAGGCTGGAGACAACCTGATCCTCAGTCTCCAGAAGAAAGCATCCCTGAGCAGACACACTCCAAACCTCTGCCCTCCAGGTTCTGAAGGAAGAAGCCCTTGTGGATGCCCTGAGCCTGTACGGGCCTTTGTCATGGTAACCCCTGGGAAACCGTCCATCCGTCGCCCTTGAGAGGAGGACGTGGGCAGACTCATCTCGCTCCAGGGAGCAGCTGGGTGGGCACTACAGAGCTGTGTGAGGCTGAGGGAGGCTACAACAGACCAGATATCTGGGGAATGGGTGAGCCCAGGACCAGGCAGCAAAGATGGACACCGTGTGGATGGAGGCCCAGAGCCACTTGCTGAATGCTGAGGGGCGCTAGTCCAGGACAGCCTGTCTCTGGAGTCTGACTCCATGTCCTGGGGCTGCATCGGCTGTGAGGTGACACAGCACATGCCCAGAACCTGCAGCCAGTAAGCTGGGAGCAGGGTCTGGGCCTCATGCATATGTATTTATGGACATTTAAAGAGGCCGAAATACATATTTAGCAGCACTGAACAATGTGTTTTATTGCCCGTGTCCGTCCTTCTGTAATATCCTCTGGAAATTCATTTTGAGGGAGATTTCAAACCCAAACGACTGACCGGGCCAACCCTTCCGGTCCCTGTCTGCAAAGAGCTTTTATTTAATAACAAAGTGTCTTATTTAAAGTCATGCCTATTGAGACGGCCCGCGGAGGCGCCGAGGCTTCCAGAATGCAGTATTATACACGCGATTGGCTAAATCAACCACCGTGCCTCTGTCGGGGCCAATTTCCCTTTATGTCCTGGGTGCTTAAAGCCCTTAGAAGATCCAGAGGTGGTTTTCAACAAGAGCGTGTGGCCTATCTCTCACTCCTTTGAAAACCTACAAGGGCCGCAGAAGTCATTTCCCAAACCACTCCCCCAGAGGAAGAGGGTGCTTTGTACATAAGCAGGAAGCCGTGTTCTTCTAGTTAGGACAAGATGAACTACATAGGCTCTCGGGTGCGAGGCGCTCAAGCAGGAGGCTGCAGAGATGGGGACAGAAGGCAGCTCCAGGCCTTTAGTCTGCCCCTAACCTAAGGAATCATTGTGTACACAGGAATACCTCAGCCGGGAAAGCGTAATGAGCAGTGTGCAAGACCCCCATCAGTGGCTTGAACCTGAAAACTCAGTAGCTGGGTGTGGGTGGATACTGAGAGACCCCGTGGGAAAGGCAAGGGGCGGGGCTGTGGACTGGGCTCCGCTGGCAGAGGACTTGCGGAGGAGGCACACCGCCCTGGGTCTAGACCCAGCAGAGCACACCCCGGGTGTGGTGCTGGCATCATCCTAAAACTGCAGAGGTGGAGGCAGGGGGAGAGGCAGAGGCAGGGGGAGGGACAGAGGCAGGGGAGAGGGATAGACAGAGGCAGGGGAAAGCAGAGGCGGGGGAGAGGCAGGGAAGAGATACGGGTAGGGGAGAGGTAGGGAGAGAGACATGCAGGGGGAGAGATGGATGCAGGGGGAGAGGTAGGTGAGAGGCAGGTGAGAGGCAGAGGCAGAAGGATCAAGGAGTACAAGGTCATCTTGCCCTACACAGCGAGTTCGAGACCAGCCTGGGCGACACGAGACCCTGTCTCAAACTAAATAAATGAGACAAAGGGGCCAGCTCCGTCCAGCATGCTGTGGTTGTGGCAGCACCACGTCTCCCTGTCTTGGTTGAGTAGAGTTTTCATATTTGCCGATTGACACACATCCATGGTCTTCCTGGTACCATACCCCAAACCTTCCGGCTTGTCTTAAAACCTCACAAATTGGCAGCTGCCGGGAAGGCAGGGCAGGGAGTGGTCTGTGGTGGTTTGAATGAGAAATGCCCTCCTCGGGTGTGTGAACGCTTGGTGCTTGGGGAGGCTTAGGCAACATGGCCTCTCGGGAGGGAACATGTGCCTGGAACAGCTTTGAGATTGTATAGCTTCATCCCATTCCGGCTCACCCCCTGCCTCAGCCTGCTGCCCCTGCACCCCTCCCCCATCCTGATGCCGAGCCTCTGTGAGCTGCTTTTGCTCGTTGGTGTTTCACCACAGCTGAAGAAGCTAATCCAGGATAGCTGTCAAGGGAGAGCAGTGGGCACCAACAAAGGGGTACCGAGTCGCTTCCCTAAGAAAGGCCCAGGAAGAACTGTGCGTTGGACTCGACTGTGACTCCCCAAACCCCCAAACCGAAGCTCCAACCTCCAATATGGCACATTGGAACACAAAGGCAATGGAGGCAGCATGAGGTCGTGATGGTGGGCCCTCACACAGCGGGGTTAGCGCTCTTACAAGAAAACTCACCGGAGACAGCTGGCTGCCACCTGTGACCCCATCCACACCAAACACCAAGGGCGGCGGGTCACGTGGGCGCACAGAAGAAGATGGCCAGCAAAGAACCTGGCATCCGCTTCTCGGGTCCCAGATCATCTGCTCCCTGTTCTCGGACCTCCAAATCTGTGAGGAACCAGTGTGGGCGGTTAAGTCCCCAGCCTGTGGCCATTGGTGACAGCAGCCCAAAGGAAGAATCGGGCCTGGCACACAGCCCTTGCAGTCTTTCAGGATAGTGGGCGTGGCTGCCCTTGAGTGAGGGGATCCTCATCAGGGTTCTACCCAGAGCCAAGGCCAGGGAGGGATTTCCGGGATCCGCCCTAGCTCTGTGGCTCCGGGGTCTTCTGTCCCCCTTCTGGTTTTTTGTTCCTTCTGGTTCCCCTATTGGCTGAAGTGCAAGAGGGAGTTGGAGCCAGCAAATGCCCTTTCTTCTCTGCAAGAACAGTTTATTTAGGCCCAGTGAGTCGAAATGTCAACGCGGACTAAAGCTGAGCTGAAAGGGCAGGAGGGCTCTGCCTCCGGAGCGCCTGAGATTAAGCGGGAGAGGGGCAACCCCACCGCACGCTCCCAGCTGCCCGGGATCATTAATGAGGACTCTTAAGGACCCCGATAATACTTTGGCTGTAGGTTTTCTAATGAAAAATGAGTTCAATGAGAGTGGCTCTCTCGACCTGCTGGCTGGGATAAAACCAGGACAAAGTGGTCCTAACCACAGCCCCTGCCACGGGGCTGGCGTTGCTTGTTCTGACCCCTTCTTTCTGACCCTGGCGTGCTCAGCGTTCATAATGAGTCCTGCAGATCACAGGAGCTGGAATTCATCCGGGTCTTGCAGACAGGCTTCTGTTATCGATTATTGATTATCGGAACCAGGGGGCAGGTGTGGTTCCAGCTCTGCTCCCCGAGAGCAGGGCAGCGGAGTGGGTTTGTCTTCAGAGACAAACTAATGAGGGACGGGTAGGAATAGGAGCGTGGGGAACGCTGTCTGGCAGCTGATGGTTGCTATAGCAGGATAGACAATGCATCCAGGCCAGGGGAGATAGCTCAGTGGACATGACCTTTGTGTCACAAACACAGGACCAGGTTTAGGTCCCCAACGCACATGTAAAAAGCCAGACGTGGCTATATCTCTAGTGCTGGGATTGGGAGACAGAGAAGGGCACATCTCTGAAACTCACAAGACAGACAGTATGGCTCTGTGGTTCTCAACCTTCCTAAGGTTGCCGCCCTTTAGTGCAGTTCCTCAGGTTGTGGAGACCCCATCCCCCAGCCATAAAATTATTTCGTTGCTACTTCCCAACTGTGATTTTGACATTCTGTGAATCATAGCGTAAATATCTCATATGCAGGATATCTGACCTGTGACCCCTGCTGTGGTCGTGACCCGCAGATCGAATCTCTGCTTTAGCTGAATCCGTGAGTTTCAGGTTCAGTGAGAGACCCTATCTCCAAAATTAAAGTGGATCGTGGTAGCGGGAGATGCCAGTGTAAACCTCCAGCTTCCACATACATGTGGAGAATCAAGGGCATCCACACACAGACAGGCATATATACCAAACACATGCACATGCACCATGCACATACATATATGTACACAGATACATACAGTCTGATCTGTGTTCTTAGGTCTCTGGGATACTTTTCGGGATACATAGGTTACCAGAGGCATCAGTCCTGTAGAGGACAGGTCAGAGAGTTCAATCACCAGGGTGTGACAAGGTAATCAGCCATGCCTTTTCAATAATAAGCCACATTAAACATCATCACATGGAGGTTCAACCCACAGACATGTCAGGAGGGTGACTCACAGAGATACCGTGGGGTCGTGATCAGTCTTGTGTCACAGTGACAGGGGTCTAGTCCATTCCTGTGAGAGAAATTCAGCCCAGGCCACAGTCGTAAGCCCTTTGAAAGGAGGTCGTGGCCAGTGGCTCTCCACTAAACCACACATCTTAAAGGTCGCCCTACCATCATCACTATGGGGCCCGAGTCGTCAACACCTGAAGAAGGGAGGCTGTGTCCCTTGCCCTCCCCCCTCTTCCTCCCCCCTCCTCACCCCATGACTCTTTCTTTGTCTGTTCCCATGTGTCCTTCATTAGATGTGTACTGCAGTAGCCACAAGCCATAAAGGAGGTTACAGAGATCCCTTACATACATACATCTGTACATGCATACATACATACATACATACATCTGTACATGCATCCACCCATACATACATACATACATACATGGATACATACATCTGTAATGTGTCCATCCATAATCCATACATGCATACACACATCTGTACATGCATACATACATGTATGTACATATATGTATCATGTACAGGTGTGTACATACACCTGCACATGCATGCATACATGCATACATACATCTGTACATGCATGCATCTCTCCATACATATACACATACATGCATGCATGCATACATTCATACCTACACACCTGTGCTCTGTGCTCATGGACATCACTTTTTAAAATTATTTAGTAATTTGTCAGGAAAGAGTCCAATCAGTCAGCAGTGTGGAGGCCTGGGGACACCCCAGAAGCTGGCAGGTGACATGGGATGATTTTGTGGAGGACAGAGGCCTTGCCCTGAGGGGCTTGGTGGTAGCACTGGCTGGTTAGTGTCAGAATCGCCTGCAGAACCTGGAAGGAGACAGGCTGGCCTCCAAGGGCAGAGGACAAAGGGATGTGCCGTGGAAAAGCTGGCCAGGGCCGCCGCTCACACAGCAGCTGCCGAGGCGTGCGCTCTGCAGAGAGGACACCAAAAGCAAAGGGACAGAGCGCTGCTCCATCAACAGACAGCCAGGCCTGTCCGTGTTCAGGTCACATCGACACAGCGGTGTATGTGTAAGAAATGAAAATCCTGGAAATCCTGGGTGTATGTGTAAGAAGTGAAAATGGGATGGCCCAGCGGCCCTGTTAACCCTAGCTTGCCTAGTGAGCAGAAGACGTGACGAGGGTGTATGTCTAAACATCTGTAAAGCAAGCAGGCCACGATGTAGAGGCGAGCCCTTGGGGCCCACACTCACAGTCTCGTATTTGTACTGTAGGCTTTTTAAAGATTTCTTTCTTTATTATTATATGTAAGTACACTGTAGCTGTCTTCAGACACCGGAAGAGGGCGTTAGATCTTGTTATGGATGGTTGAGAGCCACCGTGTGGTTGCTGGGATTTGAACTCAGGACCTTCAGAAGGGCAGTCAGTGTTCTTATCCACCGAGCCATCTCTCCAGCCCCCGTACTGCAGGCTTTTTATTGGCTCTACAGCCTCCGTCTTTCCTGATAAATTCCTAAATAATTTTAAAGAGTGATGTCCATGAACACAGATCACAGGTGTGTAGGTATACATGCATGCATCTATGAATGCATGTCCGTATGTATGGATAGATGCATGCATGCATGCATGCATGTACAGATGTATGTATGTATGTATGTATGTATGTATGCATGGATGGATAGATGGATGCATGTACAAATGTATTATGGAAGGATGTATGTATGTATGTTTGTATGTCATATATGCATGTACTGATGTATGTATGTTTGTATATATACATATGTGTGTTTGTATGTATGTATGCTTACCTGTACAGATGTGTGCATGTGTATATGTATGCATGTACAGATGTATATATTTATGCATGTATGTATGTATATATGGATGTATGCATGCTTGCATGTCTGTATATACATATGTATGCATGTACTGATGATATATATGCATATATGCATATGTGTATGTACATACATATATATGAATGTGTGTACACATGTATACATGCATGTACTGATGTATGAATGCATACATTGTATATGCATGTGTATGTATGTATGTATCTATGTACTGTTGTATGCACATATGTATGTGTATATGTATTGATGTATATATGAATGTATGTGTGGAAGTGGGTATGTATGTACAGATGTATGCGTGTATGTATATCTGTATTTGTGTGTGTATGTGTATATGTATATAGGGATGGATGGATGGATGGATGGATGGATGGATAGATGGATGGATGAATGGATGGATGCTTATGACTGGACCTCAGTCTTCAGATGTCAGAACCAGGGACTCTCACTCCTGACAATTACTTGATGGACACACATGGTGGAAATTGAAATGTTGGCATTGAAGTCGGCCAGCTTGGATCCAAGATCTGCTTGGATTTGTTCAGTCAGCCAGGGTTCCCTTCCCCTTCAGTGAGATGGTGAGTCTCCGTTGTCATCTTAAAAGGATTTAGAATCACCATGGAGACAAATCACTGATATATCTGTGAGGGGTTTTCTAGATTAGCCTGAAGTGGGAACACCCACGTATGGGCACACATACGGGTGGCACCAGGCTGTGGGCTGGGGTCCTGACGGTGCAGGAAAGAGAAAGCCAGCTGGGCATCAGCGTCCATCTCTCCTCCACGGCTGGATGCAGTGGGGCCGACCAGCTGCCCCAAGGTCCTGCCACTGTACCTTTCCCTCCGTGCACAGCCAAACTCCCAAAACCAGGAGCCAAAGTAAATCCTTTCTCCCTTAAGCTGCGTCTGTGCCCGGGGAAGGCTCAACTGATATGGCACCATCCACTTCCTGTCTGTGTTTAAGTTTGGGAAAGCCAGGTAGCAGCCGGACTCTGGAGCTCAGCCTTCAGCTGCAAAGGCCCTGAGTCCAGCCAGAGCCCGGCTGGAACTCCGCCCACCGCCAGTGTCAGGCTCAAGGCAGTCATCAAGTTTATTGGTTTTCTAAGTCTGCACAGCCCTCCCCAGCCCAGCGTGTGTCCGTCAAGCTGCAAGGTCTTATTTACAGGCCGATAAAACCTGACAAGAGTGGGGCCTATAGCAGCCGCAGGTGCAGCTGTAACCGCCTTGCAAGCCCACATCCCTCTGTCTGACACACCTTCCCTCCCCTGTGGGGTGTAGCCTCCTCTTCTTTCTCTAGGACACCACCTGAGGATTTTCTGAACTAGCACAAGGTGTCCAGTGAGTGAATTTAGCCAATGTTTTCATAGCCAAGGGGAAGGGAACGGCCAGCTCTTTACTATGCCAATAAATTCTGTGTCCGATTTATCTTCCATCAGGCCGACATTAATATTAAAACCCTCCATGAGTCATAAATCTGTCACACACCAAGAAAAGCAGCCCCAGGAAGTCAGAAGAAGCCCTCATTAACAAAGGCAGAATTAGTCCTCGGAGGACCCTCCTTGATGGCCAAACAGACCATTTACAGTCTGATCATTGTCATAACGGGCCATGGGTCAGTGTCTGAATTTCAATTGAGCAGTGCTGGGCCCCTAATTACCATCTCGGGCATTCAGGCCACTCAGAGGCTCAGCTGTAGGAGAGGAGAAGCCACAGGAGCTGTGGAGGATACCACCCCTCCACTGTCTCCCCTCAAGTGCCACTGGGACTTCTCTGGACTTCTGATAGATGCTTGCAACTGTTTATCTCAAAACGCAGGATCGTGCCAGGGTAGGAGCATCTGCCTGTAATCCCAGCACTCAGGAAGCTGGGATAGGTGGATCTTGAGTTTGAGGTCAGCCTGGGCTGAAGAAGGAGACCTTCAGAATTTGTCCTAAAACAAGGTGGGACTCAACCAACCCTCCTCTTGAGGATCTCAGAAAGAAGAGACCTTCCATGGCTCAGAGCTGCCAAGCCGTCTTTAGGATTGTTCTCTGGCGTATTGTCCTTGACAGCAGGTCTTCATGCTTGTTTCTGCGGACAAGGTCGCAGCCATCCCCACAGGGAGGTGGCACCTGGCTCATCTGTGGGACTCACAGTGAAGGTCTCAAGCTATGGCTTTCAGACAAGAGGTGGCAATGTTTCCTGGACTAGGCAGTGGTCAGGACAGACCTGGACCTTTCCTGAGAACAGCTCGTAGCTGTGCAGGTTGTGTCAATACAGCTATGTGGCCAGATGGGGACCTCTTTCAGGTTGCAAAGGTGGGAACTGTCTTAGTTGTTGTCAGTTTCCCCGTTTTTTAACAAGCTCGTAACCACCTGAGGATTTATTGAATTGGCACAAGGTGTTCTATACTGACTGCCACAATCGAAACCAAGCCAACGGATACCTGGGTCTCCGTGGCCCCATTCGACCTTACTAGCTAAATGTTTAACCTAAAAGGGGCTAGGATTTCAGATCTGACACTCTGTGGAGCTGAGTAGACCTGAGACACAAGGGTCAGACTCTCATGGGTCCGTGCCCTCATGAAAGGGACCCCAGAGAGCTGTCTGTCTGTCCCATTGCATGAAGGCACAGCAGGAGAGAGCATGTATGATCCAGGAAGAGCCCCCTGCAAGATGCTGGCTCTCCTGGAGACTCTGTGTTGACCTTTTACCTCTAGAGCTGTGGGAAATATATTTCTGCTGTTTACAAGCTACTCTACGTGTGACAGCGGTGTTAGAGTGTCGTAAACCGACTACGGCAACTTATCATAAAACTCCAAAGCAAACATTTCCCCCTTGGGAGAAGCCATGGCAGACCTCTGTGTGTGTATTATCCTTGTGTATATAAATCCCTGTATGTGGATGTTCCCAATTACCATGCTCACACGCATTTCATCATCTGCCTTTAAAAACACCACACAGGGCAAGCACCTGTGCACAGCAGACAGGCATAATCCTCTTTTAACACAGTTCCTGAACCCGGGGAAGCCTCATGAATGTCATTGTGATGTATATGTGTGGGCACACCTGTGAGCCTCTGGGTGTTTTCTGGGAGGAGTGATTTCTATCCTTTATCAGACTCTGGTGAGACATCTCACGTATCTGGTTACTGGACATGATGTGGAGAGTGTTTGCTTACAGGGCAAAAACAGGGAAGAAACTGTTGGTTCTCAGCTAGACTTAAACTCTAGCTGATGGGAATGGTTTGCCCACAGGTCAGGGGTGAAGAAGTATATCAGAGAAGCCGGGGAACAGCAAGTGAGGTGTCCGTGGCTCCTGGAACCAGGGCATGGCATCTCCTGGGGGATGAAGAGGCCCTCCCAGCACCTGGCAGACAGCACTGAGGTGAGAGGTCGGAGATGAACAGAAGCCCGTGCCGCAGAGAGGAAAAGGGCCACGGGGGGGGGGGGACTGGGGGGAGGGGGAGACAAGAAGCCCAGATGTGGTCATGACGCCCTCAGAGTCAAACGTGCCTCCACAGTGAGCACCTCAAACTGAGAAATCAAAAAACCTTTCTACCTCAAACTGAGTCCCTGAGGGGTTTGAGGGTGCCATGGTTTACACTAACTGTCCCTGACAGAATCTGGGTTTGAACACCTGGTATACAGCTGGTGGCACTTGTCAGGACAAATGGTCACAGAGAAAGGAGATTCAGTTGAGGAAATGCCTCCATGAGATCCAGCTGTGGGGAATTTTCTCAATTAGTGATGGCACTCACCTTGTGGGTGCCATCCCTGGGCTAGTGGTAGTCCTGGGCTCTGTAAGAGAGTAGACTGAGCAAGCCAGGGGAAGCAAGCCAGTAAGGAACATCCCTCCATGGCCTCTGCATCAGCTCCTGCTTCCTGACCTGCTTGAGTTCCAGTCCTGACTTCCTTTGGTGATGAACAGCAGTGTGGAAGTGTGAGCTGAATAAACCATTTCCTCCCTGTCTTGTTTGGAAGTTGGTCACGGGGGCTGGCTTTGGGGGGAATAGTCACTTCTGGTTCTGGCTCAAGCTCTCTGCTTTCTGATCCAGCATGTGTGAGAAGCATCTGCCGCACGCTCTACTATCAGGAATTGGTGGCTCCCTCTGCCGTGCCTTCCTCCCACACGGGCGGAAACAGTGAGCCCACATAAACCCTTCCTCCCACACGGGCGGAAACGGTGAGCCCACATAAACCCTTCCTCCCTTAAGCTGCTTTTGTCTGGTATTGTGTTACAGTCGTGGGAAAAGTCACTATCACAATTTGCTCCACTCAACTAACTCTCCAGAGGTAGATGTGGTGTTGAGCTGCGCCACCCACTGCAGCAGGACAAATGGAACTTTTTCTCACTAGCCCAGGACTGGACCTAGACACAGGGACAACTTTCTATATCTGTTTTCTCGAGATAAAAGTCTCTATCTCAAAAGATGTTCTCAGGGGAAATAAAACATGCTGCTCTACTGGGAACCTGCTTAAGCCCAGTATGGTATGTAACAACTTAAAGGGTTCAGGAAATCCCTGAAACTGACCAGATTCACTAGGTCCCTCCCTTACTGGGCATATTTAAGCAGTAAAGAAAGACATTTACTCATTCTCAGAATTAGAAAAGACACTCTCGGAGCAGTAGCCCAGCAGAGCGGCCTGGAGAGCGCACTGCCCCACCCGTGGAGCTGCTTGCAGGCTGTGCGGTGGCCTCTGGGGTGCTGGTTTATGAGCCGTCACCCACTCTGGAGTGGGCTTCGCTGGTGGATGAAGACTCCGAATCATTTCCGTTCCTCTGAGCGTCATCGCATTCCTCCACCACGGGGGACTTTGGTTGTATCTGTACATAGGGCTGCCCTCCATTCCTACCTGAGGTGAATACGTATTTGGTAACACCAAGGAGAGCTGCATACGGTCACCTAATCTAATCATTAGCTCTCTAAGCAGACCTCTGAGAGTAGGAACAAGGGTACAAAGAGACACAGGGGGACACCTAGAAACACCCCGGAGAGGAGGAAGGTGGCATCTGAGACTGGTGAGTTCAGCCGGGAAAGTGAATCCCTCAGAGTGCAGAGATTTTAAAGGTAAGTGTGGTTTTATTTTTATTTTTATTTTTATTTTTACTTTTTAAATTTTATTTATTTATTTATTTATTTATTTATTTATATTACAAGTGTTATCCCCTTACCCAGAAATCCCCTATCCCATTCCCCTGCCCCTGCTTCTATGAGGGTGTTCCTCCACCCACCCACCCACTCCCTCCTCCCCACCCATCCATTACCCTACACTGGGGCATCTATTGAACCTTCATAGGACCAAGGACCTCTCCTCCCACTGAGGAGATAAAGTCGTTCATCTTAGAAGTGGTAAGAAACTGAGGGTGCAGAGAAAATGTAGGAACGGGTTGATTGGTCACAGCTGCTCACTCAGGGAATGACAATCCAGGGGGTGAAAGGTGAAGGCAGGCTAGAGAGAACCGCGGCCCTGCTTGGAGACGGAGGTCAGATAGAGAGAGAGGAGCTCCAGGATATACCCAAGACACGATCCAGGGGGGAAACAGAGGGACGGAGCCGAAAAAGAAATGCTAACCGCAGCATACCCAGTTGTTGAGGGCAAAAGGGGCCCGTGGTTCTCAGAGTTTGAGAAACTCAAATCTTGTGCAAATAAATCAAGCATGCCCACATGTGCATAGCTTAAATTTCATGTATTAGAGTGTATGCATCCACGTTCACACAGGTACAGGCATGCTCTTACCACAACCCAGCCGTGCGGGTCACAGGACTGTTGGGGGTTCTGCCTTGCTGGGGCAGCATGTCTCCTTTCTGCCTTGAGTCTTGTGCTGCTGGTTCTCTGACCCTTGAGTTCCCCTGTCTCTGCCTCTCACCTCCTTAGGCGCTAGGATCCCGGATCCCAGCACCACATCCAGCTCTTTAGACGAGTTTTAGGGAACCAAGTTCCGTCTCAGGCTTATGTGGAAACAGCACTTTTAACCTCTGAACCATCTTCCTGTCTCCTGCCCCCAGCATCTTACACTAAGACCATTAAACCTTCATAGTGAAGAGAAAAGACAGACATTCTCAGGATGACACAGACAAGGGGAAGATCTTAGCTTCTATCCGAGGAAAGAGAATTTATCGGATGTCTATAGCATCAGCTACAAATACTGAAAGAAAAATGTCCCGTGTAGAGTTAAATTTCCCTTCAGACAGTTTCAGGACAGACCGGCAGGTGTGGCTCTGTACCCTGTTTCAGAGAAGCCTGGAAGGGCATACTTCAGCAGATATGGAATTAAACCCCAAAGAAAGGAGTAAGACACAAGAAACAGATGCAATAAAGAAACATGCACACCCCCAAGCGACTCAAGATCACCAATCTGTGTTAAAGAAAAACATGACAGTGTCACCGGAGAGGTTCTGGGATAGCCTTTGGTGGTCAACAGCAGACGACGCACACTCACCTAAGGGGAGTTTCTCTAGAATCTGTTAGTTCTCGTCACTCCAAGGTGGGAGAGACACGTGGCAAGTCAGCTGCCCATCTGCTCTACCTGCCCTGCCCTGTTCCCCCGTGTTATAATAGAATCCAGGTGTGTGTGTATGTGTGTGTGTGTGTGTGTGTGTGTGTGTGTGTGTGCGCGCGCGCGCGCGCACGTGCGCGTCTTTGTGTGGTGTCTGTGTTTCTTTGTATGTGTGTGTGCAGTGTCTTTGTGTGGGTGTCTTTATGTGTGTGGTGTCTTTGTGTTTGTATGTGTGTGTAGTGTCTTTGTGTGGGTGTCTTTGTGTGTGTCTTTGTGTTTCTTTGTGTGTGTGTGATATCTTTGTGTGTGTGTAGTCTGTGAGTGTGGTATCTTTGTGTGTGATGTCTTTGTCTTTGTGTGTGTGTGTGGGTGTGTGTGTGCTGTTTTTATGTGTCTTTGTATGTGTGGTGTCTTTGTATGTGTGTGTGTAGTCTCTTTGTGTGTGTGTGGTGTCTTTTTTTCAACCATATTTTTAATTAGTCTGTAGAGAATTTCCTATGACATGTTTTAAACACACTAACCCCTCCCCCACGTCCTCCCCTCACCACCCTTTCCTCCCTCTTCTCCCTCCCCTCTCTCCATTCCCTTCCCTCCCTCCCCACCCAACTCAAGATTCTTGCCTTCTCCTGTTCTCCTTCTTTCCCCATTCAGCTCGTGTTGCCCAGAGAGTCTTGAGAGTCAGATTACAAGGGGCTGCACCACTTAAACAAACAAACAAACAAACAAACAAGCAAACCCGACCCTCCCTGTGCCGGCAGCTATCCGATGCTAACAGCATCTCAGTTGGTCGTGGGATCCCGTGTGCTCTTCCCACCCTCTATGCTGCGAATTCGCCTGGCTGGTGTCTGCACATGTCTGCGGCACGCTGTCATAATCACATACATCTGCCCTGTTGTGCCTGGAAATCACTTTCTTTGATATTATCAATCATGGCTCTTACTTCTGTGATGATCCCTGGGCCTTAGGGCTAAGGGTGTGATATCTATGTCCCCTTTAGGGCAAAGCACTCCACGGTCTTTCATTTTCTGCACATCGGACAGCTGAGGGCTCCGTGTGAATTGCCATCTACTGCAAAGTGGAGCCGCTGTGACCTGTGACGGCATTGAGAGATGCTTTGATCTATAGGCATTGCAATAAGTCACTACGAGTCATTTTAATAGTATTTCCATATAGCGAAGTAATAGTCCCGGGTTCTCCCCTAGGCCCTAGGACCTCTCTATGGCTCTTACCCTTCTTACAGAGAGAGCCTAAAGTCTGGGGGAAAGCAGGTGGTTACTCCCCTTCGCACCACTATCACCCCAGTGGGTGTGCCTTGTCAGGACAGTCGCACCGCACAAGGCCCACAGATGGCTAATATTTATCACTCGTTTTCTCCTCTGCTGTTATGCACAGTGCCCTCCAGAACCGTAACTGCCAGCCAGCCAGTGGAGGAAGCTTCCAGATGAGCTCCACCGTGATTTCTCCATGTTCTGTGACTCAAACGCATGGTGTTTTCACCAATAGGGTCTGATCCCCAAGTTCTGGGAGGCAATAAGGAGCCTTGGCAATAGCTCGTAATGCGTGGGGGTCTTTGTGACTCCCTGACCGACGGTGCAAAAGGGGGAGAGCCTTTCCTGGCACCAGAGTTTTTATTTGGTATCCTAAGTTGGGGGTTACTATGCAAGCTCGAGTTGTCCATTTCAACTCATAATCCTCCTGCCTCAGCCCCAACCAGTGTTGTAATTATAAGCATTAGCGGTCATACCCAGACATCTTTACCTTTCTTGAGGAGGTTTAGTTTCAGAGTGAGAAAAAGCTTTGGTGGCTGTCTTAGTCAGGGTTTCTATTCCTGCACAAACATCATGACCAAGAAGCAAGTTGGGGAGGAAAGGGTTTATTCAGCTTACACTTCCACACAGCTGTTCATTACCAAAGGAAGTCAGGACTGGAACTCAAGCAGGTCAGGAAGCAGGAGCTGATGCAGAGGCCGTGGAGGGATGTTCCTTACTGGCTTGCTTCCCCTGGCTTGCTCAGCCCCCTCTCTTATAGAACCCAAGACTACCAGCCCAGGGATGGCACCACCCACAAGGGGCCCTCCCCCTTGATCACTAATTGAGAAAATGCCCCACAGCTGGATCTCATGGAGGCACTTCCCCAACTGAAGCTCCTTTTCCTATGATAACTCCAGCCTGTGTCAAGTTGACACACAAAACTAGCCAGTACAGTGGCTTAATAACAGAGTCTGCGGCCCTGTCAAACTCTCAGCCCCGCATGCCCGGGACCAGTAACTTCGTTACGGAGTGTCACTGTTCCCGGGGGAGGGGGCATGAATGACTGTCTCCAGCCACTTCCACTTCCCAGGTCATCTGCCAGCTTTCTCCCTGGCCAGGCTGTGGCATAAGCCTGGCGCTCCTGCAGCACTGGCAAGCATCTACCGGGCACCGAGAGAGCCGTCTGCTCGGTCCCATGGATGGGTGGAGAAACATAAATATCAAAACAGCTGCAAATGCTGCACCTTGGGATGTATGCCGGCTGTGGAAGCAACGCAGGAATTAGGTCAGCACCGAGGCAGGAGGGAGGCAGGAGGGAGGAGGGAGGAGGGAGGAGGGTGAGAGTGGCTGGGGCAGAGCCAGATCTCATCTATGTGTCAGGAGACTTTCATGGACTCAAAGTGCGGCCCCCACATCATACATAATCCATAGCTCCGTGTGACACGTGAGGATATACACTGGTATGGAAGAAACCAAGTGGTGGTTAGTGGTTGCTGAGAGGGCGCTCATTTTCCTTAATGGTGTAGCCACGGCTAAATTGCCCACAGCCCAGTAAGTAATCCCTCAGCTACGATCATGCAAACAGCACTGATGAAATCCAATTGTGTAAAATGAAAGTCATGAAAACAGAAGAGGAAGTAGTTGGGGAAAAGAAGAGAGCCAGAAAAGGTAAGGCAGGGACAGTAAGAAGGGTGTACACTGTAGCGAAACTATAATGCAGGGACAGAAACAAGGGTATGTACACTGTAGCAAAACAGTAAGGCAAGGACTGTAACAAGGTATACACTGTATACACTATAGGGAAAGGGCAAGGTAGGGACAGTAACAAGGGGATATACACTGTAGCAAACAGGTGAGGCAGGGATAGTAACAAGGGAATTTACACTGTGGCGGTGCATGACATTGTAGAAAAGGGTTAAACATGAAAAAATTGAAATCAATGTTAAAAGGGAGAATCAGGGGCAGAACAAGTCACTGGCCAATTCAAAGCGATTGTGTCCTTGTAAGAGGAGACGGGCCACAGACATCCAGAGGGCAGGCTTATGAGGACGCAGAAGAAGACAGCTACTATCCGAGGAGAAAGGCCTGGGAGGAGCCAGGCTGCAGCCGCAGATTTCCCACAGGGAGATGTACTGTGTGCAGCTCCCGGCTCACTCCCATCCTAACATCAGCACCACAGCCAGAAAACTAACGCAGGAATCCCAGGAAGGGACGGAGCCAGCTAGACCATGAGAGGCAGAAATAGGACCTGTTGTGAGGTCAAAGGGCAGCAGGGTCATGCAGGAAGATCCTCACCAGACACTGGAAGGACTTCTGGCAGTCTTAGGATGTGGCCACAATTTGGGGGTGTCTTTTTTCCCTGTGTTAACTTCCAGCAAGGTCTCACACACCCCCACATCTCCAGAGGCTCTGACCAGCCCATGGAGGCCCAGGAGAGGGTGGCAAGGTTGAGGCTGCCTCCCAGTCAGCCCTGTGACCTTGGGAGGGCACTCTGAAGTGACTGCCGAGTCCCTGAGAGCAGACAGCCTCTCCTTTCCCTGGCAGCACCCATGCGTCTCTGTGTACGGCTGAAGAGAGAGCGAGCAACAGGCCTGCCACCATCTGGGGATCTCAGCGCTTCATCCACCCTATGGAACGTTCGCCTCTCCACTCGAATTCCAGTGGTCCCATGCCCACCCTCCCACCACCATTATGAGCCCCTGCAAATGGGTTGGTGCCTGACAAATCTGAGCCAGACTCAGGTGGCCAGTCCCTCTTAAGTGTGGAGAGACGACAAGGTGGGTGTGAAGGGCCTGTAGATCAGTCCTGCTTGCCACTGGTGTGGTAAGCCATACGGGGTGTGAGTGTTAGCGCAGGGGCACACTCAGGAGCTGAGCTGAGAGAGAGTATCCTTCCTCATGCAGGGAGGCAGGCTTCAAACACTCACGCCAGCACGCCTGTCCTCCGGAGCTTCCTGGCTGTAAGACACTGTTTCTAGGGAAATGTGCATGAATGTCTATTTACTGAAAATAGGGAATGGACAACAGATCAAGAAAAAAAAAACACCACAAAACCCATCTTAAGGCAACATGAGTTGATTGTGGTTACCGACAGAAAATATAGGTCAGGGGTGTTAAGCCGGAACATGCATGACCCCATCTCCAAAATCCCATCCCTCTGAGCAGAGCAGTGGTGGTGCACACGCCTTTAATCCCAGGACTTGGGAGGCAGAGTCCGGCGGATTTCTGAGTCCGAGGCCAGCCTGGTCTAAAGAGTGAGTTCCAGGACAGCCAGGGCTACGCAGAGAAACCCTGTCCCAAAAAACAAACAAACAACAAGAACAAAATCCCATCCCTCATGGTGGCTGCTCTCAAAACTGGAAAGCTACTGCTGGGTCAACGCCCTATGTGCTGCAGCTTTACAAGGTAGAGCCCGGCAGACAGCACAGTTCTTGTGCGTTTCCTCCTTCTGGCGCAGCTGGTCTGAGTCCTCGGAAGCCCTGATTGCTTACGTCATGTGGATGAAAGGGCCTGTGCATCTGGTCAGTTTCAAGGACTTCCTGAGACTTCAGTATGGTTTGAGTGTGCTTGGGCCAGACAGGGAGTGGCACTATCAGGAGGTGTGGCCTTGCTGGAGTAGGTGTGTCTCTGTGGGCGTGGCCTTTAATACCCTAGTCCTAGCTGCCTGGAAGTGAGTATTCTGCTAGCAGCCTTCAGATGAAGATGGAAAACTCTCAACTCCTCCTGCACCACGCCTGCCTGGACACTGCCATGTTCCTGCCTTGATGATAATGGACTGAACCTCTGAACCTGTAAGCTAGCCCCAGTTAAATGTTGTCCTTATAAGAGTTGCCTCGGTCGTGGTGTCTGTTCTCAGCAGTAAAAACCTAGTTAAGATAGCTTCCCTCCAGGACAGATTATTTTGGCTTCGAGGAAATTGCTACTGAACACCCCCTTATTCTGGAGAAATCTATCAGTCGCTGAAAGGAACCAGGATGTCCATGCCTCAAGGGGTGGGAGAAGAGAGGAAGCAATGCTTTCTTATTTCAGCGTTTTCCCTCAAAATGTGTCCTAAAAAAGTCTAGCACTTCCCAGGGTGGGGAGGGTGATGAGTGCCAGAGGAAGGAGGGGGGGCGGTGGCCCTGCCCACCAGAGCCCCGCCCACTGTGGCTCCTTAAGCTGCTGGCTTCTTGCTTCCACAGAGGGACAGGACTTGGGTTTCCGGGCTGCCCATGCTTAGCGATCTCAGCCCCGCTTGCTCTCTATGCCTCCATGAACACCTCTTACACCTCCCAGCAGGCAATGCGGTCCAGTCATGAGGTCTCCAGTTGGAGAGAACCAACGAGTCTCCAGGAGGGGAGTGCCTGTGCTGTGTCCACAGATGTCCAAGAGGGCAAAGCCTTTGGGCTACTCACAGAGCCGTGCAGCACACTGCCTGAGACTGCCTGGCATTCATAGATTGCCCCCTCCCAACTCTGCAGTGAGTGACATGAGCACAGAGCCCTCCCTGCAGCCCCTCCCCGCACCTCTCCCCACACCCCTCTCCGCACCCCTTCACAGTGTCCTCTTGGCTGTGTTTCATAGCCATGGGGAAAGTAAGGTGGTGGAGGCCTTTGAAAACTGTCTGAAGCCAGGAGCTGAAGCACAAATTATCATTATTACTGACACTGCTGCTAGTCCTCCCACAAGGGTGTGTGTGCGCCAGGAGCCCTGGACAGAGAACAGAACTCACAGGTGTGATTAGCTAAATTTAGCCCAGGACACAAAAGACTGAGGCTTTGAGCCTCGCCCAGCTTTGACAGAGGATGAGCCAGCGCTGCTGGGTATCTTTTGATTTCCTTCCCTCGGAGGCCTAAGGAGTCGCAAGAGAATTACTTTGAGACAAGGATCTTCGATGTTTGCATGATACACGGTTCCATAGGCTGTGAAATCATGCTTTGGTAAATTTCCTTTGAAATACAGTGCTTTAATTTAAGGGAGAGGAGACTTTTTATGCCTTGCTAGTTCAAGGCAAGAGCAGAAAGGCCCTGCTGTGTGGCATCTCACTGGGAACTGCCCGTGCTCCCTGCTCCCATTTCTTGACCCCCAAAACCTCTGCTTTGCAGAGCACACAGAGACCATAGGAGACTTAAAGATGGGTTGGGTGGCATTGCTGTAACACTAGGACACCATTCTTACTATGTAAGCAACTCGTTGTCCCTACTCTGGCTGCTAGCAGGATCAAATCCCTTGAAGCTTCCCTGTATCCTGATCCAAACTTACAAGGACCCCAGTCCCACCGGATCAGGGTCAAATGACTTCATTCGTCCTTGGTGACTTCTTCAAGTACAGTGTCTCCAAAACCACAACATCCGTATTTATGACAGTCCACCCTTTCGATGCTGCGTGGGTTCCGGCCCCCTACAGAACCATTACAGAAGCACTTTAAGTCTCAGGAAGTCCCTGAAACTGAGCAGATGCACAGATGTTGGATCCTGGGGCTTAGAGCTTCAGAAAAGGGATTTGGTGGAGGGAGTGCACCTGAAGACAGAAGGCCTAAGCCCCAGTTCTGCGCTCTGAGGAGTGGCGTGTTGGATGCTGAGGGGCAGCTGATTGGAAACGTGATGAGCTCTCGGCTTAGCTACTTCCCATGGTTGAGGCTACTTCCCCTTTAGGCACTCACCGTGTTGAGGATTGCTCTTATGTGGGCTGTGCAGATGGAGGGGCATTGCTGGGCTCTGAAGCCACACCCATTCCTTAGGAGGGCAAGGGTGTTGGTGGGAGCAGAAGCCCAGCTGTGAAAAAGCCCAGCTAAGAAGTAAGGCAGTTCTTACCAAGTTCTTAGCAGTAGACAAAACCTTTCTTTAGAGAAAAAAAAATGAGCCTGTGATCCTGAGACATTGAAAGAAAAGTGACTGAGTTACTGTGACATCCACTGACTCTTAGATCAAGGGTCTGTTCAAGGTGTGTGTGTGTGTAAGCACATGAACAGGTATGTGTGCACACGTTTACACCCCTTGTAGGTGCCCATGTGCATACCTGTGGTGTGTGTGCCCCAGCTGTCTCCTGGCCACATCTCAGCGCCTCCCCTCTCCCAGAGCACCCAACTCCGGGGACAGCCCAGCAACCTCTGTCCATCCTCCAGGCAGACAACACGGAGAAGCATTGATATGTAATCCCAACGACACTCTCTGCTGAGTGGTTCCCACTGAGCCGGGAGCACCAGGTTAGAAGTTCAGGAGGCCTCTGTGGGAAAGCCCGGTCAGTTATCCCAACTAACCTGTCCGCCCCACGCAGCCAATTCTGCTCGTTTGTAACGGAGGCGGCAACAACGTAAGTTTCCGTGGTCTCGGTTTTGATCATTTTTTTTCTGCTGTTAACAGGCAGGGTCATTTGTCCTATAATTAAGACTCTCACAGCCAACAAGACTATACTATTAAATTTAACTATCATTGATGGCCAAACACGGGGCTCTCTCCCCGCCGCCCACTGCCGGGTTCTTGTCCTCTGCGGCAGCAGTTCAAGTGTGGCGTTCTGGTTCCTTCTGCCTCATTAAACTGTGAGTCCTTATAAATCATGGCTCTTGGATTTCACAAACTACTGGAGGAAGAGAGGGGGCCATGTGGGGCTTCTGGTCACCTGGGGGGAGTGACCGAAGGAAGCCAGTTGTTTACAGGCAAGGTAGCACATTTAGACTCTGCTAAATGATCAGTCACTTCTGTGCGTGCTCTGGGGCACTGGCTCAGCAGGCCCATCGGGGTTGACATTTTTACTAGTTGAAAATGTGTTTGTTGTAGGTAACCTATCAGCTGTCCTCAGAGTGACCCAGCAAGCTGTGGATGTTGGCTGCTGACCCTGGTGGCTGAGGGGCGGGGACCCACACAGCGTCGAATGGGTGGACTGTAATAAATACAGATGCTACAGCTTTGGTGGAATGGAAGCTCAGACAAACTGCCCTTCAGAAGAGGTTTATGAGGAGGAGTCACGGCCACAGGCAGCTGGGATCCAGCACAGGATGGGGAGAGGGAGCCCATAGGTCTAGGAGAGCTCCGTTAGAGAACAGCCATCACAGATAGTGTGGAGTGTGTCCTGAAGGAGAGACAGGCTCTTTACCTACAGAATATTAAGAGTTGGTACACCATGCATAGACAGGCTGACGGGGTCCTGAAGGGAGAGATAGGCCCATCATTCAGTTGTAAAGAACAAAAGTGTGTGTGTGTGTGTGTGTGTGTGTGTGTATGAATGTGTGTGTGAGTGTGTGTATGAATGTGAGTGTGTGTGAGAGTGTGAGTGTGTGTATGTGAGTGTGTGAGAGTGTGTATGAATGTGAGTGTGTGTGAGAGTATGAGTGTGTATGTGAGTGTGTGAGTGTGTGTGAGTGTGTGCATGAATGTGAGTGTGTGTGAGAGTGTGAGTGTGAGTGTGTATGTGTGTGAGTGTATGTGTGAGTGTATGTGTGAGTGTGTATGAATGTGTGTGAGTGTATGTGTGAGTGTATGTATGAATATGAGTGTGTGTGAGAGTGTGTGTGAGTATGAGTGTGTGTATGAATGTGTGTGTGAGTATGAGTGTGTGTATGAATGTGTGTGTGTGAGAGTATGTGTGTGAGTGTATGTGTGTATGAATGTGAGTGTGTAGGAGAGTGTGTGAGTGAGTGTGAGTGTGTGTGTGAGTGAGTGGGTATGTGAGAGAGTGTGTGAGAGTGTGAGAGAGTGTGTGAGAGTGTGTGTGAGTGTGTGTATTGTTCTTATAGGTGTTCATGGTCATGGGAGTAAACTTCATACCACGGCCTAGCCCACATGCTAGAGTCCGGGAAGATGCTGCTAAGACTCAATATAACTCGAAACTTCCTTGGATCTGGGCAGGGGAGGGGCAAGCCTTCGGCTGTAGGTGGAAGGAAGGGGTGGCCATCTCGGCAGGAGCTTCCGGCTAGCAGCATATGTTGCTTATCAAGTCTAGAGAGAGCTGCTGGCTTCAGAGGGTCATGGCCTGGCTTCTGGAGCAGTAGGAAAAGTTGGAAGAATGAGGAGGGAGAAAGAGAGAGAAAGAGAGAGAGAGAGACAGAGACAGAGACAGAGAAATTCAGAGATAGAGACAGAGATGAAGGAAGAGGAGGAAGAGGAGGAGGAGGAGGAGGAAAGGCTTTAACATACTGAAGATCATGTCACAGATCACTATTCCAGGAAAAGAGTCAAGTCAGCTTGCCTTTGTAACTCAGTAAAACTGGAGAATCGTATGTCAATCATTGTAAGTTAGACACCACCCACGTGTCTCTCTGCTCCAGCAGCTCAGCTGACCCTCAGGCTCTACTCGACCTCCACACATTGCCTCTGTCTCCTCAGCACTCTCCTGAGAGCTTGCTCCTGTGCTCACCACGCCCTCACTCCTGGAGATGGGCTCAAGGCTAGGCACACAGGAGAAGGCAAGAGAGCCCTGCAGTCACCCCCAGGAGCAAGTCCTCTACCTGGAGCCAGTAAACTCAGGTTGTACAAAGGGTCCGCTTTCCAAGGACAGAGGAGCAGCACGGGCGTGGCCCCCAAAGTGGAGACTGAAGAGTCAGGAAAGGGATGTGAGTAATACTTCTGGACAGGGCATCATGGGAAGAGAGAGGAGACCAGCCACCTGCAAATCACCACAGAGCATCCATATCTTCACCTCAAGAGGGAGTAATAGTGTCACCTCAAAGGGCGGTTTGATGCTTAAATGAGATTCTGCTGAGGGGACAGCCAGTGCAGGGTGTGGGTGGTGTGTCATGAGGAACCAAGAGCGGCTTTTCTTCAGGCTGGGTGCTCGCTCACAGATGCTAATGGGCGGGAGAACCAACCAGAAACTTAGTCCACCGTGGGTCTGGGCAGCCCCCAGAACTCTGGACTCCTGATACAGAGACTCTATGATCAGGTGGGAGCTGCGTGTTAACGTGTGTTTTCCACTACTGTGCTAAACTTCGGGTTCGTGAAGACAACATTTACATTCTGTGACAAAGCCCTCACCGAAGCACAAATCTTTATTACACGGTGTTGGCAGGATCTACCTACCGGAGACTCATCCACCACGTTTTTGAGTTTGAAATCAGGTAATGGGGTGCAGAGATTTATAGTTGTGATCTGTGCTCCCTTCCCAGCAATGAAAAAAAAAAGTCTAAAATATTACTACACTTAAACAGCCTCTCTGGAAACTCTAGAGTCTGCCGGCACGTGGCCGCTCATTATGGGGACTCCAAGCTGCTTCCTGACGCCAGCTGCGATGAGACATCTGAAAGCCACCGGGACGAGTCCCGGAACTGTCAGAGAGTTCCGGGACGAGTCCCGGAACTGTCAGAGAGTCGGGGGCTTGGCTTCTCGGGCACAACTGATTTAGTCCCCCCGATTGGAGAGTCCTTGTAAGTGTCCGAATCCCACCTTTGCTATGCACTCCGAGAAAAGCAACTTGAATTAATGAGGGTATGGTTATGAGTCTCCAGCAGGCTGGTGGGAGGTGGGGATGTTTGTGTGCCCATTACCTTGGTGTAAAGACCGACACTAGGGAGAACTTCTAGTTACTGACAACAGAAGGCACAGTCAAAAAGAGATGCTTGCGGGAGTGCTGTGACTGCTCTCAGGCACCCAGGACCATGTCTTTCTCAGCACATTCTGCCTGAAAGAACTCCTAGCTCCTTGTCCAAGATCTTCTGTGGGTGTGTGCCTTTTAGAAGCTCATCATGGAGCAACAAGGAAAAGGGAGGCTGAAGTCTGTCTGTCTGTCTGTCTGTCTGTCTGTCGGTGCCACTCAGTGGAGAGAGGATTCACAATGATAGAAGCAGTCAGGAGACTCTGACTCTCTAGGACGGGGTGCTGCTGTGCAGCCCTTGTCTCCCGGGAGGGCGAGCGAAGCTTCTCAAGACTCAGGAAGTGAACGTCTTAGTTTGGTTTCTGTTGTTGTGATAAAACACTCTAACAAATGCTAGTTCAGCAAGGAAGGGCTCATTCGGCTCACGGTTCAACGGTACACAGTCCGTCAGGGCAGGGAGGACATGGCAGCAGGGGCAGGAAGCAGAGCCATTGCACCCACCGTCAGGGAGGAGAGACGTGGATGCTGGTGTTTGGCATCCTCTCTCTCTCTCTCTCTCTCTCTCTCTCTCTCTCTTTCTTCTCTCTCTCAGCAGTTGAGGCTTTATAGGAGAAAATATGGAATTATGGAATAAGTTTTAAGAAAACGCTTGAAATATGTCACCCTAGCTGACCAATCACCATCCGTGTCTCCTGTCTCCTCTGAACCTGTGTGTGAGTCTTTTCATAGTGACCTCCATGCCACCCTTGGCAGTCAGGAATACACCTTTCTCTGGGTGTCACTCAGTAGTGTGTATGTATGTGTATGTGTGTGTGCATATGCAGGCATATGTATGTATGTGCATATATGTGTACGTGTGAGGTATGTGTATGTATCTGCATGTATATGTATCTGTATATGTGTATGTATGTGTGCATGCAAGGCTGTATATGTGTGTGACCATGTGTGTGTGGTATGTATGTGTATATATACATGCATATGTGTGTATGTGTTGTGTGTGCATATGCATGCATATGTATGTATGTGCATGTGTATATGTGTGTCTGTGTGTATATATTCATGCATATGTATATGCATTGGTATGTAAATATGTGTGGTGTGTGTATACATGTGTGTATGTGGAGGCCAAAGGTCAACCTCAGACTGTTTCTTGGGGTTCTTGGCTTCCTTGTTTAGATCTGCCTGTGTAGACTTTAGGACTCTAGTGTCTGCCCCTTGGTCAATACATCCCAGCAGAACTTGTTTTTCCCATGATAAACCGCCTTGCTGGGGGTGTTCCCTAGAGATGCTACAACCTGGAGCCACAGCATGAGCACCCGTGTAGCATGTGGGGTAGGGGTCTCTGTTGAGGGCATCTTGGCTTTCAGGAGCAGGGAGCTCTGTGGGCTTCTTACCCTTCCTTCACACACCCAGGGAAACTCGGAGACAGCATGGCCGCTCTACCCTCCTGATTTCCGAACCAGGCCTCTGCCAACATGATAAACTCCCCTCCATCCGACGAAACGTGAGCAGATTTTCCCTGAGACGTTGGCTCTCTGCTGGCAAATGGCTTCGAGCTGTTCTAGATGGGAAACTCACGGAACCAGAGAGCAGAGGCGATGTTCCGAAGAGAGCTGTCTTTCTTTTTGACAACTGTTGCGGCCGAGTGAAGGCTGCTGCACTTATCTTTGGCTTCAGGGAACGGGAGGGAGGAAAGGCCTCCGACAACCGATGCCTTTGCTTTTTCCAGCCTGAGGCAGAGGCCCCGTCTAGACACAGGGAATGGATTTACAGGGATCATTTGTCCAGATGTGGCAAGAAGGCAGGAATCAGGAGATGGCACAGTCGCCCTTCTTGATCCCTGGACTTGGGGGAGATGAGTCTCTTCTTGTTTTAAACGTGCTTTCTTTCAGTGGGCTTTAGAGAACATGGGAGACTTCCTCCACAGGCATTTCTCGGGTATCCCACAAGAGGATCTCACGGATAGTATTCTGTGCTGGAATCTAAGCGCAGGCAACTCCACCCCTGGGCACATCAGCACACTAAAAGACTTTGCAAGTCCACTAGTTCAAAGAAGTTCGGTCAGCCATGAAGCTACCTTCTGGAAAAGAGTCTCTACTGGACTGAAGCCAGTTGGGCTCTAGAACCTCTTGGCCCATCTGTGCAGTTCCTTTCGAGCTCCAGTTCTAGCAAGTACTTTGCATAGCCAGTTAACACTCCCCCAAAAACATCTACCCCTTACCCTCCGTCTCTACCTTACTCCCTACCGCGGATGAGGAGGGATCCCCCAGCCTGTCTTTCAGCAAAAACCCACTTAGCTTAGGTCACAGTGTCCAGAACCCTCTTGACCTTGAGGTGTGTTCCCAGTCATTTTCCTCCCACATCCGCCAGCTGTGGGTAATGAGGTCCCACTTGCCCCACAGTGCTTACAGTTGAGATCCACCACCCACACCTCCATTCTGAGCCTGTTCCACCCACCCACCCCCAGCCCTGACACTCGTCTAAGTGTCTTTAGTGAGCTTCTTTGGGTAGACTAACCCTAACTCTTCTCCTTTGACAAGGCCAAAAGGAAGACCTGGCTAAGTTGGGTTTTCCTCTAAAGGGAACTAGGGCCCTGAGCTTTTGGGGACACTTCTTAACCCTGCTGAGCCCACAGATCCAGGCAGGAGCACAGCAGCAGGAGCACAGCAGCAGGAACACAGCAACAGGAGCACAGCACAGGAGCACAGTGCAGAAACACAACAGCAGTGCAGCTTCTCCTATTGCAGCTGGCCCATAGCATCTGCCCCCATCCCCCACGGAGTGGTTCAGGAACTTAGTGAGAAGCCACAACTCCCTTGACTGTGTTACTCTCCTTTTGCCTATCCTGGTTGTGTTTTATAAACAAACTCTCTCTAGCCTCAGTTCACCCTAGAAAAATTACATTGTGCAAAGCAGGAGGTTCCAGGTCCTTGCCCCTGAGCTGTTGCTGAAAAAATTCGGAACTGGGGCAGAGTTCTGCCCAAAAGTCATCAAACCCTTCTGGGAAATTAATGAGGGGCAACATCTTGTCTGGTCCCCACTATATCCTGGCTAGTGAGACCAGCAATAAGAGGACCAAGGACATTCACCACAACCTGGAACAGTCAGGAGTGCCCTCCTGCTACACAACAATCCTCCAAATTTAGCATTCCCTTCTGGAGGAAGGCTCCCAAGGCCCAGGAAGCAAAAGAACAAAACAAGTCTGAGGAAGTGAAAGAAACATGCAAGTCTCAGGAAGTGAATGAAACTCACAAGTCTCAGGAAACTCCTGAAAGTTACAAGACTCAGGAGGTTATAAAAGTTGTAACAATTGCTGAGGAGAGAAGACTCTCCCACCAGCTCATCTTGCTGGCAGTTTCAGAGTTTTGGGATAGTTTTTTAGTGGTACAGCTGCCTTTAAGTCATCCATGTACCTGTAAGTAACCCTTAAGCTTACTCTTGTCCATATAAATAAATTTACTCATCTACCAAATTAGAGTTAGGCTTAACTGTCTCTTTAGCCTGCCATTGTTCTTGATATGGGTAAACAGACATGTAGTCCCATCTCCCCTGGAAAAGTCACACAGCACCACCCAGGGACCAGGATTCTTGGGTCATATCTGTCACCACCTTCCAGTCACCCAGGAAGCAAGCACAGACACTCTAATAAGGCCTCTCAGGGTATCAATAGGTAGGCCTTCTGCAGGTTCAGGCAGGCGCTTGTGGGATCTTAAATCTCCTGCAGAATGGAGTCAGTAAGACCATAATAACCCAGGGACGTTTCCCAGAAATGGCTCTCTGAAACTCGCTGCAGCGTTCTGCTCATAAAGAGAGCAGTCTACAAAGCGCTATCAGTTCTAATTGATAATTGGGTTTTTTTTTTGTGTGTGTGTGTTGCCGTAAGTAAAGTTAAGCTTCAGATATTGTATTTAAATTTCTACTTTAAATGTCTGAGGAAACCCAGCCAGGCTCTTTCATTAGAGACAAGGAGACGGAGGGAGAGACAGAGATAGAAAGAGGAGAGGGACGGAGAGGGGCGGTTTGCATAATGTCCACTGGAGATAAGGCCAGCGGGTAGCGTGCATCCCAGGCTCTGGGAGCCTTTCATTTCCCTGGGCTCCACTGAATCGCATCTCTAACTTGAATTGACACTTGCTCGGCACTCTAGTCTCTAAACGTCGGCCAAGCTAGCTCCCATCTGTGGGGCAGGCTCGCTGGCACCCCTGGGTTTTGGTGTGTGATTTGAGAGAAGCATCCTCTGCCAGAATATGCCACTGACAGTCATCCATGTGAGCTTCCTGAAAGTAAATCACCGTCCTGAGGCCACGGAGGTCCGGAGGCCCTCAGGCCCTCGGCTGCAGAGCGAATGAGGGATGAGGTTTGGTTCTGGGAAGGACGGGTCAGTGAGCAGCGCTGGAGGACCAGGAGCTGGCGGTGTCTGAATGGCAGCACTGCTGCTTGTCAGAACCGGCTGGAACCGATAAGCCTGTGGAGAAGCCAGCAGCGGCCCTCCTACTTGAGGCAGAGGTAGGCACGGGGTGCTTATCTTTCTCTTGCAGACCAGGAATGGGGAGCAATCGAGAGCAGGTCAGCAGACAGGATGTCTGCACCAGGACTCGGCCTCCATCTTCTGCCTCCTTGTATAGCACAGTCTCCATTCATGGGGCTGGACCAGCAAGACCCAGTTCACCATGAGATATTCTCACTGAAACTCAGGATGGAACCTGACCAGGGGCTGGGGGAGGCCATTCTAGGCAACACCTTACTCAAAGTGAACTCTGATGAGAGAGTACTCAACAGTGCAGGGTGTGGCTCCAGAGGTCATAGCCTGGCTGGGTGGGGCTGAAGGGAGTAAGGGCACAACCCTCGGTGTGCACAGATGCACTGAAAATAGAAACAATGTGGTCATCATCTGGTCATGGCCTCTGCGGTGTGAGCACCCTCGCCCTCAGTGCTGTGAAAGTGGCTGAGTGCACGCACAAGCATATGCACAGTGTGGACATGTGTGTGTGGGTTCATGTACATGTGTGTGCATGTGCATATGTGTATGTGTATGCATGTTAGTGTGCAAGTGTGTGTTTATGAGTGTATATGTGTGTGCACGTGCATGAGTACACATGTGTGGATGCAATTATGCACATATATGTGTGTGCATGCATGTGTACATGGGTGTGGGTGGGCATGTATGTATGCATGTGCATCTGTGTGTCCATGTGTACATGTGTGCATGTACAGGAACATGCATGTAAGTATATGTGTGTGTGCATGTACATGTGGTGGTAGTTACAAGTATGCACATATATGTGTTATGAGGAGCCACTGTGAGGTAGGTGTTATGTGTTATGAGGAGTTTGCAGTGTGGGGATTGTGTGGTGAGTGTGTGCATGTGCAAATTGTGTTACATATTTACATGTACACTTGGTAAGTATGTGAACACGAACAATGAGGAGTTGCATATGTGTGTAGTATGGGGTTGTGTGTGATGAGGATCTTGTACATGCATGCATGATTGTAATAATGTAGTGTGTATACATGTATATAGTGGGGGTCTGTGGGGTTGTGTGTGTACACGTGTATGATATGAGACAGTTTCCTGAGGACATATGGAGGAAATCTGGTGAGCATGGTGGGGATTTGTGTGTACAGGTACAGTGTGGAATTCTGTGTGTAGTGATAGAGGAGTGATGGGAGTCATGTCAGGAGCATGCACACACGATTAGGATAGGGTAATTTCATGTGTTCTGCATGTGTGCACCTTTGTGTGGGATGGAAGATGTGTGTATATTTGTGTGTGTGTGTGTATGTGTGTGTGTGTGTGTGTGTGTGTGTTTTAGGGTAGAGCAATTGTATGTGTTCTGCATGTGTGCACCTATGTGTGGGATGGAAGATGTGTGTGTGTGTGTTGTGTGTGCCTGGAAAGATGGAAGTACAGACACAGTGCCTATGGTGGTTAATCTTCATTGTTAATTTGACTGGATCACTCTGGAACACACTCACGTGTGTCCATAAGGGTATTTGCAGGAGGCCGATGGGGGGGAGGGGAGGGGGAGGGGGCCGCTGAATGTTGGCCTCATCTCATCTTTCCACAAGCTGAGGTCACACATGGAGGAAAAGAGAAACCAGCTGGGCAGCAGCATCAGCATCAGCAGCATTTGTCTCTCCTGTCTTCCTCACTACAGTGGGACCAGCCGCCTTCCCACCGTGATGGACTGTGCACCCCTAAACTGTGAGACAAGACAAACCTCCCTTCTTGAGTTACCTTTGTCAGAAGTTTCCTACGGCCAGGAAAGGAACTAACAGCAACTAGGTAACTCAGAAACTGAGGCTGACTGTATGGGGAGGACGCCCCTGGATGTTGGGAGGCTGTTTCCCTACATCGCAGGTGCCAGCCGCAGCCCTGGGTTTAGAGGTGTCTTTGCTGACTGTGACAGGTTCTTCCTCATGTCAGCATGTGGAGGATTCTTAGAGAGAAAGCATGACGTCTTACCCAGGCAGCTCACCGCAGCCTGGCATCCCCGGTCAGACAGGAATGCAAATGCCAGCCACACCGCTCCTTATGGTCCCCCGCCCCGTTCCAGCAGAACCGTGCATTCCGTAAATTTGCCAAATTGCTACAAATCAACCCATAATCACTTCTGTTTGCATTCCCAATTATGGGGGACGTGAGTTTTCCCTAGTAAACAATCCATCAGCTCCGAGTTCCCTGGAGAAACATTGCAGAGTTCCGATATGACCTCCAGACAGACACAGGCCAGGGCAGGAGAGGAATGGGCTGTGCCCTGCCAGACTGGGGACGGGCCTGTAGAGCCAGCCTCCAGCTCTTGCAGTGGTGAGGACAGGCCTGGACTGTCTCTGTTCTCTTTGCTACGTTGACATCTTAACACGAAGAGAAGTGACACCCCAAGTGTGCAGATGACATTGAGACCGTGTCCAACTGAATGTCCTTGTCATGGCCACCCCCGCCCCCTGTCCTCCTGACTGTGTCCTCTCCAGCCTGGTTGTAGGCGCCATTCAGGATATGCTGATGGTTTTATTCAACATTGGCTCCTTGGGGTTAAGAAGCATCACAGTCTAGATACAAAGCTGACAGAAAAATTGCCACAGCTCTGGAGGCCCAAAACCCAAGGTGAGGGATTGGTTGTTTCTGCTGGTGTCAAATGAGAGTCTGCCTCATGTCTCTCCTACCTTGAAGTGTCTGATAGCTTGTGTCTCTTGGCTTATCAGACCTGAGTGCTTGCCTTGGGTCTGATCTCCACTAGATTCCCTCCCCACGCGGACCCCGGAGGTCCTCTGGGCCCTGATACACCCCTGTAATCTGACTTCCGAGGTCCCCATGTTATCCTATTAGGGTTTCGGCTGCTGTGAGGAAACACCATGACCAAAAGTAAGTTAGGAGGAAAGGGTTTGTTTAGCTTACACTTCCACGCGGTAGTCCATCCCCGAAGGAAGTCAAGGCAGCAATTCAAACAATGCATGAGCCTGGAAGCAGGAGCTGATGCAGTGGCCATGGAGGGCTTGCTTCCCATGGCTTGCTCATCCTGCTTTCTTTGAGAAGCCAGGACCACCAGCCTAGGGATGGCCCCGCCCACAATGGACTGGGCCCTCCCCCATCAATCACTAATTAAGAAAATGCCTTACATACAGCCTGATCTTATGGAGGCATTGTCTCAGTTGATGTTCACACACACACACACACACACACACACACACACCCTTCAGATGACTTTAGCTTATGTCAAGTTGACGTACGAGTGTCCAGCAGACATGACCGTACCAACCTGTGTCCACTGTATGGCATTCTGCCTGCTGAGAATGATCTGGACACTACTGGGTGGGGTCCTCCAACCTAGAGTTCCAAGTCTATGTTGGAAGACACACACACACACACACACACACACACACACACACACGGGGGGGCTGGCTGTTTGACCAAACACGTATCCACATCCTGATTGCTTCGTCTACAAACAGGGACACAGCCCTAGCTAAGATGTCCCAGAGGTGGCTCTGGGCACATGGTCTGTTTAAGTCAATGTGTTGTCTGAATATTTCCCCCTACTCCTACTCTGTCCCAGCATTGGCATCAGAGCGTGGCTGTCAATCCTGGGAGAGCTCCTCCCACACTCTTCCAGTCACACCCCAGCCCCTGCCCTGTGGGATGTGGCTCGGATGCGCAGGACAGGACAGGTGACCCCAGCAGCGGCTCCTCAGAGTCGTGTTCCTGTCACACTAATGAGGGAGAAAGATGTGTATGCAGCGTAAGCCCCGCTAATAGTGTCCGTGGATCAGCCGCTGTAAATGGACCTGCTTGCTCTGCTTATTCTATTTACTCAGGAAAAAAAATCCTCCTTAAAAAATTAAGATTTGGAGGGAATTTGTCAAAAGGCCATTACCTGCCGACGTTCCGCAGGCCGCCGCTCTGGGAGCGCTTGTGCATAATTAATCAGCAGCATGGCTCCCACAGTCCCAGCATAAAAGTTAAAACCCGTTTTACAGCGCTCCAGTATTTTATACTCAGCATCACTGTCAGGCAGGTTTCGAGGGAGACAGGTATTTGCATGTGGTGCCAAGCTGGAGTTTCCATAGCAACAGGCTTTCTCCTTCTTCTCGGTGAACTCCTAGAACGAGCATCATCTCACTCTTGTGCTCACCTAAAACATGGGTAAGAGACTGTGAGTGGCTCTCAGACCCTTCCAGGAACTGCGGATGCTCCGTTCCCGGGCCTGTGTGTAGACGTGGCCATGTGAGCTGCTGGTCAGTCACCAGCAGCAACAGCAGCATGACATCACCATCACCACCAACATCGCCCCCGTCATCAACCGCCATCACTATCACCGCCATCCTCACCATCACCATCACCACCACCCTCACCAGTGTGACTGACCATCAGCAACGGAAATATCACCACCACAGACGTTCTATAGTCACAGATTTGAACTAAGCTAAGGACAAGGCAAAGAAAGGAAGAGACATAAGACGGAGGGGGGAAGAAATGGGGCCTTGGCTCTTTTTCCCGCTAGACAAAGAGAGAGAGAGCCGCCTTCTCTTCATTTTTCTCTCGAGCGACTCAGCCTCCTAGGTGCTGGAGGGAGCACCTGAGGGAGGAGTCAGTGCGCGAGCTGTTTTCACAGGGGTAGACACGGGGCAGTGCTTTCCTGAAAAGGACAGTATTGGGCCCATGGCGAGGAGAGCGCTGCCCGAACCTCACATGTTGGATGTGCCAAAGAGGCATGGCCCCCAGGACAAGGGTCTCTCGAAGCCAGTCCCTCCCCATCCCAGATGCACATCAGAGACGCCCGATGAGCCCGAGGACCCAGCTGGGCCACGGGGGCTTCTAACCGTGAGGCTTTGCGCCTGGATGGGCGTGGCAAGCCTTAACCAGCCACGGGCACAGACGGGCTCTGCTCTAGAGCGCCGGGACCTCCGTTCCAGGACACGTTAGAACGAGCAAAGAGCAAATGGGAGAAAGAACTGGGGCGATTTCTCTCCAATCTTGGGAGGAAATGGCCGGGAATAAATGTGATTTAGAAACGCTGCTGCAACCATGAGCCGATCTCCGTTACTGTGCGGCGGAGCGATCCCATGAGCAGAGGGTAACTCCATCGCAAGAAAGGCAGATGTGGTCGCAGTGAGGGGGTGCATCTGAGGGAGTGAAGAGAAGGTCCCCTCCCCTTCGCAAAAGTACTTACACCCCCCAGGGGCACCCGCTAAGCCGCACGCTTCCCGGAGGCTGCCAGCGTGGAGACTGCGCCCCTCTCCGGTTTGTTAACCAGGTAAAACAGAGCTCGAGGTGACCGCCGCCATGCTTCACAGGGCACCGCTGGCACCTCAGCATCGTCTCCTCTTTGTGGCGAGGAGGTGGTTTGGGATTGGGTCGTGAGGAAGTCGTGGCGGGCGGAGTGATTGGAACCGTGGACGCCAGGGATCCTGGGCGCAGGTCCTGGCCCTGTTGACAGCTGCGTGAGGCTCAGGCCTGACCGTCCAAGAACACACTGGGCACGCGGTGCTGATGCACGGTGGAACTGCCTGACCTGTCGCTTCCTCAACTGAGGTGGGGCACACAAAGGAGATGCCATCCTCCTCCAGCATTGCTCCTGAGTCTTGAGGACGGGCTTACAGAGGATCTTGGGCTTCTGCGGACCCTGGCTGCCTCTTGAGTAGTATACCCCTTTTCTATCCTCTGAGAATTATTCTGCCTCACTGGCTAGTTATAGACCTTGCCCAGCCCCTGGGGGGCACATGCGCACAATGTGTCTGCTCCTCACAGCCCAGCAGGGTGGAGCACAGCGCTGGGTTCACCGTCTGCTCCACCTGGCTCTAATCAGTATCCCCGCCTCTGCTCCGCTGAGCATCTATAGGAGCCGGAACTTTAGAAGCCGGAAATGCAAGCCAGTACACAGGCTATCTCCCGAGCCAAGCCTTGGTCACCTAGTGCACATGGAGAATGTGGAAGCAACTGACTTCCTCAAGATTTTGAAGAGCGGATAGAAACTTCTCCATAAAAGTTTTGCGGGGACTGAAGAGATGGCTCAGTGGTTAAGAGCACCTACTACTCTTCCAGAGGTTCTGAGTTCATTTCCCAGCAACCACATGGTGGCTCACAACCATCTGTAATGGGATCCAGTGCCCTCTTCTGGTGAGCCTGAAGACAGCTACAGTGTACTCACTTACATAAAAATAAATAAATAAATCTTTTTCTTTTTTAAAAAAGTTATTTTTGCTGTCATTTCTCACCATCTTTAAGCCTAAGACATCTTTCATCCACTTCCGGTGATGGTCAGATTGATGGACAGTTTGGCACACCAGTGGTGCCAACTGATTCACCCCCAGTAATTCCACTAACCTGGATGCCGCAGGGAGGTGTGTGGCACACGTGACTAGAATCACTTGATTCTAACTTGAACAGATTGTCCTTAATGTGCTGGTTGGGTTTTGTTTTGTTTTGTTTTGTTTTTGTTTTTGTCAGCTTGACACAAGCTAGAGTCATCCTGAAGAGGGAACCTCAGCTGAGGACCTGCCTCCATCAGATTGGCCCGTGGGCAAGTCTGACGGCAGAGTAAAGATTAACAGACTGATGTCTGAGTCCACTGTGGGTGGTGCCACTTCTAGGTGGGTGGTCCTGGGTGCTATAAGAAGGCAGTCCAGGCAATGGAGAACAAGCCAAGCAGGAAGAGGTTCCATCTGGGGACAGCCCCCCCCCCAAGTTTTCAGCATGACCCTCCTGATGGCGCCTGCCCATTTCCCAGTGGCTATGCCACAAGTTGTAGACGCAATCCTTTGAAAATTCTCTTAACAGGCAGCGAATCTTTGTCTTCATACCACACATCTGTCTATATCCGTAGATATAAATCTGTCTGTGCAGACGTGTCTACAGCTGCAGAGATGCATCTCTCCAGACGAAGAGAGAAATGCAGCTCTCTGTCTGGCTGAACGGTAAATATAAAGACACATGGCTGGAGATCTGGCTGCGGACGCACAGATGTTGTGGAAGATATGGAAAGATCTATCTATCTGTTCACTGTCTCCATCCATCTCCGTACCAGATGATCCAGGGTCTGGGAGAGAGAGCATCTGTATCCCTGTCTCTGCCTCTGTACCGCCTAAGCCTGGACCTTGAGAGAACCGTCTAGAGGGAGGCCCATAGGCACGGAGGAGTGTCATGGGCACAGAGTGGACCTGGAGCACCATAGAGATGCCTCTGTCCTCTGGTGGATACCTCCTTCATGTCCAAACGCCATCAGCAAACTTGCCTTACCCAGAAGTCTAGAGGAGCCTCTGCCCCAGAGAGCCTCAAGGCTCCCATTCTCAGGATGAGCTTAACCTAGCTGAAGATGGAGCCAGATCTCTGATGACATTCTGAGTCTTCTCTGGGTCCATGCATGATTGTGACACACTCAGGTGGATCTGCCTCAGCTTACGTACTGTGCACTGTGCAGACCTGTGACTGGTACTCCGGAACAAGTCCCATCTCAGCATTGCCCTTGGGAGGAAGCCACCTGGGGTTTGTTTACAATAACTCCTTAATCTGGATGGGGACCAGGGGGACACAGGGGTGCCTGATGGCCAGCAGTCTGTAAGCCCCACAGGCATGAACTCCTTCTGTATCGTATTACATCTGACATAAGGCTCCTTAAGACCTCTGACAACACATTTGGCTAGGAAGGGATTAGAATGCAGGGTGGTCATTACAGGTTCCTTGATGTGTTGTGATGCCACTAAGTAACAGAGAGAGGGAGAGGGAGAGCGTCAGAGGGCCGCCAGCCGCCAGCCCCCAGGCAGGGACAGACCTGCTGTGAGGCTGGCATCTGCTTGATCAATCACAGCGTGCAGCTGACAACAGAGATGGAATGCCGCTCCCCAGAGACTTGGTGGCTCAGGAGGGAGTGCCGTTCTGGCAGGAGATGGAGGCTGAGACACCCTGTTCTGGCCAGGCGGACTCCCCAGGAAGGGTTTTGTCTCATAATGGCCAGTGTGCCTGGTTTAATGAGCTCTGAGCTCGTACTGCATTATGTAATCCAGCCCACTGGTTCACCAGGAAATGAGCTCAAGGTCTTGCTGCCTCAGCCTGGGAAACCCTGTGTATCTTCAGAATACTGGAGTGGCACTTTTGGCATTTCCTTTTCAACGGACAGGAAATGAAGGTCGGAAAACAGGACATCTGTCCAGGGGTGAGAACATGGCGGGGTGGTTGTAACCGCTTTCTCTGACTTGGATTGCAGCTGGGAACAGTTTGTGGCTTGCTGCTGTCAGGGAGCACCTGGATATAATGGGCGTGGTGGGAGGAATGTGGTAACCTGTAGCCTACAGAGGACTTTTACTGGAAATATATAACTTGACCCTCACAGCCATCCTTTTGGTGAGCATGGGGGCTATGGAGAGAGATCACTCCCTTGGGCAGAGTCCCACTAACATCCTCGTGAGCGGACCTTTGAGGGGCTCCCTGCTTACTCTGGGGAAGCCGAGGCTTGATGTGTTTAACCCAAGCCACTAAGATGTGCTGGGACCAGCCATAGAAGCATCTAGAGCAGAGACACTGCAGGAAGAGCGGCACATGGTCTGGCTCTGGGATACTCTGGACCCCTGGGACTGAAGGCCGCTGGGGAAGTCCTGTTGAAGAAGCGCTCAGTTGTCAGAGGCCTGAGGCTCGCACTGAGAAGGGCTCTGGGTGCCGAGCTCTGGGGTGTCCTGGTAGTCCATGCTTGGGAACTTGGAAATGGGTCCATGTGGCTTGTCTGGGGGCAGGACATCCTCTCCTTGCATTTTAAGCCCTCAGCGGGAACAGACTTTCACAATAATTTGTAATAAATAAAGTCTAGGACAGGGGTCAGATTTCCACACACCTCCCATTCCTGGTCAGAGCATAAAAGAGGAGATCTGTGTGTGGCCCAGCATCTGGAAAGACAGAAGCTGCTGTTTGAATGAATGAATGATGAATGAATGAATGAACGAATGATGAATGAATAAATAGGTCAGGATTAGTCCTAACTGGACTTTTGAGATGTGTGAAATTCTGCACACTCAGAGCTTACCCACATCGTGGTATTTCTGTTGTTTATCCGGCCACACGCTCCACCTCCGATGTCCCCATAAGATGACACACATCCCATCTCTGTATTTGCACAGCTTGGCAAATCGGGGTCAAGCGTCGCTCTCACTGATCGGGAGAACGAGTGGCGAGCAGCTGTAGAGCCTCCCTCCCTGGCTGGCTGAGGTCGGGACCGAGCTGCCATGTCCCGACTTCTCAAGTCACCCAGGTCAAGGTTCAGCTGCCACCCAGGTCAGGGCAAATCTGAGGCAGCGGACGGTGGAGGCCTCAGCGTCTGGCACGGGCAATCCCTGAGGCTAGAGCAGTGTACTGGCTCTTGCCCTGGGTCCTGGTAGGGCCCACAGGACACAGAAGCCAGTCTGGGCAATGTCCCTGGCATGGGCTGTTTGGAGCGTGAAGCTGTGTTTGTAACCGGGTAGCGCAGAGGTGACCCTGACCTTAGGGTTCCCTCTGGAGGGCTCTGCCCTGACAGAGGCTGAGGGTCGGGCTTTTCTTGTGACAACCAGAGTCTACTGAGCTGATGCCAGCCAGTGTCAGAAGTACCCGATACGCAGGAGGAAGGCGACCCGACACGAGACCCCGTCCCTCTCACGCTGTGACGCATGAGGTCTCTGAGTGTGCACACACCGAGCCCGGCTCCGTCTTCCTCCATCTGTGTCCAGTCGGCCCGCTCCCCTCAGGAGCCCCGCTTCGGTGGCAGCTGCAGCTGCTTCTCTGCCCGTCTGACGCAGGGTAGACAGGGTCTCCCCGCCCATGTCTTCTGGGCTCTTGCTGCTCCTCTCCTCTCACTCTAATCTCCTTAAGCTCCTGGAAGCCGTGTGCTTCACGGGACGGAAGGTGCCAGCCCTTTCTGTAGATGAGGGTTGGAGGATTTAACACAACAGACCCGGGCCCCGGAGCCATGATGCAGACTGGTCAAACCACTCACTTGACCTCACATGCAGAGCAGACACTCCAGGGACCAAAGAACGACTTAAAGCTGGAATCCTAGAAAAGACGCTTCTCACTCCGGCTCCTGTTACAGAGGCAGGCCGTGGAGGCCTGAGCTGGCCCCTGCCCGTGCCTGTGTGCTGGGAGCTGTGGGGCTCTGCCGGAGCCAACGAGGAGGGCAGAGCGAAGCCCAGAATGTGCGAGAGCTCCTTCAGCTTCTCTCCGTTACAGTTCTGCCTTCGGCTGGATTCATCCCAACGTTTGCCGCCGCACGAGCCAATAAATTCCTATTTTTGCTTCAGACAGTTTGTGTCAAGTTTTGTGGCTTACAAGAGGAAAACCTGTAATGAGTCCAGTCTTTTCTCACTTTCTGCCGCTTGCATCTACAGACTAAAGTGCCATTTTCAGAAAGCCGAGAGAGACACCATAAACATGAAGAGCATGCAGCGGGCGCCTCACACCGTAGTCGTCACGCAGCCGAAGCCAAGCAGGGCAGGGCCGGCCCACATGCGCTCGCCTGAGGGTGTATGCTCTGCTTCTGCCTCTGCGGGCTGCACCGGGTCACACCAGCTCATGTGGCAAGATATGCGTTGTCTCCTTATCCCGCTCCCTCACTGAAGCCTGTGGCTTCAAGCGCCTTGTCTTTGTCAGAGCTGGGGCCGAAAAACATAGTTTGATATATTTTAGAAACTCACTCTGGGACTTCAGCAGGAATTTAAAGTGAGAAATGAGGCAGTCTGCCCGGGAAGGTGACAGCCGTGTCCACCTCTGCTCTTAAGTACTTTTTATTTTTTATTTTGTCTGTTGGGGACAAGGATGAGGGGACAGGCTTCAGGAGTCAGGTCTCTCCTCCCACTGACTGGAGCCCGGGCTCCAGCTTAAGGGCTCAGACATGGTAGCAGGAACCTTTACTCCCTGGGACATCTCACTGGCCCTTTATTATTTGGGGTGTGTGTGTGTGTGTGTGTGTGTGTGTGTGTGTGTCCGTGTCTCTGTGTGTGTGTCCATGTGTGTGTGTGTGTGTGTGTGTGTGTGTGTGTGCGTGTGTGTACATGCTTGTGGGAGTCGGCTCTCTCTTTCTCTCTCTACCTTGTGGGCCTCCAGGGTCTCTGGGAATCAAACCACATAGGTCATCAGGTTTATGCAGCGAGGACGGTCACCTGTTAAGTCACCCACTGGTCACATGGACTCTGGTTTATTACAAACAGTGGGTATCATACACGAAGATTGCCATTTTTTCCTACAATTTATTTCACCTTATTTTTGTTTATGTGTTGGGCTGGCATGTACATGAGGCTAGAAATGGGTCTCGGGTCTCCTGGAGTTGAAGCTGGAGGTGGTTGTGAGCCGCCCAGCGTGGGTGTTGGGAAGTGAGCTCTGGTCCTCTGGCGAGCAGCCAGTGTTCTTAACTCCAGAGCCACGTCTCCAGCCCTGCCACCAGCCTCTGTAAGTGTGAGGCTTCCGCCTGGTAAGCGTGGGTGAGGGGGATCCAGACCCTCAGGACTGGCTGGAGCTTAGATGAGCCCTGCTAACTTATGGGTCTGACAGCTCTGTGCCGTCTGAACGGTTCTGTCCCCGGCTGATTAATGTGTTTTAGAATTTTCCCCCCACCGTCAACACGGATGAGTTGATTAGTGAATTAAAAATTTCCCTCTCCTTTCGGCAACCACTAAATCACATTTGCTTTAATTCATTGATTTGAATTAGAGATGGTTGCCCTCCCGACAAGTCTCCCTCTCACGGGGGAGGGGGAAATCATTTGAAAAGTTATTTATCTTAATATCAATTAAGACTGGCTAATTACACCTAACTTTAGCAGCTGGGCAATGGAACTTGGAGAGACTTGGGTCCCTGATGGTGTTTGGGATTGGGGAAGAGTTCGGGGCCTTGGGAGAAGGGGACATAAGGAGAGAGGACATTTGGGGTGACCCTACGTCCCTTGCTGATGCAAGGGAGTGTGGCGACCTGCTCCCTGTCTGCCCCTCTCAGCCTCTGAGTGGAGACAGTACTCTTCCCCTCTGGGTGCTATGTGCAAGGGAAAGATGTCACTGTAACCTGTCAGGCACACTGGCGGCGTTCTGGGGACTTCACAGACAATACTAACAAAAGCGTTGATGCTTTCGGGGAGTCAGCCGACGGTGGAGGAAGACCACCCCGAATCCAGCCGGTCCATGGCTCCATGAGGTTAGTGCCCCCTCCACGGAGTGAGAGCCAGGGTTCAGGTCACAGAAGGGGAACCCAGTTCTATCGCTAAGAAAATTCAGGGCTAAGACAAGGATGGCCAAGGGTAGTGATGTAGCATGTCTCACTTCAAACTGGGGGAGGGGCTCTTACCCCGGAGTCCAAACTGCAGAAAACCATGCGGCCGTGGTATCCGACGGTTGGGCCAAGTTTAGTCTGTGTGCCATGTCTTTGACTGGGCTTAAGAGAAATGTGTGTTGTCAGAACCATGGGTGTGGCACTTGAGAGGTGGTTTCCGGGGCCTGCTGCTGGTCCCATGAACTCTCGGGGCTTCTGTACGTGGTCCCTGGAGGCCGGATGGTGCGAGGGTAGAAGCAGACAGGCCAGTCCTGCCCTCAATGGCTCTGGGCTCCAGGAGTGGGGGAAACCAGAGATGCGTGGCTGTCACAGAGAATGGTGACGTCTTCAGTGGCATACCACAAAAGCCTGTCTCTAGACAAGGATAACCCCCCACAAATGTTGGAAGGGAAGTCTGTGATACCACCAGGGGGATTGGACAGGTTCACCCATTCCGTTTGTCCAGCTCTGCACTGCTACCTCAGGTGGGTGAATGTTCTGGTGTCTGTGGGCGATGCCATGCACTTAGGGGTTAAAGTGCCTGCTTGCATATCGTCTTCAGAATCTGCAGGTCAGGGGCCTGGCTCCAGGTGAGCTGGGATCCCCTCAGCATCTTTCAAGGCTGCTGCCGTAGTGTCAGGGTCTGCTGTGGCTATTTGGGCCTCTTCAACGAAGGGCAGGATTCCTTGCAAAGCAGAGATCGATTTCTTCATTCTTTATTAGTTCTCTGAGAATGTCGAACAATCCTTTTTTTTCTTGAGACAGAGTCTGTGGTGGTTGGAAGAGGTATGACCCCCGTAGACTTACGTGTGTGGATGGTCGGCCCATAGGGAGGTGCGGCCTTGTTAGAAGCAGTGCGTCACTGGGGAAGCAGGCTTTGAGGTCTCCTAGGTTCAGGCTGCACCCGGTATGGAGAGAGAATTTCCTCCCGGCTGCCTTTGGATCCGAATGTAGAGCTCTCACCTCCTGCTCCATTACCACGTCTGCTTGCGTGCTTTCTTGCTCCCCGCCATGACGACAACGGGCTGAGCCTCTGAACCTGTGAGCCAGCCCCAGCTAATGTTTTCCTTTATAAGAGCTGCCTTGGTCATGGTGTCTCTTCACAGCAATGTAACCCTAACCAAGACAGGGACTCGTCGTGTAGAAAAGGCCGGCCCTCACCCAAAATACTCACTATATTGATCGTATTTGGCCATATTCAACCCCACCCCACACCTCATCCCAGATCTACAGATTCTTCATAATTCCCCCCAAGTTGTTTGGTGAGCCCATCAGACCCAGTTTCTGCTTCCTGCACACATCCTCTTGGGCATGCGGTCATCCTCTGGAGTGCGGCGGGCAGAGCTTAGAGAAAGCAGGCCCTCCCCTCTCCACGCTGGGGCCCTGCTCGGCTTGGGTTCACTCAGGTCTTACATACGGAGTCACTACCACTGTGAGTCCACGTATGCAGCTGCTCCGATGCGTCAGGAAAATACGGTCTGCTCATCGTCCACTGCCTCTGCCTCCTACACACTTCCTGCCCCGGCTCCTGCTGTGAGGGAGGAGGCGGGTGTTCTTAACAGACTTCCTTTTTAAGGCAGAGCACAGCAGTCCTGTTCTCTGCACATTGAGTATTTGTAGGTCTCTGCGCTGTTAAGGGTTGAGAGATTTAATAATCTATGGGTATCGTGATAAGCCATTACGGATCTACAGGATAATAGCAGCTAGCGCTCCCCTAGAACCTACGCCCTGACTGGTGATAGGTTCTTGGCTTGATGATGGTGCTGGGTATGAGTGAAGGAAGAAACGTGGCCACCTGTGGGTGTACCTCGTGCGATTCAGTCTCTGCAACTCTGTGCTCTGTCTTGGACCCCCTTTAAAAGGGCTACCTGATTGGGTTAGACCCGCCACCTTCAATGGGAGGACTTAGAGGCCAGAGGTCTGGACTCTGTGGGCTATGTTCAAACGCTGCCTGCCACCACATGGCAAGGAAATGAAGTTGACCTGCTTACCATTGCCTGGTCTGTAGGAGCAACCGTCCGAAAGCTCCCCTAGTGGCTCGATGATGAGGCAGACAGGCCAGGGCACTTGAGGGAGGCAGGACCAGCACGCCAGTGTAAATGTTCAAGTGTTCCGCGGTCACTTCCTTCCCTTGGGGGATAGCAGTTATCCCTTTTGTGAGACCAACCTGCTGTCTCAGGCCCAGGCCATCCCATCAGGGCCATGCTTGCACAAATGGGTGAGATCAGTTCTGCATGGATTAGACCTCCAGGATTTTTTCTTTCTGCCTGGACACAGGAAGCTTCCAGCTCAGGGAGTTCTGACCCCCTCCTGTGCTGTACGGGCTGGTTTTGTGTGACAGCTTGGCACAGGCTGGAGTTATCACTGAGCTTCAGTTGACGAAATGCCTCCATGAGATCCAGCTGTAAGGCATTCTCTCAATTAGTGATCAAGGAGAGAGGGCCCATTGTGGGTGGTGCCATCCCTGGGCTGGTAGCCTTGGGTTCTATAAGAATGCAAGCTGAGCAAGCCAGGGGAGGCAAGCCAGTAAGGAACATCCCTGCATGGCCTCTGCATCAGCTCCTGCTTCCTGACCTGCTTGAGTTCCAGTCCTGACTTCCTTTGGTGATGAACAGCAGTGTGGAGGTGTAAGCTGAGTAACCCCTTTCCTCCCCAGCTTGCTTCTTGGTCATGCTGTTGCAGGAATAGGTACCCTAACTAAGACATATGCCCTCTGCCTCCTCCAGAAGAGGTACAACCTACCCTCTGGAATGCTGCTGATGTTCATGGACAGATTCTGGAGTTGAGCCAGTTTAGGGGGACAGCGCCGCGAGGCACAGTGCTCTAGCTGAGGCCTGCCTCATCCGTGGATCAGGAAGGCCCGCGAAGGCCGGCAAATTTGCAGGCCTGGCTTCCAGCCCTTCCTCCAAGGCAGCAGGCAGACCCACTCCCAGTGTGAGGGAGGGGGAGCATCTGGGGATTAGAGACATCTTTTCTCTCCCTTCATTAAAAATGACACCTCTCGTTTATTTTGAAGGGAATAGCAGCTGTCTTGAGGGCTCCTAGCCTGACACCTCAGAATTTTTCTCTGTTAAGAATTTGAAAAATATGCAAATATTCTTCTTCGTAGAATCAGAAACACTTCTCTTTCAAACGGGTTGATTCTGATGAAGACGGATCTTGTTCCAAGGTCCCAGTTTCCTCCAGCCCTGGGCCTGCTATCATCTTTCGCTTGAAATGAGTCTCTGCCATATTTTAAGCCTCTGCAGAGGGAGATGGCGGGTGACTAAGGCTTTTATTGCACCGAACTGATCCCATGCCAGCTCTTTCACAGCATTGCCTCTTCAGGGGAGCTCAGCACCCCGGGAGAGCCACTCTCTGGATCCGGAGCTGGGTGAGCATCCTGGGCGGGCATCCTGGGTGAGCATCCTGGGTGAGCATACTGGGTGAGCATCCTGGGCGGGCATCCTGGGCGAGCATCCTGGGTCAGCATCTTAGGTGAGCATCCTGGGTCAGCATCCTGGGTCAGCATCCTGGGCAAGCATCCTGGGTCAGCATCCTGGGTGAGCATCCTGGACGAGCATCCTGGGTGAGCATCCTGGGTGAGCATACTGGGCAAGCATCCTGGGCGAGCATCCTGGGTCAGCATCCTGGGTCAGCATCTTAGGTGAGCATCCTGGGTCAGCATCCTGGGTCAGCATCCTGGGCAAGCATCCTGGGTCAGCATCCTGGGTGAGCATCCTGGGCGAGCATCCTGGGTGAGCATCCTGGGCAAGCATCCTGGGCGAGCATCCTGGGTGAGCATCCTGGGCGAGCATCCTGTGTGGGACTTGGCGGGTTCAGGCCTGAGGACTATGACACTACGTGGCTCCTGAGCCCTGAGGGGAAGGAAGCTGACCACCACAAACCACAGTGCTGAGTGAGGAGCCTGGGACCACCGACCTCAGCACTTCAAAGAGCCCACAGGCCACCTCTGGTCTGGGCCGAGGCGGCCTTCCCTGTGACTTCAGATCCAGCTATCTCCATCTTCAGAGCTTTTCTGGGTTCATGCCCGTGAATGTCTTTGCACCAATTTTGGCCTTTTGATAAAGATATCAGTCCCAGTGGATTAGAGCAGGGTGAGCCACGTGGCCACACGTCCCAGTCCTAGTTCCATGTCCCAGGAGGCATTTCCACTGTTATAATAAAACCACTTTGAGTAAAAAAAAATTTTTTTTTAATTTTACAGTTGTCATTATTGCAAAGCAGTTGAGACAGGAACTCAAGGAAAAGAGTCCCACCATATATATCTGCCTCAGGGTTTCCAGTGCTGTGAACAGACACCATGACCAAGGCAACTCTTACAAGGACAACATGTAATTGGGGCTGGCTTACAGGTTCAGAGGTTCAGTCCATTATTATCATGGCAAGAACACGGCAGAGTCCAGGCAGGCATGGTGCAGGAGGAGCTAAGAGTTCTACATCTTCATCTGAAGGCTGCTAGGAGAAGACTGACTTCCAGGCAGCTAGGACGAGGATCTTAAAGCCCACAGCCACAGTGGCACACCTACTCAAACAAGGCCACACCCACTTCAACAAGGCCACACCCACTCCAACAAATGCCATGCCTACTCCAACAAGGCCACACCTACTCCAACAGGGCCACATCTACTCCAGCAAGGCCACACCTACTCCAACAAGGCCACACATACTCCAACAGGGCCACACCTACTCCAACAGGGCCACACCTTCTAATAGTGCTATTCCCTGGTCCAAGCATATATAAACCATCACAATATCCAGAGCAGGGAGGGAATGGATACATACATGTCTGTCACTGATCAGCTCAATCTCTTCATTTAAAGGATTCCAAACACCCTGGCTATCTACCCTGGAATGGTGCCATCTACAAGGAGAAGACTCCCCCATATCAAAGAAATAATCAAGACAATCCCCAACAGATTGCAGTGACGTGTTTGCACTTGCTGGCCTCTGTAGTAATCCTCTGTCCAAACAAGGTTGCACACTCAACCTGGGGCCTGAGACTTGAACGTATGTTTTGGGGAGACGCAATTCAACCCAGGACACCTCCCAACTGTGAGGACCCCGCATGGGTCAGCATTCATTTTGGCCACATCCTAGGACTGCAGAGCTAGAAAGACAGGAAGTTCCACCCCGCCCACCTGAGAGGTAGAGAAACACACAGATGTGGAGAGAGGTGGGGCACAGCATAACCAATCACAGTCAGTCACTGTGACCCTAGGTGTCAAGAGGAGAGCTGTGCGTGGACAGCCTGGTCTCAGGTGGAGCAACAAGTTCAAACCCCCAGTGACCTGATGGGCGGAGCTTCCACCTACGTGGGATGGAAGGAGTTCGGTCACCGCCCCTGCCCCACCCCCGCCCCGCCCCGCCCCCGCCCCTGTCACAGTTGTAGCCCCCACAGCCCCCCAGGAGAGGTGTGTGACTATCAGTCATGCAGGAGCAGCACCAAGACTTCCCACGTGTAAATTCCCCAAGCTCCCTGTTCAAGCCAATGAGAAGAACCCGCTGTCAAACCCTGAATCACCCCAAAACTGCATATAAAGCCCATCCAGGGAACTAAAGGTGTGCGACAACTACTCTGAGAGCTTCTGTCCGTAAGAGCTGTAACACAAGGAACGAGGTCTGCTCTCCTGGAACACCAGCAGCAGCTCTGCTGCAATCCTCCCTGGCTGGGTGGCCTTTCGCCCGCCCCCCCTGCCCCCCACCAGACCTCACTCAGCACAGAGCTAAGCGGTTAACCAAGATGGTAGCAAGGCCGAAGACGGATGGTAACCAGCGGTGGTGGTGGTGGTGGTGGCGGCAATGACCTCCCCACCCACCTGCTCCCCCCTTGCCTGCTCCTCCCTTTCCCCTCTGCCAGAGCTCTTGCACCCGGCCAGGCCTCCGCCCAGGCCCAGTAGGCCCAACCTCGGGATAGAGGGCAGAGTCTTTGCTTGGGCTACTCTATGGGAAGAGGGAGGCTGTGGGAAATTTCCTTAGAGAGGCCCCCACTTGGGTTGCAGTGCGTCTAGAAGAGATGGCACCTTCTCTGATGCCAGATGCGTTTGTGTGTCAGGATTCACAGTCAGAACTTTGGGACTGTAGAGATGAGCTGGAGGTTTAGAGCACATTTGAATCCCAGCACCCACACCGAGTAGCACAAGCACGGAATTGCTAAAACTTCAGATCCAGGGCGATACAGCACCTCTGACCCCCTGGATGCCTGAATTCTCAAACACGTGCCCGACCATTGCATATACACATACATGCATGTAGCTAAAAATAGAATAAACCCATAGCTCAAGGTCCCGATCTCATGCAATCTCCAAGACACCCTACAGATTGGTATTTTAATCCCCAAAGTATCAATGAAGAAGCCCAAGGTCAACAGTGACCTCACACATCCCCAAGGTCAAGCAGCTGGCAGCTGGATGGCTGCACAAGTCTGAGAGACTCACCCTCCTGTTTTCTCAAGACCAAGGCCTCCACGTGCCAAGAGCAAGGCTTGCTGGCAAATTAAGAGTCTTCGCACCAAGGCCACGGCTTGCTGGCAAATTAAGAGTCCTCGGGGAGGATCCTCAGCTGACTGAGTGTGGAACCAAGCTGCTCTCAGAAGTTGCTCTGCAGAGTGTTTCCAAGTAAATAAAATGATTGGGAAATTAGGAGAGGGAACGGGAGGTGCAGGGATGCCACACGCAAGCAGGGGACTCGCGAGACAAATCAATGCTGACATTGTATGCCGCGCCTCTCCTCCCAACAGGATTCAACAAGCAAAAGCGATGATTAGATCCAGTTGGTGCTATATATTCAGACTCGTGAAGTGTTTGCGAGCGGCTGGTGGAATTTTTACTGGCAGATTATTTAAATTGGCTAGGATTGGAACATTGTCACAAAGATTGAAAGCTGGATCATCGCCTGTAAACAGAATAGGCGGTAAATGACAGGGGCAGAGTGTTTGATGGCGCCCTGGGATTTGCAGGGTTTCTGGACGTTCCTTGCTTTAATTAACTCCTCTACTAATAATCAAAGGAAGTAGGCGTAGATGAGAGAGGGACTGTGGTGGGAGAACTTGAAAACACAGACAGGGTCAAAGGGCCAAGAAAAAACACAACTACAACACCCACCTCCTCAGCAGCAACACCAGCAAGCACAACATCAACAAACACCATGACAGACACCGTTGTGACATCATCAAGTACCACAATCTACAAAAACCACAGTAACAACCATGACACCAACAATCACAAGAATATCATCAGAGACCACAAACATGGCATTTTCTCCCTCAGGTACACCAACAACCACAATAACAACCACAGAGAAAACTAGCATCATAATGTCATCATATAATACAATCATGATGTCTACAAGAACCACGATAACAACTAAAACAGTGTCGCTAACCAACATCACCATAACAACTATGACTGTGAAACCATCACACACTACAACCACAAGTTCTACCTCCTCAGCCATGATGACATCACCAACAACCGCAATAACAACCATGACACCAGCCACCACCACCATCATGACATCACCACAACCATATCCATCTCCACAGCCACAGCATCAACACCATAGCAGCCATCATGACATTGCAACTATGATAGTAACAAACACGTCTTCATCCACCAGCACTACCACATTGACCACTACCATGACATCATCAACTGTAACTATACCATCCATCTCCTCTCTAGACATCATCAACACAACAGCAATAGCGCCATAAAACACCATCATCATCACCAACAACTCTAGTGGTTAGAAAACCACACTGTCACGTGTCACAACAGTAACTGTCACCACAGTAAAGACAACCACCACCTCTATGATATCCACCATCATTAAGTCCCATCATGGTAACTATAACTATTACAATATTGTTAGTACCACCGCAGTAACAATAATTACCACAACACCAAACAACACAACCAGACCTCAACCATCACCACCTCAATCAGAAGCATGGGGATACCATCTCCAGAACCACCACAACTGTTACCATTACAACCTCCACAGTAACATCAACCACAATTAGATCACCAACAGCTGCCAGTTCACAGCAGCATCGGCAGTGCTGCAAACGCCATCGGCATGACAAGATCCTGGCTTGGCGCTTTGGATTGTCATGCCCAGGCACAGTGATTGGTGAGATGGATTAGTTCTACCCCCGCACCTGGCCCCTGGAAGAAGGGTTCCAGGCTTTGGCTGGAAAGTAGTGGAGAAGGGCTTGTCCACCTGGTCTCACTGACCTTTGGGGTCACTTCCATGTCTGAAATGCAAGCCTCGGGAAAGCGGGGCTTGTTCACTCTCCTCTCCAAGGTGCTGGCATCGGACGTTGCTCAGGTGACCTCAGCATCGGTGAAAGGATGAGGAGTCTGCAGATGTGAGGCCAGACGCCAGCTTCCTGTCTCAGGAGAATCCTCTAAGCTGATGGGCAATCGGAGTGGCCTCTGTGAAGCTGGGCTCTGCCTTTCCCCCAAACCCACAGGACATAGACCACAACTAACTGCCTAGAATCCACCAAAGCTTCCTCCACTCCGTGGTATAATCTCCTCCGACACTCTGAGCTATCTCCCTAGCTCTCCTCTCATGTAAACCCTTTTCACTAGTCTCTTCTCCCCTTTAGAAGAACAGCTTCCTTAAGACCATTCAAAGCAGACTTTTGTGGGAAGGTGACAACCTACATCCACCTTTACCCTCTGCTTGGCTCTCCAGCCTGGCAAGGGCATGAACGGAGTCTTCTCTGGAAGGCTGGGGTTCCAAGTTTACATTCAACCCAAGTGCACTGTCTGAATCCAGCATATCTGATGCCTGAGCCTCTGTCCACCCGGTGTGGGCATGGCAGAAAGCAGCTCCCGGATCTGAGCTACCCTCCTCCCCGATGCCCGCTGTCAGTGATGACATCAGCAGGAAGCTCCTGGCATGTCTGCCTCCTTAGAATCAGTAGATCTCAACACTATGGCTGAGGCTCACTGCTGTTCCTCGGAAAGATGATCTGAAGCAGCCCAGCCCTGGTGTGAGCCAAGGTCCTCACAGCCTGCCGCCGTCCCCACAGCATGAGTGGTTCAGCCTGTGACCCATGTCACTATTGATAAAAGGAGGCTCTGAAGCATTGGGACCAAGGACCTCAGGTGTGGTCAGCAAGGTTCCTTGCCCAGTTCCTCACTGGTCACCCTCGGCCAGCAGGGCAGATGTCCATGATTAAGTCACAGCATTCTGCCAAAATCCTAGGATGCACCAGCCCTTGATCCCCCTTCAGACAAAAGGTCAGTTGGTCCTGGGAAAGGAGGGGGGAACCCTGGTAGTGGAAAGCTGTGAGCATCTCTGTATTCTCCCCTGGGGGCTCACACAGGCATCACATGACCTCAACACATGCAAAGACAATAAAGGATTGTGTCATGTCCCGTGTATCACCTCCTCCAGCTGAGTACTTTCCTGACTGTAATGGAACTAGAAGGCAGAGGCAGTGACCTTTCCATGTTTCAGACGGACCACTCTACTTGGAGATTGTGATGTCATACCCCTCCCAGCATCCCATGACATCATACCCCTCCCAGCATCCCATGACATCATGCCCCTCCCGCCAGCCCATGACATCATACCCCTCCCACCAGCCCATGACATCATACCCCTCCCACCAGCCCATGACATCATGCCCCTCCCAGTATCTCAGCTTCAGAGAAAAAGGTTTTCTTTTAAAAAACTATTAGCTTGTGTGCATGGGAATTTTGCCCTCTTGTATATTTATGCAATGCCCTCAAAGGCTAGGAGGGGAAGTCAGATCTCCTAAGACAGGAGTCACAGATGGTTCTGAGCCACTGACCGAGTACTGGCAATCAACATGAGTGTTCTGGAAGAGCAGCCAGTGCTCTTAACCACTCCAGCCCCATAGAGGAGAAAAAAATTAAAAATCCTAAAGTACGAGAGAAAGAATACTTAGTTTCTGACCAGTATCCCAAAGAAAGGTAAAGGAAAAAGTGAAATGTTAAGCTTGTGGCCACTTGGCTGTGACCCAGCTAGCTGCAGATCCCAAAGATGTATTTGAAAATCTCTGTGATCTGTGACTTTCCTTGCTCTGTTCCTGAGAAAATTTTATGACACTGCAGCCCCGTGGGAACACGGCACTGGGGCGTCACCCGAGTCTGTTCTTGTCACCCACAGGTGGGGGCTGGACCAGGGATTTCCAAGTTCTTGGCCTTCTGTTAAGGAACTGGAATAAGGGCTCGCTTAGATTGCAAAATGGAGAGGGAAACTTATTCAAAGTTAAGTGGCAGCACAGAAAGAGCGAGCGCTCTGTGCAGAGAGGCAGAGGCCGCGCGTGAGGGCGCTCCACGCCCCTGTTACTATTTGTCCTTTCTTAGAGTCCAAGATGAGAGGGACTGGGGGGGGGAGGGAGACAAACTAGAATTGCGTAAGCCTTTGCTCACTGCGCATGTCTCCTGCTAACTGGCAGGCTAACATCGAGAACCGCATGGAGACTGCGCATGTCTCCTGTCAGGCTGAGGTCAAGAACCGCTTGGAGACTGCGCATGTCTCCTTCTAACTGTCAGGCTGACATCGAGAACCACATGGAGAGAGGGTGTCCCTGGGTGTGCCTATGAGGGATTTTTTTTTATGGAGTTGGTTGAGGTTGGGAAAGGCATCCTGAATGTGGACTGCGACATTCCCTGGGCTGAGCAAAGCCCAGAGAGGGAGTTCAGCGTAGATCATGCGTGCGCCTTTTCTCTCTCTGCTCTTGATGGACCCAGCGCTTGAGTTCCTGCCTTGGTTTCTTTGCAGTGAAGGGCTGTAGCCTGGAACCGTGAGCTGAGTTAAATCTGTACCCCCTTAGTTGTTTTTGTATTTAATCACAGCAAACAGAAACTAAGACGGTGGTTTCCCATGGGCCATCTCATTTTACCTTGCACACACAACCATGTGTGCACATACGACTGTCAATCAAGGACTCTCCCCACAGTCTGACACTCTGAACTTACATCTAAACTACGCCAAGACACAGAGGCCCATCTCCCTTGGATTAGGAAATGTCTTGGGACATATTTAAACGGAAAAGTATATTTGAATGGCTTCTCCCACTGAAATAATAACAAATTGAATTGAGTCAATTTATAAAAAGGCAGGCTTTTGGGGCTGCCCTCAGACAGGTTCATTGACCTCACAGGAGGGAGCCAGGGGAGTGGCTGGGCTGGGGGAGGGGCTTCTTAAAGGGAAGTCAAGAGAGTTGTGAGGTGATGGTGAGGTTCTGAGGTTAGAGCCTTATTTGTTGAGTTTAGGACCCTGTAGATGGTGGGTCTCAAATCCAGTGGTCACTTCGGAATCTGGGACTGGGAGTTGGCTTTGATCAGTGTTTTCAAGGGCTTTCGAAAGCGTGGGTTCCTGGTCAGAAGTGAAGTGTGGGGACCTCTTGGCCAAGACCATCTTGACTTTGTCCCCAAACCTCCAGCCTAACAATATTATCAAGAGGTTACCGAGGGGAGTAGAATTTCCTTCTTAGAGCAGGCTGATGCAGGTAGGGGTCCCATGTTTCTAGAAGGCTTTTGGGGGTACATTTTGGGGGTACATTGTTTGGAGAGTAATGTGTATATGCAGTAGATAAGATGAAGGTGTTAGTCATGAAGTCATTCTTAGAAGATGGGCGTATGTGTATCCCAAGTCAAGTGGAGTCCCAGCCTGCTAAGCCATCCCTATGCTTGGCTACCTTGTTCCCAAATATGGTCACTCGTATTTGGCCTCAGGAAAATCTCATGTTCCTTCGAGGTGAGAGCTATGTAAAAACATTGACAAAGCATAAAGCTTTGGGGCTTCCTTCTGGTACTGAGGCGCCTCCCTGCTTTATGCTGAGACCAGAGAGTGCCCCAAATTTATTATTTGCATTAATAAATTACAGAAGAGCATCTCCAACCCTTTCAGGATCTTCATGATTGCCCACAGTCAGCAGGGTCAAAGCCCACTGTGCTGCCTTTCACTAGGGAGTTAGTTTGGATCAGGAGGGCTGGTGAGAAGCACATGGGTTCCTAGCAAGTGAGCACAGACCCTGCTTCTGTGTCCCCATTTCTGATGATCCAGTGACTTTTGTCAAGTTCAGCAAACCTCAAATTCTCCAAGTCCTGGCTTAACTGCCGTCCCTGGGGCTGGAATTTCCCCAATAAGGCCTGAAGTTCCTATTATCATGCAAATATGTTAATAGAATAACATTTCTCTCCATCAAGAACCATTATTAGGAGTTCCTGTACAAGCTCTGAATTAGAAATGAGAAAGCTGGCTTCCCTAGGGGATGCCCGACTTCTGAGCAGGAAGCATCGGCTGTAACCTCCTCAGCCCTCGCTGCAGCCCCCTGCCGACCAGTTCACTTCTTTCTCAAAGGTTTGTTTTCAAGTGCATGAAGGCTCGAGGGTTAGTCTCTGTGGTCAGCATGCCACCCTGGCCCCGGATCTCGTTGCATTATAAAACACTGCCATTAAATGCAACTTAGCTGACTTGAGCATTTCCAAAGACTAGAACCACAGGGGTGTTCACCTGTGTCTGCAGCCATCTTCGGCTGGGCCTCTGCCTGTGTCTGTCACGCTCAGACCTGGTGAACCACTGACCAGAGTTCTGTGTGTGACTGACCGCTGTGTCTTCACTCGCTGTCCTGTGATCAGCGTCGGGACTTTGGGAATAACTTTGGGAAGTTATTCTGGACGAAGTGTGCAGGTCTCCATGGGCTCTGCTCTCATCTCTCAAAGGCAAATCTCAGCAGTGGATATTAAAGTGGACGGCAGATGGGGCAAAGCCTGCGGGCGGCATGCTAAGAAGTTGCCCTGTGCATTTCCCAAGGTAACAGATGACGATGCGAGTTCTGGTGGTTTTATGTCCTGTGTCTATGCAAAACCACACCTTTCATTTCAAAGGGGGTACAAGACAGTTTGTTCTGGAGCCTGTATGAGGAACACATATTTAGTTTTTCCAAAACGTTATGTCCCAGTGTGGAAGTGTTTATATGAGATTTTTTTATTAGAGAACAAAGAAAGTCATAAATCAAAATGTTTAGCAGAATACTCTGGTGGGGGCACAGGTAGACAGGGTACAGAAAAGTGTGGGGGGGTGCTGCTATAGGTTTTAAATAAGATCTGGTGCTATTCTTAGTTACTAAGGAGAGCTTTAAACAGGGGGCGGAGACAGCCCGGGAGAGAGACATATTATCAAACCTGGCAGGAAACAGCTATGTAGGCTCTTTGACATTGTGCAAAGAGCTACAGGGTTTTTTATTATTTTCTTTATTTACATTTCAAATGTTATCCCCTTTCCTGGTTTCCCCTCCGAAAACACCCTATTCCATCCTCCCTCTCCCTGCTCACCAACCCACCACTCCCACTTCCCTGTCCGTCCTGGCATTCCCCTATTCTGAGGCATTGAGCCTTCTCAGGACCAAGAGCCTCTCCTCCCTCTGATGTCCAACAAGGCCATCCTCTGCTGCATATGCAGCAGGAGCCATGGGTTCCTCCATGTGTACTCTTTGGTTGGTAGTTTAGTCCCTGGGAGCTCTGGGTGTACTGATTGGTTCATACTGTTGTTCTTCCTATGGGACTGCAAACCCCTTCAGCTCCTTGGGTCCTTTCTGTAATTCCTCCATTGGGGACCTTGTGCTCAGTCCAATGGTTGGCTGAGAGCACCCACCTCTGTATTTGTCAGGTACTGGCAGAGCCTCTCAGGAGACAGCTATATCAGGCTCCTGTCAGCAAGCGCTTGTATCATCCTGAGTGAGGTGACCCAATCGCAAAAGAACACACATGGTATGCACTCACTGAAAAGTGGATATTAGCCCAGAAGCTTGGAATACCGAAGATACAATTCACAGACCAAATGAAGCTCAAGAAAAAGGAAGACCAAAGTTTGGATATTCTGGTCCTTCTTAGAAGGGGGAACAAAATACCTGTGGGAAGAGATACAGAGACAAAGTGTGGAGCAGAGACTGAAGGAAAGACCATCCAGAGACTGCCACACCTGGGGATCCATCCCATATACAGTCACCAAACCCAGACATTATCATGGATGCCAACTACAGGACACAGAGCTGGTCCTGCTGGGTTTCTGTGTTGCGTGGTCCATTTCCTCACTGTGCTCCCCTCCCTCCCCTTTGGAACAATAATGTATATCCTGTGTCATGACATGTTGGAAGTATGTAGTTTGTGTTTTGATTTCACAGGAGGTAGCAAGTAACAGATTGTCTTGATGCTTTGAAGAGATGTTGGCTTTTGGACTTTTACACTGTGTCGGAACTGTGAAAGGCCATGGGGATTTTGAAGTTGACATGCACTTTGCATTATGATATGACTGCAAACTCATGAAGGCCAGAGAGTGGAACATGTTGCTTTGAATGAGAATGGTCCACAGAAGCTCCTATATCTGGATGCCTGGTCACCAGGTACGTTAGTATCTTGGAAGGATTGGGAGGTATGCTCTTGTTGAAGGAGGTATATCACATGGGCTTTGAGGTGTCAATAGCCCACACCACACCAGTTAGCTCTCCCGCTCACTGGCTGGTGCTGGTGGTTCAGATGTGAGCGCTCTGCTACTTCTAAGGGGAGGTGAGGCCCTGGTTGAGCTTCCTCATGTCTGTGCATCTCAGCCTGTGTCAAGTCGACAAAGACCAGGCAACGTACCCTGCAAGCCTCTGCGAAGGTGCCAGGAGTAAGATGAGTGGTGGCTCTTCAGACCTCAGAGTGAAGGGCGCATGGGCACCTGAATGCAGAGCCGTTGGAACCTGCTTTATTGGACAAAAATTTCACAGAGAGAGACCTCTGTAGCCTCTGTGTTGGTCACAGAAGTGGCGAGGCCATAAATGCCCTTCATCCTCTTTTCTTGTTCTTAAATATATATGTATATATGTGTATACATATGTATATATAATTTTTAATGTATACTTTTATATTTCAGTGTTCGTATATTTGTTATTTTAATTTATAGATATTTTTATATTTTAGTGTGTGTGCATGTATGTGTGCATGCCTGTGTGTGTGTGTGTGTGTGTGTGTGTGTGTGTGCCACATCAGTGCAGTGTCTGTGGAGGCCAGAGGGGGCGTTGGTTTGGTTCCCTGGAGCTGGAGTCTCATGGGATTGCGAGTCCCCCCCAGCACGGGTGCCGTGGACTGACCCCTGGTCCCCAGGAAGTGCGGCAAGCAGTCTAACTTGTGCTTCTTCTCTCCAGCTTCTCTTCCCACCTGACTCTGGATTGGTTTCATCCCAACGTCTCGGCTCCAAGTCTGTGCTTATCTGGGGCTCACTGTACGAGCATTTCAACTCACTGTGGCCCATCTCAATATTATGACACTACGTGTATAGTTTAGTGACTTTACAGTAATGAATTGTATTTGCTTCTCAGGTTCTTTATGCTAATGTCATATTTTACTTTGATATTTGCTGAAACTCCACAGAAGACTATGTTCTTATTTTTTCCTTTGTTTTTCCTGTTTTCTTTTTTTGATTGATTCAATTCTTAAGCAGGGGCCTGTGCTTCCTCTTCTTGAGTAGGGGGTGGGACTTACTTTTCTCAGGCGGGGGCGGGGCTTACTCTGCTTAGGTATGGGTGGGACTTACTCCTCTTGGATAGGGGCTGGCCTTACTCTCTAGTCCTGGACTTGAAATCCTCCAGCCTGTACTTTCTGACTTCTGGGAATTATATATGTGAATGATTCTTCCTGGTATGCTAGTTTTATTTAACTGTTAAATTATCTTTTGAGCCATCTGCTCTTCCAGAGGTCCCAAGTTCAATTCCCAGCAACCACATGGTGGCTCACAACCATCTGTAATGAGATCTGACACCCTCCTTTGGTGTATCTGAAGACAGCTACAGTGTACTTATTTATAACAATATATGGACCTTTGGGCTGGAGCGAGCAGGGACTGACCAAGCAAGGTTAACCGGATTGAGCAGAGGTCCTAAATTCAATCCCCACCACAGGAAGGCTCACAACCATCTGTACAGCTACAGTGTACTCATATACATAAAAAAGATTTAAAAATATAATGTATGTCTGTGTGTGTGTCTCCCTCTGTGTGTGTGTGTGTGTGTGTGTGTGTGTGCATATGCCTGCATGAGTTTCTGTGCACGATGCATGTGTGAGAACCTGTAGAGTCCTGAAGAGGGCTTAGGATCACATGGAGCTGGAATGTAGGAGGTTGTAAGTTGCTATGTTAATACTGGGACCTGGGTCTTCTGCAAGAGCAGCAAGTGTCCTTAACCACTGAGAATCTCTCCAGCCTGTTAGTATTATCTTAAGAATAGTTAGTAAGCCTAATGTCTTAGTCAGGAATTGTATTCCTGCACAAACATCATGACCAAGAAGCAAGTTGGGGAGGAAAGGGTTTATTCAGCTTACACTTCCACATTGCTGTCCATCACCAAAGGAACTGGAACTTAAGCAGGTCAGGAAGCAGGAGCTGATGCAGAGGCCATGGAGGGATGTTCCTTACTGGCTTGCTTCCCTTGGCTTGCTCAGCCCCCTCTCTTATAGAACCCAAGAATACCAGCCCAGGGATGGCATCACCCACAAAGTGCCCTCCCCCCTTGATCACTAATGGAAAAAATGCCCCACAGCTGGATCTCATGGAGGCATTTCCTCAAGGGAGGCTTCTTTCTCTGTGATAACTCCAGCCTGTGTCAAGTTGACACACAAAACCAGCTGGTACACTGAGGTTTGCTTCTGTGGGCATCCAGATGCACATCTGTTCTTGCTATTCCTCATGAAGTCACCTCTAACCAACAGCAGTTTGATCCTATTGACAGATCACAAATCAGCTCCTCCTTGAACGCTCAGGAGTCAAAAGAGGTGTCTCCTCAGGATTCCAGGTGTGGACTCAGGGAACTGTTTGTCTCACAGCCAAGTCTTTACCACGGAATTCCTTGCTAGCTCTTTACCCCAGAACAACATGCTAGCTCTCCACCTTAGGGCTTCCTGCTAGACCTTCCCAAATACTGTAAGCCTGACTCTGTGTGCTTGTGAGAACCTTTATGTAGATTTCTCAGTTCCCTTTTAAACATAACCTGTCTTCCTCAGGACTTCACCTCCGGATACCTGGAGCCTTGCCTTGGTGAGGCCACGGCTGCCCACCTCAGGCCCCTGCCCCCTGGCCCCTGCCCTCTGCCCTCTGGGGAGATAGTGCCCATCTTGCCTGTTTCTTTTGGGATTTCTGGCCTCCATTGCCAGATATCTGGTGTTCAGCACGCTCTGTGCAATTTTCTAGCTGCCGTGATGGGAGCTTGGGGCCATTCCATTTATTTTAGCTTGGTGGGAGCAGAGATCTATCTGTCCGATGAGCCTGGAGTCAGCAAAGACAGCCTAGCCTTTCACTCACTGTCCGGTCTCTCGCCTGTAATTACCTGGAGGACATCTCACGCCCTGTTATTATCTCTGAGTCACCATGTCCAAAAGGAACTCCTTCTCTATGCCCTGGCACTGGGCCTTCCTCGCAGTCACCCCTGTCTGTCAAGCTCCAATCTCGGCCATCTTTAAACACTAACTTCATTGTCTACCTCCTCTTTTTAATCCATTCAGCTTCAAAGTATGCCAGTTCTTTGAAGGTCTATTAAATATACTTCCATCTTTCCATTCCTGCCCAACTTTACTGGGACAAGTCCCCATCAACTCAGTAATAGCTTTCTAAAGGGGACACTGAGGGGGAGGCAGGCTAGTGGCACAAAGGGCCTCTCGGGGATAAGCAGGATCTGGCACCACATCAGACCCACCTGCATCCTGCAGCCTCCCACCGTCCTCCCCATCCCTCATCACCCTTCCCACCCTCCTCCCCATCCTCCACCTCCCCATCCTCCCGACTATCCTCTTCACCATCCTCTCCATCACCCTCCTCCCCACCACCCTTCTCACCATCCTCCTCCCCACCCTCCTCCCCATCATCCTCCCCACTGAATCTTCCATCTAATTCTCTCTCTTCTGAGCTCACTCTTATTTTCTGTCCCTCATTACCACACTATGTAGGAGTACCTCTCAAATTAAATATGGCTTCCTCTAGGAGGTTGTCCCGTGTGTGTGTGTGTGTGTGTGTGTGTGTGTGTGTGTGGTGTCTGTGTATGTGAGTGTGTGGTGTGTATCTCTGTGTGTGAGTGTATGTGTGTGTGATGTGTGTATGTGTGAGTGTATATGTGAGTGTGTGTCTGTGTATATGAGTATGTGTCTTTGTGTGGTGTGTGCCTGAATGTGTATGTGTGTGACTGTATGTGCGTGTGTGTCTGTGTAGTATCATGCCTAGTTTTCTGAGAACCCACCAGGCTGATTTCCAGAGAGGTTGTACCAGCTTGCAAACCCACCAGCAGTGGAGGAGTGTTCCTCCTTCTCCACATCCCGCAGTATAAGTACTGCCGAGTGTTTGGCTAGTAGTCTAGAAGCTGCAGCGCCAGAGTCTCCCAGGAACTGGAGCCATCCTGTCTCATCACTGTCCTATCTCGACACCATCCTATCCCATCACCACCCTATCCCAATACCACCCTATCCCAGCACTGTCCTATCTCGACACCATCCTGTCCCAGCACCATCCTTATCCCACCACCACCCTATCCCGACACCACCCTATCCCACCACCACCCTATCCCAACCCCACCCTATCCCAACACCATCCTATCCCAACACCACCCTATCCCAACCCCACCCTATCCCAACACCATCCTATCCCAACACCACCCTATCCCAACCCCACCCCATCCCACCACCACCCCATCCCACCACCACCCTATCCCATCACCACCCTATCCCAACACCACCCTATCCCACCACCACCCTATCCCAACACCACCCTATCCCACCACCACCCTATCCCAACACCACCCTATCCCACCACCACCCTATCCCGACACCACCCTATCCCATCACCACCCTATCCCAACACCACCCTATCCCGACACCACCCTATCCCATCACCACCCTATCCCACCACCACCCTATCCCGACACCACCCTATCCCCATCACCACCCTATCCCGACACCACCCTATCCCATCACCACCCTATCCCAACACCATCCTATCCCAACACTACCCTATCCCAACACCACCCTATCCCACCACCACCCTATCCCATCACCACCCTATCCCACCACCACCCTATCCCAACACCATCCTATCCCAACACTACCCTATCCCAACACCACCCTATCCCACCACTACCCTATCCCAACACCACCCTATCCCACCACCACCCTATCCCGACACCACCCTATCCCACCACCACCCTATCCCACCACCACCCTATCCCACCACCACCCTATCCCACCACCACCCTATCCCAACACCACCCTATCCCACCACCACCCTATCCCATCACCACCCTATCCCACCACCACCCTATCCCGACACCACCCTATCCCACCACCATCCTATCCCATCACCACCCTATCCCACCACCACCCTATCCTATCACCACCCTATCCCACCACCACCCTATCCCGACACCACCCTATCCCATCACCACCCTATCCCAACACCATCCTATCCCAACACCACCCTATCCCACCACCACCCTATCCCAACACCATCCTATCCCAACACCACCCTATCCCACCACCACCCTATCCTATCACCACCCTATCCCACCACCACCCTATCCCGACACCACCCTATCCCACCACCACCCTATCCCAACACCACCCTATCCTATCACCACCCTATCCCAATACCATTCTATCCCAGCACCATCCTATCCTAACACCACCCTATCCCAGCACCACCCTATCCTAACACCACCCTATCCCATCACCACCCTATCCCAACACCACCCGATCCCAACACCACCCTATCCCAACACCACCCTATCCCAGCACCATCCTATCCCAACACCACCCTATCCCATCACCACCCTATCCCAACACCATCCTATCCCAACACCACCCTATCCCAGCACCATTCTATCCAAGTATCCTTGAAGAATGTCTCATTTTCTATTCTATGCAGGCTTCTGTGTCCACTTCTATTATGATCAGGCCAGTAATTTTTCTCCATACTGTTTTGTCTGTCTTCTGTCATCTATACACAGTTTGAAAGTTAACTAAGGCAAGCCCCGCCCTCCCTCAGGGGAGCATGTCTCTCCTGTTCTAGTAAGTTTGAACTCTGGCAGGTGAAGGGCTTAAGAATGCCAAACTCCAGAGAAAAAGGAGGCACCTTGGGTCACTCTGTGGACACCTGAGTGAAGTGGTCGTGACGTGGTCTGCCTTCTCAGCTAAACTTCTCTCCAGTGTGACCTAGGCATCCAGGCATAACTTCCCAGCATTCCACCTGTAGCCCAGGATGCTTGACTCAGTGTGGGGAGCTGAAGGAACCCCTTCCCAAAGAAGAACTCAGAACCTTCTAGAAACATTAGTGGCCAAGTCAGAGTCCTAGATCTTAAGGCTTCCTGCCTCCTGCCAGTGTCTACTAAATCCTTTATAGGCTCCTGAGATAATGTGCTTGGCCATTACTCTTGCTTTCAAGGCCAACCTGAGAGGTTTAGACATCATGCAGGCTCAGGCATCAGAGATGGATCGTGGGTCTCCGAGGCTGAGTTACTTCTGTTCATGAGACCTGCCTGCTCACACAAATGCACAGGTTTGGACAGGTTCCTCCACACCTCTGGCCTTGATGGTCCTCACCCTTCAGATGCCATCTTAGAGATAAATGTCCAAGAGTTCACACTCAATTTGGCTTCTTCTTGGGACCTGTGCTTGAGCTGTTAGTTCCACCTTAATTGTCTTTCTTCAGTAAGAAGCATTATACCATTTTCTTGTTTTCCCACCTTCTGGAAGACTCTTACCTCATCTCCTCACATGCTCTGACCTTTGGGTATGGACCATGAGTACTAGTGGTATCCATAGCAACAGACAGCATCCACTAAGTGTACCCCTTACACTTACCCAGAGTGTAGTCCCTCTGAACTTTGGACGGATTGGACAATGCAAGATGAGGTCAGAGGTCCCATCATCCAATGCTACGCAGTAAAGCTCCTGAGAGGCATCTACAAACCCCCTGGCAGTGGCTGGGCTCAGCTGGGCACTTCTCCCTTGAGGTTGACCTTAGGGCTACTGCAGCCCAGATGTTGGCTAGCGTGAGACGCTGGGCACAGATGTTGACCAGGATGGCATGGCAACTGGAATCCCATGGCGGATGGTGGTAGATGGGTTTAGACTGATAGCAAGACAGTGGGTGGGATGGGGAGGTATCTGGGAAGACGAGCTGGTCTCTCGCTGGTCTTCAATGGGAAGAAGAGCTGGTCTCTCGCTGGTCTTTAATGGGAAGAAGAGCTGGTCTCTCGCTGGTCTTTAATGGGTTGATGGCTGTGGGGGTGTGGTTTCTGGGATGGCAGCTGGGATTAGATGGTGGCTGCATGTGACATGTGACGGCTATGCTTGGGTCTCTGCACTGGGAATTAATCAAAACACAAATGGCTGGGAACAACTGTAAAGGATTTTTCTTTTTCTTAATGAAGCCATTTGAAGCTGGAAGACACATTTTTAATCTGTATCTTTGAGGTGGAAAGAGCCACCTTTCATCTGGCCCACACCTTCAGCTGGCAGCCTATAGAAAGGACAGGGAAGACAGAAGTTTGCTCTCTCTCTGCTGATTACTCTTGCTTTCACTAGCAAGTCCATTTCCTCACTGGCATTGGGGCCTGCTTTTACGGGACTCCATCATATACTGAAGACCAGATAAGACATCCAGTCTTGTGGACTGAACAACTACTGGATTCTTGACATTTCCATTGGTAGAAAGTCATTGTCGGACTAGCTGAGTCAAAGACTGTGAACAATTGTAATAAATTTCCCATGCAGTCCTTCTGTAAGTTCTGTTCACATATATAAATATAGATAGGTAGATGATAGATAGATAGATAGATAGATAGATAGATAGATAGATAGATAGATAACCAAGGCAAATCTTATAAAGGACAACATTTAGTTGGAACTGACTTACAGGCTCAGAGGTTCAGTCCATTATCATCAAGGCAGGAACATGGCAGCATACAGGCAGGCATGGTGTAGGAGGAACTGAGAGTTCTACATCTTCATCTGAAGGCTGCTAGCAGAATACTGACTTCCAGGCAGCTAGAATGAGGGTCTTAAGCCCATGCCCATAGTGATACACCTACTCCAACAGGGCCACACCCTCTAATAGTGCCACTCCCTGGGCTGAGCATATACAAACTATCACAGATAGATAGATAGATAGATAGATAGATAGATAGATAGATACATACATACATACATAGACAGGGCCATCTTTGGGGATTTACTCCTCAGCTTTTATGGAATAACAAGCCCCTACTTCCAGTCAACTCCTGACACTTTCCCAAACAAAACACAAGAGAAAAAATTCCCTCACCCCAAGAAGGGAGTCATGAGGTGAGAGGAGGGCTGGAGCGGGGCAGAGGTGGGAGGAGATGTAGCCAGACAGGATTTACATGAGTGAGAGGAATCTTAGGACCGGGAAGTTTTCCAAAAGGAAGGTGGGGGATTGGGAGATGGAGAGTGGATCAACGAAAACTTAAGATATAGGGGCACGCCATATTGAAACCTTCACTACGAAACTCAGACTGCTCAGGAAGCCTCCATCCCACTGCTTAGTGTCTGGATTTCCAGAAGGTGTGAGCAGCCTTCTGGAGGAGAAACTTACCTAACTGTGGCTCCTGGACGCTGCAGTACAGACCTGCCAGGCAGGATGTCCTCCTCACTAAGGGAACAGTGACTCAGTTGCTTGCTGAGTCGCTGTAACTTTAATTTTTGTAATTCTATTTTTAATGATGGTCCTTAAATGTTTAACTTCCCTTGCAACTCACCAGAGGTCGTGGGAAAGAGAGGATTTGGGGAAGTGGGCCTGTCTAGAAAGATTCTTTGAAGCAACTCCCGTCTGTGTTGTCTGGAAATCATCAGCAGTTCAGTTCACAGGTCAGCAGCGGCAGCTCGATCCACTCGCAAACACTTCACAGATAGATACACCAACAGTCCACTTCGGTAGAGTCAGGATAGGAACAGTGGTGACATGACTTGGCAGAGGCAGCATTTCCCACCCCAGGAGCGGTGCCTCGGTGATCCCCTATGGTCCAGCACCCGCCCCTGTGGCTGAGGGCGTGGGATAAGCACAGTCAAGCTCCCCTCATTCTGGCTCCCCAAGCAGCCACGCCCAATGGCAGAGAGGACAAAAGCCGACAGCCCTACACCTGTGGATCAAGATGTATCCCCAGGGACTTCCCAGCACTGTGTCTGCACGCATGCCACCCTGCTTCCCACCGTGATGATAAGCCTATGGAATCATAAGCCAGGCCTCAGTTAGCTACGTTTCTTTTGTAAGAGTTGTCTCAGTCAGGTCGTGGCATCTCTTACCAGCAATAGAAGAGTGACTAAGAAACCCTGGGGACTGTGTGAGAGCACAGGACTCCAGGACGGGCAAGATCACAGCCTCGAGGGGGTGGAGGGACAGAGAAGTGTGAGCTGTTGTTATTTCCTGACGGATCTATTCACCTGATGCTCTAGTCACAGTGACTAGGCCTTATCCCAGCACCCTGTGTCTGCGTTTATGAACATCTCTCTCTTGCCTCCTCTGCAATGAAGAGTTCTGCAATCTCCCTGGGAACCCCTCCCTTCTCCACTCACCAGACCCCTCCCAGGAGACTTCCCCCCTCAAGTGGAGACGGTGGAGTGGGGGACTGTGGGATTCCATCCAGAAGGCAAGAGCTGAGAACATCTGGGAGAAGGGGCCAACACATCCAGCAGTCCTCCTGGGTCTGCTTCTTCCCTAGGTCAAAGGTTAAGACCTTCAGCATTTCCCCTTTGAGGCAGATGAACGTGGGCACCTGAAGTGGATTGAGTTTGCAGCAGCCGGAAGAAACACCTGTCTTCCTGGGAGCCCTGTGGGTGGTCCCTGCAGAGCTTTCCCTTGGGTATTGGTCCGCTCCCAGAGTCCTCTTCCCCAGCAGATGTTCACCACTCCCACCGCAGACTCTGGCCTAGTTTCCCTTCCGTCCCCGCTGCACGCAGATGGATCGTTAAGGTATCCAGCATACCCACCATCTGCCCTTCCCCTGGATTCTGTCCCTGAAGGTCCACACAAAGAAGCCATAGCCTAAGAATAGTCTATTGAAAGACTCTACAGACAAGAGATTGAGGCAAGGTTTGAGTGTGATGCTTCCCTGGAGGGGGATTCTGGGAACACAGCTAGGGAGGGAAAGAAGGCTGCAAGGCAGAGACAGCTCACATGGTTATGTTCTGGACAAGGCCATCCCAGAGCAGGAGCAGGGTTTCTGCAGAGCCTCTGCTAGCAACAACCTTCTTGGAGAAATCCCTCAGGGAGAGCGAAGAGCTACCGTGCCAGGTGCTCCTGCTCAGTTCACGTGTAAGCATAGATCTCTCTGCTCTATTGCTAGATTGGGGGACGTCAGGTCCTGGGCCATCAGAGGGAGTTTTCAGACGCTTCTGAGAGGTGAGCCTGAGAGCAGGAAGACACACCTCACCCATTGTTGTCTGCTTCTCCATCAAACAGTAAAAGACTGACCTGTACAACCAGATGCGTCAAGCGAGGTTGCGGCGCCTCAGGTGGGATTGAACAGATGACTCCAAAGTGTGATCTTTGACAGAACTCCAAGAAGTTTTATTACATATTATTTTGCTTGGGTGCATGTGGAGACCAGAGGACAGCCTGCAGGAGTCGGCTCTCTCCTTTCACTATGTGCAATGCATCCTGGGAATCCCACTCAGTGGTCAGGCTTGGCCGTGAACGTTCTTTTATTTCCAGTTGAGGCCTCTCCCCTACCTATGTTTTCCTTCCTTGTCACTTGATAATAGTTCTACATGTACTTGTTCAGTAGAAATGAAAACCTGCATCTGGACTGTGTTTGTTTTTCTGGATAGGCAACTTACCATTTAATACCCTCATCTCAGAATCAGGCTGAGCACCACGCCAGGAGAGCAGACTGAGCATGTGCAGCTAGAAAAGGTATTTGCAGACATACCTGAATTCTATTCCCAGAGCCCATTTGGTAGAAGGAGAGAAGCAGCTTCTGCAAGTTGTTCACTGACCCCCCCACATGGACACGAGGTCATGGGTCCAACACCCCAAATAAATAAGCAAGTGAAATCTAATAAAAAAAAAAAACGATGTTATGTCAAACGATTGTGTGTTGGGGTGATCTGTCTCTCTCCACTTTCCCACCCTCCTTGCATCTCCCCTGAGGTGCCACATCCTGATGACACACATACCTGGTTGTCTAGGTCTGGCATGTGGGGAGCTGTGTGCCCTGTGTGCTGCTCTCAGGCTCGCCTACCCACAGGAGCCCCCTCTGATGATGGGACCTGTCTTCCCCCAAGTGGTGTCTGTGGCTGCAGATAAGGTATAACGTTTCCCCAAGGAAGAGCCTTTGCTTTTTGCCATCAAGGGCATTTACTCTGTGGTCGATTCCACATTCCTTGACACCACAACCAGCTTTTCCAGTCTTCCAACATGGACTGTATCCAGCAGCTCCTTGGGAACCCATGATGTCTTCAGTGTCGGACCGAGACTGCTGAAGTGTCCTGCCTCGTAGACTGAGCAGCTACTGGGAGCTGAGCCTCTCCTGTGTGCAGACGGCCACCGCTGGACTAACCAGCCCTACTGCATAAGCCAACCTGATAAACCCTCTTAGGGATGCGCTTCCAATCCATTGGCTCTTCTCCTCACTGATGAAGGCGCCATCTTTGATCTCTGTTGAACAAGGGGAGGCAGATGTGGAGATGGTCTGGGGAAGGGCAGGGCTGAGCTGAACTTGGAGTCCCCCCTTTATCTCCTCGCCTGATTGAGCCACCTTCATCTTTCAATCTTTGCCCACAAGCCTCCACACACACTGACCACAAACAGGGGCCAGGGAAGACATTCCTGGGAAACACACCAGGTTCCCATCTCCCATCACACGCTGACCTGCGGCTTTCTCTCCTCCACCAGCTCTTCAGGCCGCATTGAACTTGAGTTTAAAATTAGAAGACAGCAGGGCTCAGAGCTCCTTCCTGCCTCTTCCAGTACCAGATCCTGCCAAGCTGGTTTCCTGTGTCATTGCTTCCAGCATGAGATGTTCATTTGCTCTTTGAAAATAACATTTGGAGCCACTGAAACAAGTCTCTCTGGCTGAGATAAATCAAAGAGGGTACAACTGGAGCTCAGGGTTATACTTCATTTAGAGGAGACCTGCTCTCTTGGAAAGCACCCAAGGCTTCCCAATTGAAATACAGCATCCCCCTTAATTTCATTCTTCAAGCCCCCTGCCCACTGTCAGTTTGATTTAAGTGGCAATTCAATCCCAAAGTGAGCCACAGCTTTCGATGGGTCTCATGGTTTTTCATGGTTTTTCTGCATAATGTTCTCGAGTGTAAGGACTTGCGCTGAGAGATGCTGCTCTCACCTGCTGTCCATGCAAAGTGTAAAGTATCAAAGCCCAGGGAGGGCCTGGGCTAGGGAATCGTGTGTCTGCCTCCTTCACGCACGTATCTCAGCGTGGTTGCCTCTCCCTGGGAAGAACAGAGCCCAAACAGATGCCTGCAAAGATGTCTCATTAGGGTTTTTTCTCCATGGCCTGCAGATATACAATACAGTAAGTGGTCCCTTGATGACCTACACAGGAAGCCACCATGCTGTGTGGCTTATCAAGATGAAGGGGAGCTGGAGAGATGACTCAGGGGTTAAAATGCTTGCTGTGCAAACATAAGGACCCAAGTTCGAATCCTAGATCTACATAAAATTCTAGAGACATGGAGTTCACTAGGGCTTTCTGACTTCCAACCGAGTTCAAAATTCAGTGAGATCCTGTCCCAAGTGGATAATGTGGAAAGTGACAGAGAAGGACATCTGAGCTCCTCCTCTGGCCTCTGTACATTTATACAACACACACACAGGCACACTCACACAGAGACAACACAATTCACATACAGAGACACATAGAGACAAATACACCCAAGATACACACTCACTAACACACACAAGGCTCATACACACACACACACACACACACACACACACATTCACATATACAGAGAGACACAGAGACAAACACACACAAGGCACACACATACAAATACACACACAGGCACACTCCCACACAGACACACACACATTAACATACACAGAGGCACATAGAGACAAACACACACACACACACACACACACACACACAGATAAAGAGGACACAGCTTACAGCCCTTGGTGCTTCTGCTGCCTCTGGTGATGGCGAGTCCTGAGATGCCTGTTGGTATTCATAGGACCAGTCAATGAGAGGTGGTTTGTGATCCAGGAAGATCTAGTCTGTATCCATGGCTCTTCAGGATCATTACCAAAACCTCATTGTCTTGTGGCTTCCCAGAAGCTGTTGTTTACACAGAGCAATGGTGCTCTGGGTGATTGTCTATAAATGTAGCATCTGGTTTTGCCTACATGGGCTTCAAAGGGAAGGGTGAACAGAGGCCCTCTTCAGCACCGCGGAGAGCTCAGGGAGCCTGGTCCTGGCCTTCAGGAGTTTGCAGACAACCTTGCTTTCCTGAACCCTGATTTCTCCTTGTCTCTAGCCTCAGCACCTCCAACCTCATTCCAAGAAATTCTGCACGGCTGAAGAAACACAGCCTTGGAGGCCAGACATTCTGCTGTATCATTTCCACCAAGTTCAAGGTCAGAGAGTTAGGAGACACTGGGTGAGTTTGAGAAGGGGTGCCAGGAACTGGGTCAGGCCAGGTGAGAGGGGCCCTCTCAAGCCAGACTCTGTTAACAAAGGTGGGTGTGTATGTGTGAAAGAGCCCACCACTCTCAGGCAAGCTGCCAAGCCAGAAAGCAGAGATCGGCCACAGGAGCGTCCACACTGATGAAGAGACAGGCAAGAGCCAGGTGGGGCGTTTTGAGACTCAAGCTCAGGGAAAGCGGAAATAAGAACCACCCATAAGCAAATGTAGGCAAAGACAACAAGGAGGCAGATGCCAGCACCCGCAGCTGCCTCTGTGCCCTGAGCTCAGTCAGGAGCTGTTTTCAGCGCCCCACCCAGCTTCTACTCAGCTTAGGAGGCAGGCAGCTGCCGCTTCCATCCAGCAGCCTGAAACCAGGACAAAAACATTGTGAGGGAGCAGTTAAGACTAAAGGGGGATACTTTCCCTTTCAAAGCAGCAACATTGTTTCTCCAGAGTTAATAATGAGACCACCACCATTCTGTGTGTCCCGGGCCAGCATGGGCGGGCACAGGAATCTCTTTCCTGGATTGCCCAGCCCTTATATCCCTCACTTTTTCTTAGAATAAATAGCAGGAAACACAAGACTGTTGGGGACTGTGAATGTGTCCTTTCTGTCACGTCTGTATTAGGGCTGAACTGGGATTCCCGCAGGTGCTGAAATCCTAGCCCTGGTACCCAGAACATGAACTTATTTGTAAGTCAGGTCATTACAGACAGAAGCTGAAACGGACTGGACTGGAATATTGGCCCATGCATGCTTCAAGGATACAGATATGGGTTTGGATATGGATACGCATGTTGTGTACAGAGGGGGTTGACAGCTCCAGGAACCGAGAATCGCAAAGGGGCTCAGACAGATTCTCGCTGGCACAGTCTGTGGGAACCAAGCCCTGCAGACACCTGATATTTGACTTCTGCCTTGTCCAGAAGGGTCTAGAGCATAGCACGTGGGTACGGAAGCCCCAGTGAACTAATAAATACAGGTTATAAGGCACAGTCGTGCAAGGGGATGCATTAGTTACTCTTCTCATTGCCACATTAATGTAGTCAACAAAAGCAACGTAAGGAAGGAAAGGATTAATTGTGCTCATGTTTTGAAGGTGCTGTCCATCACGGAAAGACATGGAGGCAGCTTGAGAAAGTTCCTATGTTCACAGTCAGGAGGTCAGAGGTCAGTGGAAGTCAGCTCATTTTCTCCTTTTTAGTCAGTCTGAGACCCCAGCCCGTGTGATGGGGCTGCCCATGACCCCAGTCCATGACCCCAGCCCATGCAATGGTGCTGCCCATGACCCCAGTCCATGACCCCAGCCCATGTGATGGGGTTGCTCCTGACCCTAGCCCATGCGATGGGCCCGCCCACATTCAGATCCTCCAACCTTGGTTAAACAGCGTTGCAGACAGGCTGTGTCTCCTAGGTGATCTAATGCTGAAGATGAAGCATCATGGGAACTCACACTGTTCTTTGGATGCAGGCCCTGGCTGGGGGTTGGGCCTCAAAGGGTCAGAACACTATATTGCCTCTTTCAAGGAGTGCGTAATCCTGGTATGGGAGAGGGATGGTTCTCTTCTGGACAGCGGTGTGGACATTTACTTGCTCCTTTATCCTTTCTGGAGATGGGGTATCTCTACATTGGGGGAAGGGTTTAGCAAGAACCCTGTCCAGTAGCATCTGGTGCTGAATTTTTTTTTTTTTTTTTTTTTGTCAGCTTGATATAATTTAAGGTCCTGGAACCTCAAACAAGGAAATACCCGCTCAATCAGTCTGCAGGCGGGTCTTCAGGGAGCGTGTCGTTGGCGGTTGATGGATGTGGGAGACTCCAGCTGACTCTGCATTGATGCCACACCTGCTTCTCAGTCGTATGAAAGAGCAAGCTGGGTAAGCCTTGGGTACCAAGCCAGTGAACAGCACTGCTCCGCAGTTTCTACTCCAGTTGTTGCCTCTAGGTTCCTGCCTGAGTTCCTGCTCCGACCTGCCTCAATGGTGGACTAAAACTCGGTGGCCAAATAGACCCTTTCCTCCCTCAGTTAATTTTGGTCATGGTGTTTATCAGAGCATCACACCCTTATTCTGTCTAGTAGTGAAAAGCACCTTCATACGAGGCCAAATGTCCCTGCGAAGGACGAGACAAATTCAAGGCATGAAGTCACCCCGGAGAACCACTAGGCTGGAGAGACACTGAGTCCGTACACCGCTTTAAAGTGTGTGCTCTTGGCTCTTTAAGTTAATGCCCAGGTGATGCCGCTTGAACAGAGCTCGGGTCCTGCAAGGCCAGCGGTGGCTCCACAAACACTTGCCAGATAACGCGTCCAGCACACAGAGCTCTCTCCTGCATCACCCGCAGCCTGGGCGGTTGGTCATCGTATGCGTCTTTAGTGTCCTACAGGTCAGTTTTTACTGAGAGGGGAGGGGTGTGGACCTGCCCTTGCTCCCCGAGGCCATTTGTCTCTGACCTGCTTATGATTACTGGGGAAAGCTCCTGTAATCTGCCGTGGCTCCAGATGTCCATCCGCTTCCCCGCCCCGGGGAGCAGCGCCCTCTGGCCTCTCAACAGTGGAATTACAGGCACGCACTGAGGTGCTCAGCTTTCTGAGTAGCTGCCGAGGATCCGGAAATCAAGTCCTCCTGGCTGCACTGCAAGCACTTAACTCACTGAACCGTCTCCGCCACCACCTCTCAGCGTTTCCACTGTGCTTGCCTGTTTGGAAGCCCGTCAGAGGGGGACGCTGCCAAGCTTGTCCAGCCATATTGGGGCCTCGTGCTCATTTCCTTGGCTTCAGTTCAAAGGCAAGGGCCGTCCGTACATGCTAGCAAATGGATTCTACCAGCCCAGGTTCCCGCTCTCAGTGGTGAGCAAATTGAGTTTACTTTAATGGTATCCAGGCTGTTGATTTGTTTAAATCAGTTAAATGACCGAAGTGGTATTGTTTTTTCTGCTTGTTAAAGGCTGTTATGTATCCCATCCGTCAATGTGTCTGAGGGCACTGAGCCCCTCGCTACTCTGGAGAGGCTCCCGGGGGAGCAGTGGTCATTTCAACCATCTGCCAGCCCCACAGCCTCACAAGCAAACTGGACTTGAAGCTTGGAAAACGGGCCCCTGGGGATGTGGAAGGGATACCGGGTAAACATCCCTGTAAGCTGCAGCGTGGAGAAAGAAGGACCTAGGGTGATGGCCATGAAGAGCTAATTACAGGGAAGAACATTTTCTCCCCCGGCTCCTGCGGGGATCTCTATCCTGTTCCTCAGCTGCCGGCTCCGCTGTGTCCTCGGGGGCGTCTTCTGAGCATTGCTGAAGGTGCTATTCGAGCTGTCAGGGGAAAAAGACCTTCAATAGTCCCACCTAGCTCTAAAGCCCGCAGAATGCACCGATGGCCAGCATGTCACGGAATCCCTCCGGGTGCTCATATCATGGGAGCAGCCTACTGCTTCCTAATTAGACCTAAGGCCCACTCAGTAGGAAAGAATTCATGCCTGGTGCTGTAAGTCTAACCCACTCCCCCCCGGGGGGGGTTTAGGTGGGAGCTGGTAAGGCCATAAGTCCTAGAGGAGAACCTGTGGCTGCCATTTTATCAACCAGAGTCCTTTCTAACTGTATTTTAAATGCATAATTACACCCACAGATGAGGGTAGCTATCACCCCTCACGAGAAAAAGCTTCTTTTTGGCAGCAGAGCCCACCACAGAAATTCAAAACTGGTCAAAATGCAGGGATATATAACACATGATTGGTACTGTTAAGGCTCAGGATGTGAGCCTTCTGTCGAAGCTCCGCCCCACAGTTACCTGGCAATAGCCAGGTAGGCCTGACTCACTAGAAAAGGGGCTGTTGGTCCCTCTCCTTGCTCTCTTGCTTTCTCTTCCTCTTGCTTTCCGTCCCCCCCCTCCCGCATGCTCACGGCCAGCCTACCCCTCTACTCCTCTACTTCTCTCTCCACTCCCTTTCTCTGCCTCTACTACCCTCTTAACTCCCCTCCCCATGCCCTGAATAAATTCTATTCTATACTGTACCCTCGTGTGGCTGGTCCCTCAGGAGGAAGGGATGCCTTAGCATGGGCTCACAGAGGCGCTCCCCTCCCCCACACCTGACCACGCCTCCATAGAACTTATCCCTCCTCTCTTCATCTTCTTATAAATACATCACAGGGGATACCACGGAAGATCGTAAGAGCCCGAGGATCAGTACACCTACTGTGAGCGCATGTGTGTGCACCCACTGTGAAGTTATGTCCTCTGCATATGTCAGGGATGCTGCACCCAGGAAACCTCAACAGTAGGGCTGGCTATATAAGGCCTGAAAAGTGACAGCCCCAGTCAGCATCTCAGTGTGGGTGGGGCGGTCTCTCAAGCACACACAGCTGACACCTCCTCTCCTAGCCCTGTGGTTCTCTTGCTTGCACTCTTCTCTACCTGCTTCTCGGTGCCTCCACTGCCCTGACTTGTCCCCAAATCTCCTGCTGTGGGGCCTTGGCTCCAGCAATGGTTTTGTTTGACAAAGGCATCAGAGAGGGGCATGCTGACCCAGAAATACACTCCCAGTACTCTGGGGCTCAAGAGGCTGTAGGAGGAGGATTTGGGGTTCAGTGCCAATCTGGGCACATAGGGAGACCTTGGTTCCTCACTGCCTCCCAAGACATAGAGTCAGGAACATACAAGCTGGTGAGTTTTACATAAAGACATTTCTTAGACTTATGAGCCTTGTCCAGTTCCTTTAGGAGGCCTTCAAATATAGGGTTCTCTTTAAGTGTAGAGCTACCTCAGCTGTGACACAGAATCCTTGGTGGTGTGTGTAACCTTGGTTCTATGGTCATCATCACCTTAGACTCATTACTCCACTGAGAACCAACCTCAGGCTAGAGGCAGAGACCCTGCTCTGTCTCTCTGTCTCTCTGTCTCTCTGTCTCTGTCTCTCTGTCTCTCTGACTCTCTGTCTCTCTCTCTCTCTGTCTCTCTGTCTCTGTCTCTGTCTCTGTCTCTCTCTCTCTCTCTCTCTCTCACACACACACACACACACACACACACACTCTGCTGGGTCAGAGCATGGTCTACACACACACACATACACACACACAGCTGGGTCAGAGCATGGTCTAGGAAAGCCAGAACTCTCCCTGGCACTCAGCACTGCATGTGTCGAAGGTGTCCCCCTGATGTTGATAACATCAGCCATTTGGACGAATTCCCTCCCAGCATGGGGACAAACTCATCCAAGATTTCCTCAGCGGGGGGGATCTGTTCTGGCATTAGCTAGCTTTGCGCTGGTGCTATTCCACAACCACCACCACCACTGCCCCGGGAGCCATGGGAGAGAGAGAGGTGGTGGCAGAGAGATGGCTCAGTGGGTTAAGTGCTTGCTGTGTGTCCAGGAGGGCTTGATTTTAGGTCCCTGGCAGCTGCGGTACAAAGCTGGGCACCCTGCTGCAGGCCTGCAATTCCAGCACTGGGAGACTGCGGTGAGAGGATCTCAGGGGTGTGCCTGGGCATCGGGCAAGCTCCAGGTTCGGCTAGGAGTCCTTCCGTTAACATCAAGAACAGAAGAGGGGGTGGAGAGATTGTGAAGTCAGAATACAGGGTCACAGCAAAGTGCGTGAAGCAGAAATGACCACATGAACATGACAAAAGCAATGTTGTCTCCTTGGATGTGCTAATGTGGAAAGGGGGAGTTTGGGGGATTCTCTATCCTTAGGCAAGTATTAATTACTAGGAAAAGGAGATCTAGCCTCTCCCAGGGATGAGCCTCCTTATCGACTGTTTAGTGCCCAGTGGTCAGCCTTGGAACCACTTACACGCAAACAATGAAACAGACTCAGAGGTTATATTCATATATACATCTGTGCATATATGTACACACACATATGTGTATGTAATAATATTAATCAAAGGAAAAGAGGCTATCAATTCTAGAGTTGGGGGGATCGGAGGGAGAGCCTGAAGAAAGTGATATCATTATATTTCAATTCAAAACATTTTCAAAAATAAAAACGTGGGAATCAGAAATAAGGTGGAAGGAGGGAGGTGGTGGCCACTGACCTCTAACCTCCACACACTGTGTACGGTGCACACATATACACACTGCACCCCACGAGTGCACACAAAACAAGCCATGGGACCTCCCAACCATGCATCTGTGGATGCTACAATTCTGGATCCATCACCATGGAAACATCCCGTTTAAATCCAATGCTGTTCTCACCACCCAGGCCAGGGTGCAGCTAGTGGAGCTGGGCACACTTTCTTGGTGCTTGTCTTGGCAAAGCTCTGCTTTGGAAAGAACACGAACTGGAGAGGAGATATTAAACTGGCTTTCCAGACGCAAAGGCAGGGTCCTGGTCCCTCATCAGACTGAAAACCAGCACGTCAACCTAACTCTGCAAGTCGGGCAGTCCTGGCCTAGGTCCGAGGCATTTCCTCTCCTTTCTCTTTTTCATCCTGCGAGCTTTTGGAGCAACATCAAAGTAACAAATACACACAGGAAAAGTAACAAGTTCTCCTTACACAGCAAAAGTAACAAGTTCCCGATACCTTCAAAATATCTCAACACACAGAAACAACTTTTAAAATCTGGAAAAGAAATTCACCTACAGAAAAGTTGCACCTATATCCTCTGCCCCAACTCAAGTATACCCAGTTCCTTCCGCTCACCGACATGGCTTCCATGTTCATTTAAGGGAAGGCAAGCACTCAACTCGTGGCCTTACAAGGTCTGCAGGATAGGCGGTTAGTTACAGGAGGACCTGTCAACACGGGGCTTTCATTTTTCTCTCTAGAAAGACCAGTATTCCATGTGAGAGTATAAATAGCTAACACTTTACTGAACAAGAAAATAATTTAAGAAAACCAAAATAAACAGGGTTTTGTTGTACATGAAAAAGGGGGAGGAGGGAAGGCTTAAGAACACTCAACTTAAAAACTTGTGAGCAATTGGAACATTAATTAATTAACTAATTTTAAAACCTCATGAGCAAGCAGGTGACTGAACACCGTTGCTGTTTGTGGTCCCCACGGTTCAGGTCACAGCTTGGGGGCATCTGGTTCCCCAGGGAAGTAGTGTGGTGGACAGGGTTGGGGGGTGAGAGGGAATGAGTTGGAAAATGGTTGTAAATGTATTTTCTGTTCAAATATGTGAATGTGTGTATATCTGTGTGTGGGTATGTAGACGGATGGAACGCAGAAGCCACAAGTAAGGCATGAGATCCCCTGGAGCTGGAGTTACAGGTGGCTGTGGGATGCTGTACACGGATGCTAGAAACCAAACATCAACATTGACAGTAGATTCTGTCAATGTCTGTAGTGAATTCAAGTGTGTTCAAAACCCCACTAAGGAGAGTCCTTCTGTGTCTCAAAGCCATTACCCTCGGACGGAAGTCTCAGCACAAAACCCTGTCATTGTGTCAGATGCTCGAGAGCACTGGCTTGCCTTGCCCTGTCACCCGGAGAGCCTTTGGTCCTCTGTACTGGGCTAGCCCAGGGGAATCTGTGATCTAGCCTTACATTTCAGCCCAGAAACAACACCTTGTGTCAAACTAACTGTAACAGCGAGATTTCAGATATCTCTGTATTTGGTTCTATACAGTTTTCTTTGCAGTCAACATGTATCCTTTTTATAGTATCAGCCTGTGGCCTTATGTATCTTCCAAGGGCCAGGTTAAGTCCAACACTTGAAGAGATAGATGCCCATTCCACAGCTTCGATATGATGGTATTAACCATTTGATTTTTTTTTTTTTGAGACAGGGTTTCTCTGTATAGCCCTGGTTTGAACTCAGAAATCCACCTGCCTCTGCCTCCCAAGTGCTGGGATTAAAGGCATGCGCCACCACTGCCCGGCTGGTATTAACCATTCGAATGTCATTGGTAAGTTACATAAAATCAGTGTACAAGGGCATGCCAAGATCTAATACAAGGCCATGTGACTGCTAATCCATCTTCTACTGAAATCACTGAACCAGAGACTAGCCCGCTCTGATCTCTAATATCCACCATTCCGGTTTCCTCAAGAGCATAATGGTCCCAGTGAAGGCTTCCAGAAGTGCTGGGGCAGGGGATTGAATCCAAGTGTTCTACCAAGCCTCCATCCCATTCCCTTTATCCTGTCGCAGGTGTTGGGCAACTACAGCCTCGGCTGCCTTTCCACAAACGTCAGGGTGTTGGCTCTGGGGCTTTGCTAAGCAGCTTTGTGTCTCTTGGATTGGGGAGTGTTCTTGACTCCAGGTCATCATAGCCAAACTGACAACCTTACCAGAGTCCTGCACTGTCTGGGGACAGGAGGAGGGACACAGCTAGCACTGTCTTCGTACTTCTCCCACGGTCCAAACCACCCCTGATTCTTGTCACTGTGGCAACTTCCTACACAGTAAGGCTAGTGTTAACTGACACTTGCGGGGTCCCAAAGCCATAAACATCTCCACCAAGGAATTTTATTGCAGAATTTCAGGAGCCTGACGAAAGCTAACCAGGTGACCGACTGAGTTACTGCCCCATTAGAAGGAAGCTTCCAGGCAGCTGTAATTTAATGTCTCTGATACTCAAGTGTTGGGTTCCACAGGAAGCCCCAGTCTCTAGGGAGATTCTGTTTTAGGAGAAATCCCACCTTCAAGAAAACTGACTACCTTTTACAAAAGCGACCTCCTTTTTCTTTCTTTTCTTTCTTTTTTCTTTCTTCCTACCCTCTTTCCTCCCTCCCTCCTTCTCTCTCTCTCTCTCTCTCTCTCTCTCTCTCTCTCCTTTCTTTCTTTCTTTTGATGGCTGAGCAACCACCTGTCTTCTTTCTTTTCTTTTTTTTTAAAGATTTATCTATTTATTTTATGTATATGAGTGCACCATCACTCTCTTCAGACACACCAGAAGAGGGAGTCGGATCCCATTACAGATGGTTGTGAGCCATCATGTGGTTGCTGGGAATTGAACTCAGGACCTCTAGAAGAGCAGTCAGTGCTCTTAACCTCTGAGCCATCTCTCCAGCCCCGAAAGCGACCTTTCTACAATGCTGTATGTTCTGCCATCTGTGCCTGACACCTGTGACTCTGCAGATGTTGCATGGAATCCAAGATGGTGACAAGAACAGATTTGGCCCCATGGGATGTACCGAACCACCCTCTTGCCTTGATGTATTAACCTGGCAAATGGAGCACTATCCACGGCACACTGCCTAGACTCTATCCCCGGCAAGGAGACACAGCACACCCAGTTCATCTCAGTGTCTACCTCCATTCAGAACAATCTTAACTTCTCATCTTCCGAGTCCCGCATGTGCAAGGCTGGCCCTGCTTTCATCTCTTTGGCGGGGGCCACCTCATATGTGATCAGAATTCTCAGGTCTTCTCAAACAAACAAACAACAACAACAACAAAAACAAGTCTCTTGATTTAATGTCCAACCACTCTCAGAGGACTCGGGAGGGGAAATCCATCCATGGGGGAAGGTGGTGGGGTTCCTGGAAGGATATATTTTCTATTCAGATTAATGTCAAAACCTAGGGACTGTTCTATTAGGGCAGTGTGGCTGTGTGTTTGCAGGCTTAGTCACCAGTCTGACAACTCACACAGAAAGCATCCTTCAAATCCAGGCAACACTGCACCCACCTTCCCGAGCCAGACCTGGCCCAAGTGCTTGGCCAGCAACCGAAGTGAGCTGTCCTCAAAGCGGATGGCGTGGGCGTGCCCGCACAGCACCTGCCAGTTCTCATTTCTGTTTGAGACAATGAGACCACGCCTTTGGCAAAGTGCAAGCTGAGAGCTCCTTCTGCCCATCACTTCCAGGAGAGCAGAGTGGAGCACAGGCTAGATCCCCGGCTCCGTGGCCACGTGGTGAGCTCTCTAGACTGGCGTGCTTGTTAGCTGAGATCTTTCTAGAATAATTTAGGGTAGCAGCAACAGTAGCAGCAGCAGCCCGGTGTTTTGTTGGCTTGATGGTCAGGTGACAGGAAAGAGGGTGACTCTCTCTGAGACCCATTTCCACCTCCTGCCATCGGGACAAATGACAAGCACACACTGTCAGCTTTGTGCCCTGGAAGCCCGGTGGCGTATTCTACAATTCTACAGGGTCTCCGAAGACCTCTGAAGAACCCGCACATTGTCTTCGCTCAGCGCGGGGCAAGAGCCCCACCTTCCTCACAGGCAGCATGGGTACAGAAGGAAGATGGCAAGAGTCTGGTGTCGTTTCTGTGGGCTTCGCTACTGCTACTTACGCCGCAAACAAACAAACAACCGAGAGCTGTACGACAGAGCGAATCGGCAAACTGCTCCACAGTAAACATTCTAAACAGACGTGAATCATGACATGTTTCTGATTAACTGCTTACTTAAAAGCAGATGCTGTGTGGGAAGGGTGGGCCCAAACATGCTGGGCACTGAGGGGATCTGGGGGAGAAGCAGCCTTCTGGACCGGCAGGGACAGAGCCCTTAGCTAGTGGCTAAGTCTCCGTCTTCAGGACTCTCCTCCTCCTCCTCCTTCTCTTCTTCCTCTTCCTCCTCCTCTTCCTCCTCCCACTCTTCCTTCCCTTCCTCTTCTTCCTCCCCCTCCTCTTCTTCCTCCCCCTCCTCTCTTCCTTCTTTTCTTCTTCCTCCTCCTCTTCCTCCTCCCACTCCTCTTCCTCCTCCTTGTCTTCCTCCTCCCCTTCCTCCTCTTCCTCTGACTCGGTTAATCTGGTAGAAGCAGTTTGAGCGGGAGGAGAGAGCATGGGTAGAGGTGGGGCTCAGAGAGCCAGGCAAGGGTCCTGCCATGAGGACGGTTACTCGGCCCTGGTGCTCTGTGTCTCTTGCCGCTCTCCCTCACTGGAGTGCGCAGGCGAAGGGGCGGAGAGCCAGGCAGAGCCTTTTGTAACGATCAGAGCAGCTCGTACCTGCCTTTGTGCTGCGTTTCTCTCTGAGAGGCGAGAGGCTTTGCTGTTTCATCCAGCCCTGGACCACCCCTCAGAAAAGAGATGGCTCTCCAGGAGGAAAAACAGGGAAGGAAGAGATGGACGCCCGCGGCCTTCCTCTTCCCCCCTATCCCCCTGCTCCTCGCTCCCTGTACCATTTATCTATCTGTTGATTGTTGTATGTGTGTGTCTGTTAACCATGTTCACCCACAGCAGACTGCACAACCCGCCCACGAGGACCGGACTGTGTTCTTCCGCCTTCCTGTCCTGCACCAATACGGTAGATTGACAGACTGATGAGCCAATCACAACAAGACACGCATGTCCGTATGGGAGGTGCATCTTAGGAGCTCACAAGTTGAAAAGAGAACAGTGGCGAACTTCCGGAGTCCCAGCATGCTTCTGTGTGGAGCCCGTGGAGGGAGCATCGGGGCTCACGAGCGCCAAGTTTACCTTGTAGAAGAGAGTGCTGGGCAACTGAAAGGACAGACAAACACCGACCTTGGTGCCAGTTTGGAATGAATGACGGGGACCCTCCAGCCTGGGTGTGGACATGCTGTGGTCTAGTTTGAGCTCTGTCTCCCTATCTAGGGGACCTCCAACCTGAATGTGGAAATGCTGTGGTCTAGCCTCAGCCCTGTCTCCCTACGTAGGGACTCTCCAGCCTGAATGTGGAAATGCTGTGGTCTAGCCTCAGCCCTGTCTTCCCATGTAGGGACTCTCCAGTCTGAATGTGGAAGTGCTATGGTCTAGCCTCAGCCCTGTCTCCCTATTCAGGGACTCTGCAGAACGAATGTGGAAATGCCGTGGTCTCTCCTCAGCCCTATCTCCCCATCTTGTCTTCCAAGAGTTTCAGAAGATCCTAGATAACTGGGAGAAGGGAAAAGATCTACCCAGTCCGTCCCTTTCAATGCATTTTTCATGTCTCCTCTCTCTGTCTCTCTGCTCTCTCCCTCTCCCTCTTCCTCTCTCTCCCTCTCATCTCTCCCTGTCCCTCTCCCCTTTCCTTCCCTACTTCCCTAGTTCGGGAGAGCCAAAACACAGACTGTACCAGATGTACCCACTTTACCACTAATCTGATGAGCTGGGCATGTTCTCACAAGATGCCTGAGAATGAATGAACGCCCACAGAGAGGACGCTCCCAGGGGCCACAGTGTCCCTGGGAAACATTTGGGCGTGCCTAAGAACCTAAGAAGGCGAGATCAACAGTAACAGTAACGGTGACTTCCTAAAGTCAAGCGTCGAGGCACATCAGACAATTCAGACATGACTTCCTAAAGCCAAGGAGCCCTGGAGGAGCTGGGGGTGACAGAAGTTTACCCAGACTCAAGATGGGAAGGAAGGACCAGAAACCGGTGGGAGAAGCCCAGGGCCTCTACTTGTCCTGTCAGGAGGCTGTCTCACCGTGCCTGTCTCTGTGTGTCCTCGCCATGCTGGAGTTAGTGGTATCACACGCATAGGCCTACCTCAGACCTGTCTCCGGAAGGTGATCCCAAGAGAAGATCAGAAGGTTTCCCTGGCTGTGCTGGGAAATCTCATCTCACACACTCAGTATTTAAAAACAATAGTAGCCACTTGCCCGTTTGGGCTATTCCAGTGTGATACCTAGCATGTGGAGATTAGAAGTGACTAAGCCTAGAGACAGATCTCACTGGCCTTGTGGAGAGATGCCTTTCTAGAGATGATGTCAATCACGTCAAAAGTTGTAGTGGGGCACGTGGCAGTCAGTGAAGGGACAAGTGGCTTGGAAGCCTGTGACCATGGGAAGCCAAAGCGGCAAAACTCAAGTGCATATATGGGTTTATCCACAACACAAGTGGATATTTAGGGATGTCACTCCTGATGTCACCCTCTTTGGATACCCTGGTAAGGACAGCAGCTAAAGCAGACAGACAGACCCACCCTTAGATGGATGTCTGCTACTAGCTGTGGAGTATCTGCTAGTAGGCTCAGTTATAGAGGTGGAGGAGGGAAGGGGCACTCACACTTCAGGGCACTGTTCCTCAACTCCCCAGATATGTGAGACACCGGAGTCGCACGCTGGGCCTCCATCCATAGGGCCATAGCTGAGTGGACACCTCGTGGCCATATTCTTCTCTCCCATAAATCTACTTCCTGTTTAAGGGCTAGGAGGTGAGGAAACCACTCAAGGTGAAGACAAGACATCAGTGTATGCCCTGGAATTGGCAGCCTCGCTTTGCTTTGGAAGCAGTCAGGTTGGACTGGGCTCTGTGGTGCAGTGTACACACATACTTCTACCTAATTGGTCCCCAGGACCCTGCGCTGGGTATATCAAAGGAGTTGCCATGGGCTGGTGAGGGTTAGAGGCTGTTGCCCTAACCTTCCCTCTGACTTTCGGTATCTTAGGATCTGAGTTTGACACACCCAGAGTCCAGCCTGTGTGCTAGGGCTGGTGTGGGGTGCAGGCAGAAATGGCTTTACGGCTACTATCACCATGTTCCCTGGCTGGGCTTGCTCTGCAGCTCACAAAGTCCCTGGCTTGAGCCCCAGCCCCCACAGCCGAAGGATGCTGTCAACCCTCACCTTACCTGCTCTCCCGGGGCTAAGAAAAGCCTAAAGCCCGCCTCTGAGGAGAGAACTGGAGGCCAATGGGAGGAACAGGGGCCAGGAGGGGTGCAGAGATGTATTTCAGCACTGTGGAGCAGAACCCCGTGAGCCTGGAGCTGTAACACACTGGTGGCACGGGTTTGCATCGCTTTGCTTTGGGAGCGGGGATGGATAAAACAAAAATGAAATCCAAAAGAACCATCTTCCAAATTTTTGAGTGATTCGTGGATACAGATCTTAACATGTCTGAACTGCAAGCACGTGTAGCAATGCGTCGTTTCCAGAGGACAGAGTCCCTGGGAAGAAGCACGAGTCTGTCTGTCTGTCCTCAACCTTTCACCGTGTCTACGGTCTTTCCGGCATTCTCCTGCTGACACTGAGTCCTACCTGAGCCACGGAAGAGAAAACACATTCTCTGGAGAAGATCCCCTATGCCTGGCCTAGCCCCTGGGCTGTAGTGTACAGGAATGTCAGGCTGCGGGGCAGTGGGTGTCTCAGCAGTTCAGAGCACTGACTGCTCTTCCAGAGAAGTGGGTTTGATTCCCAGTACCCACAGGGAGGCTCACAAACATCTGTAACTCTGGTTCCATGGCTACTGTTTGCATATGGTACACACGCACACACACACACACACACACACACACACACATGTTTATATATACACACATATACATACATACAAACATATATACACACATATATGCATACAGGCAATACACACACACACACACACACACACACACACAATTTTGAAGAGTATGAAACAAGTCCACAGGCCCCTCCCAGCACCTGCTACTGAGATCCTAGGAGAGATTACAGGGAAATACCTACCTTGAGCACGGCAGTATTTCCAAACCAGGGAGTAGGATGGGGGGGGGGGTTTCTAGGAGACTTCTGTCTATGACCCAACAGAAGTCCCAAAGTAGCATCTTAATAATAAACACAACACGTCACTGCACCCTCCGTTTCTCCAACCTTCCTGGTCACACTTGACCCAAGAAAAGGCCCAGCACCTGCTCGGCAACATGAGGAGACAGCCTGTACCGGGGCGTGGCCCACAGGAGCCACCTCCGGGGCTGGGTACACACAGAACCATTGAGTTCGGATCCCTCCTGGGCTCCCGAGTGCAGCCCAGACACAAGCACACACCGTATACGGATATATTCCTTTAATTATGGAACTGTAAAACTTCTTTAGTTCAGTCTATGCTTGTATGACACAAATGTTCGAGAACCTGCCGCCCGCCCAACCTGCTGCTCAGGCTCACGCGTCGGCAGTCAGCTGCATGAACGCGTGGTGTGGCTCTTAGCATCCTCAGACAGTTAGATGAAGAAATGCAGCACTGGACGTGTGTGTGAATACAGAGAGAGGAAAGCACAGCATTCTTAATTCTGGCCCAAGAGGTAAGCCACGCACGAGTACCGCTCAGCAGGTGTCTGGCGGATGGAAGTTGTCATGGACGGGCTCGTCCTCCGGGTCGAGGCTGTCTCCCGGGATGACTGGCGGTGACAGGCCAGCTCACCTGCGGAACGGTCTCTCCAATATACGCATATAAATGCTCGTGTGTTTGTATGTGCAGGTGCGTGTGCGTGTGTGCAGCGTGTGATGTGAGTTGGCAAAGTACAAAACACAAGTTTATTCTGTTCATACTAAGCATGTTATAAATAAATCAAGTTTTGTGACTAGAACACAATTCTTTTGTTGTTTTTTTCTCTCTTTTTAAAAAGGAACATCGAAGATCTTCAAAAATTGCTACAGTACAAAAAAAGTGTGTGTGTCTGTGTGTTGGTATTTATATATTTATATATGTATATTAACCAGAAATAGTGACTCTACCGGAAGTGATCCCCCACCCCTGTCCTCGGTTAAGATCTCTCCGCGTGGTCCGCTGGGCTCGGCTCCTGCCGAGCTTCCGGGTCATTACGTGGCACATAGTGGTATTATTGGCACAGGTTCAGAATCGTGGTGCGAGTCCCAGTGTCGGGAGCCGTCTCAGTCCTTCTGCTCGGCTCTCGCTGCCGTCGTCGTCTTCCTTCTGCTCTCCGGAGAAGACTCTGGGAGAAGGGAGCGCCCCTAGGCACACGAGCAATTTTACAAAAATAGATTTGGCCTTGGGTGTCCTGCTCTGCTGAGTCCCCGAGGGCGAACAGAAGCAGCGGGTGCGGGACCCTCCCCTTAGATAGTTTAGGTTTAGGTTTTTATAATTTTTTTGTTTTGTTTTTGTTGTTTTGTTTGTACAAGTTCACCAACGGAATCCTGTGGAGGCAGAAAAGGAGAGAGTAAATAGTAGCAGCACCCCTGGGGCACGGGGAAGTTCACTGCCCACAGGAAACTCAAACACACCCACTCAGGCGGTCACCGAGGACTGTTGGGGCCATGAGGAGAGGCTTCAGCCCCGTGTGCTGCAGAGCCTTCCAAGAAGGACTGGGCCCAAGACAGAGCTGAAAGATACAGAAAATTTGGGGCGGGGGCAGGGTGGCACGATCAGGAAAACAACCGCTCCCCCATGCGTCAGAGTGAAGTCTCTCACTAACAAATCGCCAACCCTTAAGGCCTCCATCATTTTCCCAGGCATGCATCTCCATGGGCTAGGAGTCTTCCCAGAGACCTTGTGTACAGGGGAAAGGCATGTTCTAACGGCCTCGTGCAAACCCAGTGGCTCCGGCTTTAGCTCACTAGACTGTAATCTCATCCCAGGCACCGGTGGAGGCGAGATGTCACCTCGTTATCAAAGAAGGAAACCGAGGCAGAGGACGGTGAGATCCCACAAACATGTTGAGTACCAAAATCCCCCAAAGCTCCTGAACGCTGATCTACGACTTCTGGTTGAAACAGGACTTGCTCTTCGAGAAGCCCACACCCACGCTCCTGTGGGGGTCTTGACTTCTGAGCATTTCTTATTACTGTCAGCCCTCATTCGTAAGCCTGGGTTCTTTAACAAAACTGCCAACTGTTTCTGATGCTGTTGAGGTCTGAGTTCACTGCAGGAGCGCGTGGGCCACGGGGGTGGCCGTGTGGGGCGCCCCTCACCTCTGACAGGTCCATGTCTCCCATTAGCGCCTGTGGAGCACATCACTCCTTGCATGTCCTTCCTTCCTCCCTCTCAAACCCGTGAACTGCAGAGCTTTGCTTGATACACCTACCTATGGGGTCCCTTCCCCTCCCCCCACCAGCTAGAGGTTCGCTGGGACCAAGACTCGGGACAGACTTCTGGATCCTGAGTTCCCGCGAGAAGGGAAGAAAGGCAATCTGCTCATGTGCAGGAGAGGCCATTGGCCACAGCAGGCTTCAGCAGCTGGGCAGGAAAGGCACCCGGACCTCGCTGCGGGTAAGCATCGGTAAGTGGCAGCCCGGTGTCCCGCCATCAGCAGGTCCCTGGGTATGAGGATGTATTGATCATAGCCGTGAGTGACCTTGCTTAGTGCTGTGTGAGTTCTGGGGCAATGCGTGTGGGCCTCCACTGCCCCTCAGGGCTCTCACTAGAAACACCCACCCCCCACAACTACAGGCTGCTAAGGCCCTCAAACAGAGAGGGGACTTCCTCCACACCTGTAGATGACACAAGCCAAGAAGCCAGAGCTCTGAGGACCCTCGGTGAAGGTGACAGGATCTGATGTGAATGGTGGTGTTGCCCCACAGCTCCCAGGCCCAGAGAATGGCCAGACTAGAAGATCCGTCACAGAGTTCCGAGCCTTCTGGGGGATACAGCCCTGGAAGCAAGCTGTCTGGCCAGGGCCCAGGAGCTGGTGAAGAGTCCCCCACAGTTGCAGCAAGGGTGGGTATGGGACTCAGCTCTCCCAGGAGAGTCCAGTGGGACACCCTTTCTCCTGACTTAACAGTGGTAGGCTTTGAGCACTGACCTTTGCAGGGGACACATGAAGGCTTCATCCTGGAGCTGTGAGCAAGGCTGGGAGGACCCGTGTTTGTGCCCAGATACTTGTCTCTCCAGTGAGGTGGAGAAGAGGATCAAGGTGCTAGCCCCTTCCCCGTGGTCCCAGGAGAGACCTGAGCAATCCTCCACCTGGCCTGCCGTCTCCCAGAGCCGCCTGTTGGCTGCTCTACGGGGCCTCAGTTGAAGACCCCATAATGCGCCTGTGGGTCACCCATCTGCTGTAGACCTCGGCCAGGCATAAAGGATGGGACGTGAGGTCATGTCTGCACAGGGCTCCTATCGGGGCACTTCCCTGATGTCCCCACCCTATCTCCATATTCAGGGATCACAAGGAAAAGGGTTTCACACAGAGAAGGAATTTAACATACAAAGAGCCATCTTGGGTGAACATTTTCATTTGAACTTGGTTGAAGTTTAAAAATAGTACTCTGTGAATCCACTCACGTGGGGGGTCCACGTTGTGCATTTAAACGGGCAGATGGTGGGTGTGGCTAGAGTGTGCCTTTGTAGTCAGTAGGGATGCCAAGGCCAGGGGGACTGTTAGTATCCAGTGGGGAGTTTTCCTGGGAATAAATAGTTTGACACAACGGATGCCTCCAAAGCTCACACTGAGGAAGAGTTCAGAGTTCAGGTCTCGGTGGCTGAAGTGCCTGCTGTGTGGACGTGAAGCCCTGAGCGTGGACCCACAGAGCCACCTAAAAGGTGGGCATGGCAGTGCAGGTCTGTAATCCCTGTGCTGGGGACACCGAGGCAGGAGGATCCCTGGGTCTTACTGGCCCGCTAGCCTTTCAGAATTGGTGAGCTCCTGATCAGTGAGGGTCTCTGTCTCAAAAAAAAAAAAAAATACAGTAGCAATTGGCAGAGGAAGACATCCAGCATTGACCTCTGGCCTCCACAAGCACACAACCTCAGAAATACAGCCAACAATAACACACCACATATGTACACACACACACACACACACACACACACACACAGTCACACATACACACAAATACCACACCACATACACATGTAGAGAGTCAGAGAGAGAGAGAGAGACAGAGAGGTACAGAGAGACAGAAACAGAGACAGAGAGAGAGACACACACACACATACACAGAGAGACAGCAAAGTTAATTGGTATATTTATTAGGTCTATTTTTCTACAATTGCATACTTATTTTAAACAGGTTCACTAAAGGCTGGCCTGTTGGCCTAGGTTGGAAAAATCTGGGTCACTTGGGTCTCCCTCTTCTCTCTGTCTCTGTCTCTGTCTCTGTCTCTCTCTTGAAACTTTGTTTCTCCATCCAGCCTAGTTTTGGCAGAAGCTATATAATATTGTTATTGTTGCAATATTGTTATTGCAACACTCCTGCTTTAGCCTCCTGAGTGCTGGGATCCCTGGCAAGCATTGCCAAGCCTGCATCTGAGGTTGGCTGCAAGTCACAGGGCCGCCCCACCTTCATGAGAAAGGCTCCCATGGAGGAGGCTGGTCCTCCATCCTGAACCTAAACAAAGCGAGGCTATAGGGCCAGCCCCACCCCCTCCCTGCCAGCCTGCTAGATACTTCTATCCTATGTTCTCTATGCTGGCTCCTCCCACCTATGTTCCCTGCACCACCCCACCTTCCCTCCCTCTCTCCTCTATCCAGACATGCCCTCAATTTCTATCTTGCTACCTGTGTGTAAGAGTTTCCTGGAATTTTCAGTCAGGCATGCATTTCCCTGGCAACAGGATCCTCTCTAAGTACAGGTCTGCAATGGGGGTCACCTCAGGCTGGACAGTAGAGACTGGTGGCAGGGACCATCCCTTGTGAAGTGATTGTATAGAACCTTGTGAAGTGATTATATAGAACCACACAGGGAGGGGATTCTCTTGCAACCTAGGAGCAGGGTCACGGGGAGACTGAGACTGTGGTGAGTCAGCCATTGTAACAGCGGCGCTGGCTTCCTGCAGTGTAGAGGAGATTCCAGACAATGTCAGGGCATCATCCCAGCCTCAGGCCAGGGAGGAAAGGGAGATGAGAGGCCTGCCCTGCGCTCTCAGCCCTGCTGTTCTCTAGTTCTGGCCTACAGTGGAGGGGTGGGGTCTCCAGCTGCAGAGGCTCAGAGCAGGAGCCTCTTGGCCCTGAGTTGGGCCCCGGAGGGGAAGGGTGCAGGATGTGGGTCTGGACCCCACAGGAAGCAGGCAGGGAAGGAACTGCCGAACCAGCAATCTTGCAGATAAATTCTGGGATAAATTCTGCCCCCTGCTGCCGGGAAGGAGATGGAGCGGCTGGCTTCCTGGGCTTGTAGGCTTGAGCATCTGCTCTTGAAAACAAAGACAAGAGGCAGGCCCTGTCTCTGGTGCCGCAGCTCCTGAGCAGCCTGAGGACACCTGTGCCCTGTGTACCTTCTGTGCTGAGTGACAGAAAAGCACAGCTTCTAGGGGGCTCTCTGTGTCACTTTGAAAGAAGCATGCCTTTAAGTTATGAGAGCTTTGCACTCTATGAACACGGTGTCTGTGTGTGCGTGTTGCTGTGCACAAGTGCCTGCACACACACATGCAGATGCCAGGGGTGGAGTCGGGTGCTTTTCTCGATCTCTCTCTCAGTGAACCCACAGCTCACAGGATGGCTGTGTCTGGCTTTCGATGTGGGTGTTAGGGATGTAGAAACACTCCACCGAGCCATCTCCCCAGCCCTCGGGATGTGTTTTGTTTTGTTCCGTTTTGTTTTGGGGAAGGTTCGGGAACTTGCCTCTTTTTTTCTTTCTTTTTTTTTTTTTATCAGTTTGTGCTTCAGTTTGTTCCTGAGAATATTAGTAATGATTCATCTCTTGTGTGCTCCAGACTACAGAGTCTTGATGTTTTTCGAGGTGCTGTTCAGAATGAGGAGGCCTTGACGAATAGGAAGAACCTAAGTGTACTTCAGTTTTCTGAAGTTCAGCCATCCTGGGGGCGGGGCAACTGACAGGAAAGGAGGCACGAGCCAATGGCAGATGAGCCTCTGAGTAGGAGTCAGCTTCCTGTGGCTTCTGCCTGTGACCGCGGTGAGGCGGTGTGAGACAAGGGCTCTCTGAAGTGGGAGCTTGTCTGTCAGGGTACCTGGGTTTCCCCAGGACTCTGTCTGCAGGGAAAACACTTGGCCACAGTTAGGCACCACCTTGTACGGGCACAGTCCTGAAAGGGGATACGGATGGCTGGGGTAAGAAACTGCTTCATGGAGGCCGGCAAGATGACTCACAGGGTAAAAGAGCTTGCTTCAAAGGCCTGAGGACCTGAGTCTAATTCCCAGATTATACTGTGGAAGGACAGAAGTGACTGTATACTTGCTCATGCACACACACACACACACACACACACACACACACACACACATTCACATACATACACACACATACACACAGAGAGAGGGAGAGAGACTACATTGACACATAGACACATTGACATGCAAAAAATACAGACAGGCAGAGACACTCACATAAACACTACACACACACACACACACACACACACACACACACACCAAGTCTTTTAAAGAAACTGCTACATCACCTATAAAAAGCTATCTTATACAAGTCCTAAAGGCTCTCAGAGAGATAAATATCTCTATTGACCGTTAAACCTTACTTAAATGTTTTTCTATTAATTGCTGTTTATTTAAGGGACAATAAGCACCCATGTAACCCGAGAGATCTCTCTGGCAGGTCTTTGCTTGTTGCTCGTATGCCCGGGCGTTAATTATAAGAATCAGGGGATGCTTGGACTCTGACGGCTTTCATCCCAGTGACTGATGAACAGCTCTCCCGGCACACCGCGATGAGATCTTTAACATTTATCAGAGACTAATGAGCCTCTCTCCACAGCTCTCCTGGTTCTGGTCTACAGAAAGTCACCGGAGGTGAAGCATGGCAGGCGGGCGTGGCGGCAGAGCACACCCTTTTGGAAAGGAGACACAACATTCAGTTCTTCTGAGCCTGGAGGGTCCCCGTGATGCACTCGGAGGGGCGGGCGGGAGCAGATGGGGAACTGAGATACGTGTGTAGGTAATCCAGATCAGTGTACTGGGATACCTGATCAAAACTGTGGGGACTTCATCGCTCCGGGGAGGAGCGGATGCCACCAGAATGACAAGAGATCTGGAGCAGAGGAACAAAAAACACGCATCCTGTTTCCTGAGTCGAGTCCTGTGTTCTTATAAATGTCCGTGCTGCGGCTCCCGGCAGGAAGGCTGCAGAGCCCAGGCCCCCGGGCACTCGGGACTGGCCCTCCGCCAGCCTGGCTGACCATCCCCTTTAACTGGAGATCTTACAGCCCCACCCTCCCTCCAGCCTGCCCACTGCTTGGGGCTGGTCTGGGGCGAGTGAGCAGAGGCACCTATCATAAAGATGGGCCTGCTCTCAGACACTGCAAGGGGTTTGCAAGGCATGGCCATCTGCAGGGTGGGCAGTGTGACATCCTGGAGCCAGGCAGCCATGGGTACGTAATCAGGCCTCACCACCGATAACCTAGATCATCAGGGCCGTATCGTCTGTCTTCTCTCAGCTCCAGTTTCTCTCCTGCAGATGGGCTTGCTGGGAGAGTGGCCTTTCTAACATCTAAATGACAGAGTTGTCCCCCAAGACATGTGGCCTTTGGGTCCCCAGCTCTACCAGGATGTGGTGGCTCAGTGGGCAGGTTCAGCATCTCCGTGTCAATGAGTTATTGTTTAACACACCTCTCTCTCATTCTCTCTCTCTCTCTCTCTCTCTCTCTCTCTCTCTCTCTCTCTCTTGATACAGGATCTGACTCTGTGCCCATGCTATGCTATTTTCAAACTCTCAGTGACTCCGCTGACTCATGACCGTTTGATTAAAGACATTAACCACCATGCCTACCTTTGATGAATGTTTAAAGCTATAACTGAGATGTGGCACCTACCCCACCCTGGGACCTGCCAGGCTTCACCAGGCGACAGGGAACTCCACTGCTCGCCAACACTAGCTGGGCTGGTACATCCCAGAGGGATGCCCACAGCCTTAATGGAGAGAGCACATTGACAGGCCACGGCCCTGTGCTCCGAGGATGCACCAGGCTCGGGTCCTTGCGGGCTAGAAGGCTGTGTTTGCCACGCAGGCTCGGTGAAGGCCCCTACGGGCGGCTCATTTCCAGTCTAATCTAATTACATTCTCTTGCCCATTGGCGGAACATGCTGGCTCTGGGACAGAGACTGAGGGCTGGAGATTTGATTTGGACCAAACTTGCGATTCATTAGTGCTGGGATTAAGAAATGACCGATTCATTTCCAAGCTGGCAGCAGATTGTCCCTGCTTCCTGCTGGACGAGGGGCTGGGTATGGAACCCCTGAGCCATGCCCAGCCCTCACCCCACACAGAAGGCGAGCATCGAGTCAGAGGCAAACATTTGCGCACACCCTGTCCTATCGAAGAGACGGGGTTATCATCCTACAGGAAACGCCTCTTTTACAAGAGGGACATGGACTGGCTGTCTCTGCTGTGACACATAGGTCAAACAAAGGACGGACCCCGGTGAGACTTGCATCTCAAAGGAAAGGGGAACAGACAGACATCACCGTGGACTGTGCTTGCAGCACGTGTAAGCTGTAAGTGTGCGGGCTGTGCGGTGTAAGCTGTAAGTGTGCGGGCTGTGCGGCTCCCTGGGGAGGCCCTCACGTCCCTGTAGACCATTGTTCACAGCCTCAGCACAGGAGCCACTGGATGTCCGCATCCCCAACCAAAGCAAGCAGAATGTTCCCAGGTGGCAGCAGAGCGTGAAGAACTCACCCTGTTCGGGTGCCGGTCTCCAGCTTCAAATTAGAGGATGTCTCGACTCTCCGCTTTCTTTCTTTATCATGTTATTTCTTATCTCTTATTTTCATAGTTCAAGACTGTCTTCTAATTCCACGTTGGCCTCCCTCCCCCTCTGTGTGCCTAAGGTGTGGTCCCAGTCTGCTTAGCTGCTGCCCCGGGGGGGGGGGAGCTTCCTGATGAGGGAAGGGGATGTGTGCCCAGAGCTTGTTTCTGATGCTGAGTTCAGCCTGCAGCTCTGTACAGGGAGAGCATGGCAGTGGGCTGCATCTCCTGCTGCTGCTGCAGATCCTGTGAGCTACTCTCCCACTGGGTAGTCTCATCTGTGTGTCTAAGAGATGTGTCTCAGAGACCCATGGTCCAGTATCTAAATAGAGGATGTCCTGGGAAACCCACTGTCTTAGAGAGGGGCTCCTGGTCATCCCAAACAGAGGAAAGGAGAATAGGTGGGGGCAAGGAGAGAGGGAGGGCATCCTGCCCCAGGGAAGATACATACCATGAAACAGACACATGGCGTCTGCCCCGCCCCCAGGAGGTAAAAAGCCTTCGGCCAGTCAGCAGGAGATTTCAAACCATTTCTCAGACACAAAGGCCACAGGGATGAGATGCCTATCTGCAGAGGAGGATCTGTGGAGAGCAGAGAAGGCTGGTGTTAGTCTGTGCACGCCACGGGGCAGGAGAGCCGAGCAGCCTGCAGGCAGGGTCTGCTCTTAGAGACAGGTCTTTAAGGGACCACCATTTTCTTGCATCCCCACGAGCAGAGAGGCTGGAGGTTGATGACTCGGGTGTGGAGGCTGGAAGGAAGGCTGGCCATCTCCAGAGGCTGGCTTTGCGATGAGCCCAAAGCCGGGGTCTCTGCATCCGTAGGCAGAGATCGTATTGCATATGATAGAAGGACAAGACCTAGCTCCTAAAACATCTCCCTTGCATTTTGCCATTGAAGGCAGGCTACTGTAATGGTTAGCATTAACTACCAACTTGACACAGCCTAGAATCATGGGAAGAGAGTCACAGTGAAGGGCCATATAAATCGGGTTGGCCTGTGGGCATGTCTGGGAAGTGGGGTTATCTTGATTGTTAAGTAGTGTGGGAAAAATTCAGACCACCGTGAGCGGCACCATCCCCTAGGCAGGGGCTTCTGGGAGAATCCAGACTACCGTGAGCGGCACCATCCCCTAGGCAGGGGGATTCTGAATCATATCTACTGAAGGAAGCAAGCATGCAGGTATGCATGCATTTATGTCTCCCTGCTCTAGACCGTGACCAGCTGCTTTAAGCTTCTGCTGCTGTGAAATCTCTGTAATGATAGAGTGAAGCCTGGAATCGTAAACCGAATAAACTCCTTTGCACCCTAAGCTTCTTTTTGTCAAGGTATTTCATCACAACCACAGAAATAGAACAGGCAACCACCATGTCCCAGGCCCAGTGGCAGGCGCTGGAGTGCTACCCTTCCCAGCTCTGTGGCAGGATATGAGAGTATCAGATAGCAAACCCTCTACAGTCAGACAGGGCCCTCCCCGCGGTCCATGCACTGCACACCTGCTCACTGCAGCCAGTGGCACAGGAGCATATGAACTGGTGACCAGAAGCCCCGGATGTCCACGATCCACCCTACTTATAGATAAATCAGCAAACGGGGTGGAAGGAGCAGTGTGACCCAGAGTTGATCTCCCAGTGGCCACGACAGGGAGCCCTTGACAGTGGCCCTATAATGCTGTGATGGTTTGTATATGCTTGGCCCAGGGAGTGGCCCTATTTGGAGGTGTGGCCTTGTTGGAGTAGGTGTGTCACTGTGGGTATGGGCTTTAAGACCCTCACCCTAGCTGCTTAGAAGTCAGTATTCTGCTAGCAGAATTCAGGCAAAGATGTAGAACTCTCAGCTCCCCCTGTACCATGCCTGCCTGGATGCTGCCATGCTTCTGCCTTGATGGTGATGAACCAAACCTCTGAACCTGTAAGCCAGCCCCAATTGAATGTTGTCTTTTATATGACTTGCCTTGGTCATGGTGCCTGTTCACCGGGGTAAAACCCTAACTCAGAAAACTGCTAATCCAGCTCTGACCAGGGGGAGGGGCCCTTCCAAGCATGAGAGCAGCAGGCTTACTGCCTCATTTCTTTTCTTTTTCTTTTTCCTAATTTACAAATGACGCATGAGTGCATAGTCACTTAAAAAAACAGCTTATTGATATTTTAATTTAATGCTGGACAAACCCCGAGCGGCTGACTCAGGGGTTTCTTGACCGTTCCCAGGGATGGCTGGAGAAGTGTGTCTTCTCTGAGGGATGGCCCATGAATAATAAAACAGCATTTAATAAGAGGCTCCAGCCCAGGAGTCTGCTTGGTGTTTTCTCTGTTTCTGAGCTGGCTGCTGACACGTTATTATTGACAGAATCACAGAGTTACCGACTGTGGGAGGGACCTGACGTAATCTGCTGATACTCCAGGGAGCAGTGAGTACTTGGCAGGCTGTGAATCCTAGGGCTGGAGGGCAGCTGTTCGGCCTCCAGGCACAGTGTGAGGGGCTGGGAATACCTCCTCATAATTTTGGGGTCTGGGATAGGTTCTCACCATGGCTTCTACTGTGCTTCCCAGGGGTGGCTACATACCTGTTGATCCAACTTCACTGCTGCTGCTAATCAGCTCTCTGCATGTGCCGGGTCCCCCGCAAGCTCTACAGAGTGACCGGCCAAGACCGCAGGCAGTACCCCGTTCACCCACACAGAGCTTTGAGCCTCAGAGCCTGGCTCCTGTGGAACTCACCGGTTTCCGTTGAACGTGGACTTGTACTCCCCGGTCGAGTGCAGCGTCTCGTCGGCGTACACGGGCACGGAGGCCCTGACGCACTCGTGGGAACACTGCAATGTCTCATTATAGGCGGTGAAGATGTCCACGCTGCTGGGCACCCGGGCTGGGGTGAAGTCCGTCAGGTTCTGGCAACTCTCCTCCTGCTGATTCATCTTCCGCTGGTGGCTGTTCCTCCGAGTGTGCCCGCTTGGGGCACAGCTAGGAGAGAGGGAGGGAGGGTTAGAGTGGGGGCGGGCAGGCCCTGGAGCACATGTACGGCTCTCTCCCGCACATCCACAGCGAGGCCTCGGCTGCCCGGCATCATTTATACGACACAGTAATTCCCAGCCTCTTCAGAAAGATCAACCACAATCAAGTAATCAGCTTTTTTTTTTCAAATATAAAATCTGAATTTTAAATGTAGCCATTATCACAAGAGTGCTTCGAGGTGAGCGGTGGGACTAGGGAACCTTATTTGCCTAAAGAATGCCAGCTAGACTGAGCTGGCTGACTCAGTTTCCTGCAGATGTCTTAACTGGATGGAGAAGTGGATAATGCCCACTCCAGGAAGGCTGGATGGCCAGGAGGGGGCGGCGCGGGGGTATCCTGGGGTTAGAGGCTGCTTGACTGCTCCCCCCTCTCTCTGTCACCTTGCCCAGAACACATCTTCAAAGGGGAAACTGACTCACTTTCTTATGTTCGTTCTTGCCAGGATCTGACTAAGGCGTGCTCCTGTGCCCCATGAGTTCCGCCTCACTCCCCGCACCAGCCATGAAGGATGGACAGGGGACCCCACTCCTGTCTGTGAGGGAATGTCACATGGAAGGCAAGGTGACACCGAAGCCAGGTGGCCTGTCTTCCGAGGGTCTCATTTTACTCTCTGCCTCCGTGTCCCCAAGTGGGAGGGAGGCTCCGATTCCTGCTGAATCTAGGCCTGAGGCAGAAGGCCCCTCAGCAGAAGAGACGCTGAGCTCTGCTGACCCTGCTCACCCTGGCTGCTTGGCTGCCACAGAAGGGGTCACAAGGCCTCTCTGCTCCCAAGATGGTCATGATGTTGTACTATGCCACATGCACACTGGCCTGAGGTCCCCCTCCCAAAATACTTTGCTCTCCATGTATACTAGACCCACCAGAGGCCCACCTGCATATCAGGTGTGAAGCCAGCCAAATGGGGCTTGCCCTGGGCTGTTAGTACACCTTGCTACCTAGCTCTAGCTCCCTCTCCTCTTCTGGGTTTGTCTAGCTGCTGGAACCCCCCTTGCTATTCGCTTATATCTGGGAATCAGAGCACACTGCGCGGCTGGGGAGCTGGCACTCCGAGGCCCACACACAACAGATGCCTTCGGAGTGGCTGCAGGCGGATCAGAGACGCAAGTGCCACAGGCAGCAAGGAACCCTCTCGGTTTTCTTGGGCTGTGTAGACGAACACGCCCAGCAAGGCGAGCCTCAAAGAAGGCAGCTTTGCAGAAGGGAACAGAGGGGAAGCCACCTGCGGCAACGCATCAGCATGACCTGGAGGCTGCACTCAGGACTTGCAGGAGCAGTCTATTTGAAATGGGGTCTTGTGTTACCCAGCTTTGTAGCTGAGGCTGACCTTGAACTTCTGACGCTCTGGCCTCTACTTTCCCGAGTACTGGGATTAGAGGCACAGGCCAGCACACCCAGAGTACGCAGAGCTGTGATGGAAGCCAGGGTTCCAGGCAAGCTGGCCAAGTACTGTGTCAGTGGAGTCAAATCCCAAGTTTCTAAGCCCGGTCTTAAAATGTTAGGGCTCCCTGTGCGGTCCTCCCTGGGCGCCCCGCGGCCCACCGCTCCCCGGCCTTACCAATTTTTTAAGACAAGAGTTGTGATGAGCGCAGCGATGACCATGATGAGGGAGACGGTGATGGTGATGATCTGATGCACGGCCAGACCTGGAGGGGGAGGAGACGGGAGAGGTCAAAGGTCAGATCAAAGGTCAGCACACAGAGGTCAAGGTCAGGGCGATAGACGCCAGGGCTGGAGCTGGCAGGGACAGACTGAAGGGCACGGAGCAGGTGCTTAGAGATTCATTTGAGGCACCAAGACGGCTCTGTACATCCAGAAAGGGAGTCTCCGGCTCCCTTCCCCACGCTCAGTGTCTCACAGGGACCTGGACATGGGCAGTTGTGCTCAGTGCCTGCTGCCTTTATCCGAATTCAAGTAGCTCTGCAGAGATTGCCAAGACCTCCCTCCCTCCCTCCCTCCCTCCCTCCCTCCCTCCCTCCCTCCCTCCCTCTGTCCTTCCCTCTGTCCCTCCCTCCCTCCCTCCGTCCCTTGCATGATACAAATGTCCTGCTTGTCCATTTCAGAACCATGAGGATGTAGGAGCTACTGGCCTGAACCAGGACTTCTAGAAGATGCGCACGCACGCGCACACACACACACACACACACACACACACACACACACTGCAGACCCCAAAGACACCCTCCCCAGGGCTGTCTCCTGTCCCTAGAGTCTTCCATGATTGCTGCCTGCAAAGTTAGTTCCCGCCAGTGAGTGAATGAAGGAAGGGTGAGGCTTTTGTAACCTGGCCTGGAGGTCCCATCTCTCTCCCCAGGGAACAATGACTGTGGACTGGACCATAGAGTTGACAAGATGGGGACAGACAGGCAGGGCCACCTCGGCAGTAGGATAGTCAGAGTCTAACAAGCATTGGCTGACCTTGCAGACAAATGGCCAAGGTCATGATTTCTCCCTCACCCCGCCCCAGTGCTCCCCACCAGTGATGCAGGATAGAGGGGGAGATGACGGGTACTAGCTTCCGGCCTCTGGTCCCATCCTAGGCCACACTTCTTCTGGTCCTCTACTATCACGGCCCTCCCGGCCCTTGGGAAGGAATACTTTCCCCAGCTGACTCCCTGACAGCCAGAGTGGCCTGCAGGGTACACAGCCCCAGCTCTTTCCTGGTGCTGGTAAACGTGTGACCTGAACGGAAGGCCAAGGTAGCTTGGGGAGGCTTCAGGGCAAAGCATTTTCCTCTGAGGGCTGATGCCTTTGAGGTGAGTGGGCCCTGTCCTGTCTCTACCTGGCACCCAGTTCTAACACCTGCTTTACAGACACCCCATCATCACAGCTGACAGGTCTGAGGTGCTAGGGCACATATTCCCACGTGGCAGACGGCAGTGTTGGGAGGTCGCTGGCAGCCTCCCAGAGACCGTCACGCAAGCAGATGTTACCTCTCTGCTAAACGCCGTCATCAAGGGAGACTCGTTCGTGAACAACTCCAAGTCGGCAAAGCCAGAACACATGTCCTGCGTCCCCGCCTCCCCCTCCTCTGTGACGAACCGCCATTTGTCACAAAGGATTCCCGTTCTGGTTCTCAGGAGGAGCGTCAGTAGGAAACAGAGGAGCTGACTGTCATGGCCACCCACTGTTTCTACCCATTGATTCAAGAGCTCCTGTGGTGCGTTCTCTCTGTGCAGAGCTGGTGCTGGTAGAGGCCCTCGGAACCATGGTGACTTTGAAGTCAGAGCTCTCAGTGCCCACCGTGGTCTGTGGCTTCCCATACACCTGTGCTCAGTCTGGAGCACTTCCTGTTGACCTCCTGACCTCGGGGTGAGTCTCCTCCTCCTTCAAGACCACTCACTATTCAGCTCGCCACTGGGTTTCAAGGCAAGCTACACTGCAGGCGCTACCCTCAATCTCCCCAGCAACAGAGACTCCACCAGCCCAGGAGCCTCTGTCTGCTCATTAGGGTCTGAGAACCATCACAGATCTTGCAAGCAGGGGAAGGCGTTGACAAGGATGGGCAGCTGGATGGACAACCAAAAAAGGGTGTTGCCTGCTCACTGTCCTATCATGTTACAACATCCACAGATTCCTCTAGAAGGGTCAAACAGTAGCTCTGTCCTTCTGAAGGATAGATGCTCATCCTGTGCCGGTACATGCAGTGAGGAGGAGGAGGAGGAG